>JAWNNQ010002099.1:222500-661239 GCA_035044765.1 Leucophenga montana
AAAACTTCATTTTCCGATGAAAGGACACCGCTATGAGGACATTGAGGGAGGATTATAAGGAAGATTCATTTTTCGATCGATGCCCAAAAGATACTGTCACTTTTATTGCGATAACTTCGCTTGTAGTGGTCCGATTGGCATAAAATTTTTACCCATAGGTGACGCCACCAGAACCAGCTATTTTTAAATTTGTATTTTTATATTTGTTTCTTTTGCGACAGATCTTGTATATAAGGGAATGATTTGGCATAATTGATTGGCTATAAATAATATTGATTGGATATAAATAATCTCTATAACAAGTTCAGAAGTAATAAAGAAATTGGCCACACTATAATTCCTATCTGGAATATAAGGGCCCGATTTGGAAAAATGTTGAATACTTTTTATGACAGATATTCGTAAGTTTCAAACAAGATTTTGAATCTGTAACTTTCAAAAAAAGGGAAGTAGCTCATACCAGGACCACTCTTTGAACGTTAAGTATGTAAGAGTTTATGTGTTATATGCTCTAAGGGTCAAATTAGATCCAATGTTATATATTTGCTTGGATTTGAACCTAAATCTATGTTGAGTATTTCGCATGGTGCATATTGATACATATCCTTCGAATTTTAAGTACTTTACCAATTCCAATAACATATGGGGGGAGTGGGTTTGGTGAGAGCGTAGGGATTTAGAGGCAAAAACTGTTTCATTGGCTAACTCAGTAACCACGGTTTTCGTAACTTTACCTTTAAGTTAGTTTTTTTTGGAAACAGTAACTTAAATTCCCAGCAAGCTCTGAAAGTATGAAATATGTTGATGGCCAAGATAATAGGTAAACATTTTGTAGAGACAAAATAGGACTCATTCAAATTAAGTAATATCTAATTGAGTAGAAACCTCTAAGAAGAATGAGATTGATATACAGAAACTGTTGGTGTACGTGTTAGTACCTTTCTAGAGAGCTACTCTTCAACATGTTGGAATCGTCTCTAGAAAGGTACCAACACGTACTCCAGAATGTTCTGCATAAGCTTTCAAATATATGTATTACTCTTCAACGAATGTGGCCTGAGAAAGACAACAAAGTCGTCATTGGATCATGTATTTCTTGTTACTGAAAAAGCAAGAGATGTGAAGCTCAGCGTTAATGTAGTTGATGGTGGCTTTCTTCTTTAATGCGTTAAATGGAATATAGGTTCCACTTTCTACTCTATATTGAACCAATACGTGGCTTATATTTAAACAATATAATGTAATAATTGCACTGTTATGTATGATGGATATGACGGTGCATGTTCAGCAAGAACACTTCCTCTCTAATGAGAGGAAGAAGACTAGATTTATTAATATGGTGTCTCAAAAACTGTACAAGGCGGAAGGATATTAAAATAAAAGCTGTGGAAATGCTGATACAACCATTGCGCGATATGTACTTGAAAAAGCATTATCTGAGGAAAAGATAGCAATAATAGGTCAAAATATTGATTTGCTGGTTATGTGCTTTGCATTCTCTTCATTCATAGGTTAGTGAATGAGACAGCACCTCTTCCATTTGCATAAAAATTTAAACAATAACAGTCAAATTATTTGAAAAAGAGCCTTAAAGAAATTTGAATTTTTTTTTTTTTTTATAATCACTCCAAACCTTTCAAACTCACGGCCAACATTGGAATGAAATTATATTTAAAAAGTAAATGTCAGAGATTGTTCTTTTGGGTCATAGTAAATATTCCGACATCCAATTATATTTTAAGTGTTTTATTTGAAATTAAAAATAAAAATTTTAAATAAATCATCCGTTATAAGCAAAAATGGAAGAAACTTCACCCTTGACTTACCACAAAAATTGTTTTGGTCATATATTCTTAGCGTATTTTGTAATATAGTTTCAAGAAAGCAAATTTGGAGAAAATTTAAAGCATTAAATTACAAAAAATTACCATTAAATTCGTGTCACTGTAACATAGCGAAATTGTCGGGGTGAGTCGAACTAATTGATGCAGATGGATGACATTTGATATAAATATTTATAAAGGGAAAAAAGATTATCTGGAAAAATGAGGTTGAAAACAAAAAGATACGCTAGTTTTTTTATAAATTTGAAATTTCACATAAAAACAAAATATTAAATGGCTGAAGAAGTTTCACTTCCCCCATGAGTTTATGTGGATAAGGCACACACAATTTTTTTCTTTTTCTTTTTAATTAAGACATTCTCATATATGTATCATATATAGTAGAAATACGAACATACTTATTATATAGTTCTGTTTAATATCAAAATAAAGATCTAGTTAATAACTTTAGCTTCTTTAATGAATTTATGGGTTAAAATTGTATAAAGCTCGTTAAATCTATGATGGGGCTGCTGTCGTTGATTCTGTTGTAACTTCCGAAACTTCCGAACCTGTCGAAGCATCCGTACCTCCCGAACCTGTCGTAGCATCCGTACCACCCGAACCTGTCGTAGCATCCGTACCTTCCGTACCAGTCGAACCACTTGTGGTTGATTTTGCAGTTGTGGTTCCAGTTACGTATTTTTTTCTCCAAGCTTTGTGGTGACGTCCACAGGCGTTAAGACATTGTTTTTCAGTTCGCCACATATTCTTTATGTGTTTATAACGGCAGGGATTAGCCCAACGATAACATCCAATAACTCTATTGTATGACCATACATAGGGACCGCTAGGTGCACAGTATCTGACACGCATACGAACAACATCCAAACAACGCGGACTACTACCTATACTTCATACGTTCGTATATGGTATATACAAAAAAAAAAGGATTTCATGGCTTACCGTAGTAGTAAGGCTGCATGGATATTTGTTCTAAATATAATGCAAAAATGAAAGCGAATAAAAATACTGCTTTCATTTTGCTTTAAGTAAATAAACTAGTATATTCTGTAGTTTTTTTTACTTGAGAGAGCAAATAGCTTCGGAAATAATAATTTTTTTTTTTAAATTATGCTATATCATATTAACTGAAACCAATCAATCTGTATGCAAAACAAGCAAAAAATTTAAGTTCAGTTGAACCGTTGCTTAAATACAATTCACATGAAGTTTCAAATTGTGTACTTCATACAAAATCACAAAATTTGGTTGTTGGTTTGGATACCACGCACCACGCAAAATATTGAATGTAGTGTACCAATATGGATACTCTATAATCTGGAACCCGAAAGAAGCTGAAATACCAGCTTCTAGCCAGATATATAAAATATTTATCAACATATCCCTCTTCTTCTGCCCCTTTCCCTACCATCTCTTCCTCTACCACGTCCCATACCACTTCTTCCCCTCCCCTCCCCTCCCCTCCCCTCCTTCTTCCCCTACCTCCTACGCCCCCACGACCCCATTAACTCGTATATGAATTTTATTATTAATTTTAATATTTTTTTTTCCGTGAATTTTTCCCATATTTTAATAGTTGTTCTGCTATTCGGGGCTGAAACGAATGCAATAAATCAGAGATCATTAAAATTGGCCCAGCCGTTCTCGCGCGAGTTATAAAATACTTAAGGACCTATTCTCAGACTTACCGAATATACACAAAACATTTCATAAAAAAGGTTTAATCAGATGCTATATTCGAAATCGGTCAAGCCGTTTCGGAGAAGTTTGGTTAAATTTTATATTTCATTGAAAAATAAAACTTAAAATTCACAATCAGTTCTTTTTTCAAACCAAATGAGAATTGAGAACAGATTAAATTTTATTTCATCTGCATATCAAAATTTTACTTCATTAATTTATTGAAATTTTACTCTTGTATGGCAAAATTATGGATACAGAGCAGCGGCCATTAATATGGTACCAAGCCAGATGAACGGTGGTTCACAACCGAGTTCTATAAAACGGAACCAAGACGGCCGCAAGTCATAATCATAGCAACGACTAGTGTGTGTAACATGCGAGCTACTTGAGTGATAATTGTACTAGCACATATACACATTAGAGTATATAAAGTATTTTCGTTAGCAAACATTTTTGTTATTTGAGTACTCGATGAAAAACAGTTCGTGCCGAAAATGTTTGATAGTTGTTTGACAAGGATTTTTTATATGACGTTTTTTCGGTATCAAAAAAATTTCATCGATCTCAGTATTGAGTTTAAAAAAAAATTTTTTTTTTTACGTCAAGAGACTACATAAGTTAGGGGAATCGCCAGTAGTTACAGCAGCCTCGATGGGTAGTTTTGCATCCTACTCCTTGCCCACTAAACCTTGTCCTATCAGAATACCATCTGATTCGTTGTCTGGGAGTGTCAAAATATATTATGAATAGTACAAAATATATGTACTATTCATAATATAGTTACTATACGTAATGATGTGTGAAAAGTTTAAAAAATGTATTCCTGCACTCTCTTTTTCATACATTAACCTTAGAATATCTCTAGTTCCTGATGTGATGATAGAACCATTCCTAAGCTATTTTTGTATTAAGTATTAGGAATTGCATGTGAAATAGCTGCTGATTTCTGGGTCAAAAAATGTAGTACTGTGTTGCTTTCTTGATTATATTTAAACTGGGAGCGAGTTATTAACTAACTGTTGAAGATCGTAATCAGATGCTATATTCGAAACTTGATTAAACATTTATGGAGCTTTGTCGTTTTTTTTTGAATATTCAATACTGAGTTTCATCAGCACTATTCACAACTAAAGTATCTACCACAAATGACATACAGGCCTGCTCTGGTTTTCACTTTAAGAAAAATTTTCGAAAGTGAATTCAATAAAATTGTCAATTTTGACATATGGCATGATTTAGCGATTTGAATTCAATTGCCTTGAGTAATATCACTTGCACTTGATCAATGCCATTCCTGAAAAAGTAATCATTTTATCGAATTCACTTTCGCAAAATCTTCCCGAATGTGAAAACTGGAAATGGCCTGATATTGAAATTTGAAAAAATGAGACAATTGATTCACATTTCAGAGTATTAAGTGTACTTTTTACTCTCAGCGTGGCAAATGTACTAAATATGCGTATCAAAGGCTTAATATATAAATTAAGCTAAACCAGATCTTCCCCAAACTTATAGTAGCTTAATTTATACCCAATTCGCTAGTTTTATGTATATAAATGATTAAAAATAAAGCGAAGATGATGCACTTACCTGGACTAGCCAAACGCCTTTCGCGTCTTTGAATAATGCGATCTTCAATATATGCGCCTTTTGGTTCTGGTTATGTACAGAAGTGAATTCGCCGTATTCACACACACACACACAATTTATTCAAGACGATTTATGTTTGATGTTTGAAAATGTTTATATACAATACAAAAGAGAAAAAAACAGAGTGTTTCGATGAGAGTGTACATGAAACAAAAGAAATCTCTACTAAATATACCAGCAAAATAAAACCATAAGAAAAAATATACAAATAGCCATACGTATATCAGAAATCGGTGCTACTTACCTGGTATTTGCGGCATAGCAACTGTTTTGAGACCAAAACTAAAAGCTGGCGAATGATCCAGGTTACAGTTCTCTGGATGATAGTGACCGGGTGCTGAGTCATACAAGGTAGAGTATAAGTTTGTGTGCACATTCAAACAAACATAAAAATGCAACTTAATATTAATACTATGAAAAGCTTGCAAAATATAGGTGCTTAATTGAACTAAATGTTACCTGGTGAATCTGTGATGACACGTGTTTCTGTTTTGGTGCCAAACGTATACGCTGGTGTGTGCTCGAGCGTGTGTTTCTCTGGTTCGTATGCAGTGGGTGCTGTAAGATGATCATTGGTCAAGAAAGACCAAACAAAGTGAGTCAAAGCTCACTAAAAAAAAGTTGCCTAAATGGAGCTTACCTGGTGTATCACTGATACGCTCACGATTGAATTTCATGCCGAACGAATAGGCGGGTGCGTGTTCCAAATTGCTCTCTCCCGGTCTGTAATCGCATGGTGCTGGAGTATGACTCACATGTTCAACGGTCGTGCGTCCTGAAATGGTGTAGGCGGGTGTATGGTCGAGTCTTACTTTCTCTGGTGCATAGTCGCCCGGTGCTGGGGTGCTGCTATCGATCCTAACATTGTGTCTGCCAGCAATTGTGTAGGCTGGTGTGTGGTCCAGGCGCGTTTTCTCCGGAGAGTAGTCTCCCGGTGCTGGAGTTTCAGTTGGCAGTTTTGGTTCATGCTTAGCAGCAATTGTGTAGGCGGGATTGTGATCTAAACGCACATTTTCTGGGTAGTATGCACCGGGTGCAGGAGTATCGAATTGTTTAGTCAGCTCGTAACGTCCAGCAAAAGAGTATGCGGGATTGTGATCTTGACGCACCTTTTCGGGACTGTAATCGCCTGGTGCTGGAGTATGATTTTCGATCTTGGGATCATATTTGCCACCAAAACTATAAGATGGTGTGTGATCCTGTCTTACTTTTTCGGGGGAGTAATCACCAGGCGCTGGATTAACGTTTGAGACTTTGGGATCATGCTTACCAGCCATCGAAAAGGCGGGATTTTGATCTAAACGCACTTTTTCAGGAGAGTAAGCGCCTGGAGCCGGAGTATCGCTTGGCTTATAGTGGTCGTGACGACCTGCAAACGAATAGGCGGGATTATGATCTTGGCGCAACTTTTCAGGGCTATAGTCGCCAGGTGCTGGAGTATGGTTTTCAATCTTGGGATCATGTTTACCGCCAAAACTATAAGATGGTGTGTGATCTTGTCTGACTTTCTCGGGAGCGTAATCACCAGGCGCTGGATTATCGTTTGAGATTTTAGGATCATGCTTTCCGGCCATCGAAAAGGCGGGATTGTGATCAAGGCGTACCTTCTCTGGACAATAAGCGCCTGGAGCTGGAGTATCGCTTGGCTTTTGATGGTCATGACGACCAGCAAACGAATAGGCGGGATTGTGATCTTGGCGCACCTTCTCTGGACTATAGTCACCCGGTGCTGGAGTATGGTTTTCAACCTTGGGATCATATTTGCCACCAAAACTATAAGCAGGCGTATGATCCTGTCTCACCTTCTCGGGAGAGTAATCACCGGGCGCTGGAGTATCGTTGGAGATCTTGGGATCATGCTTTCCAGCCATCGAAAAGGCGGGATTGTGATCAAGGCGTACCTTCTCTGGACAATAAGCGCCTGGAGCTGGAGTATCGCTTGGCTTTTGATGGTCATGACGACCAGCAAACGAATAGGCGGGATTGTGATCTTGGCGCACCTTCTCTGGACTATAGTCACCCGGTGCTGGAGTATGGCTTTCAACCTTGGGATCATATTTGCCACCAAAACTATAAGCGGGCGTATGATCCTGTCTCACCTTCTCGGGAGAGTAATCACCGGGCGCTGGAGTATCGTTGGAGATCTTGGGATCATGCTTTCCAGCCATCGAAAAGGCGGGATTGTGATCAAGGCGTACTTTCTCAGGACAATAAGCACCTGGAGCTGGAGTATCGCTTGGCTTTTGATGGTCATGACGACCAGCAAACGAATAGGCGGGATTGTGATCTTGGCGCACCTTCTCTGGACTATAGTCACCCGGTGCTGGAGTATGGTTTTCAACCTTGGGATCATATTTGCCACCAAAACTATAAGCGGGCGTATGATCCTGTCTCACCTTCTCGGGAGAGTAATCACCGGGCGCTGGAGTATCGTTTGAGATCTTGGGATCATGCTTTCCAGCCATTGAAAATGCGGGATTGTGATCAAGGCGTACCTTTTCTGGACAATATGCGCCTGGTGCTGGAGTATCGCTTGGCTTGTGGTGGTCATGACGACCGGCAAACGAATAGGCGGGATTGTGATCTTGGCGTACCTTCTCTGGACTATAATCGCCTGGTGCTGGAGTATGGTTTTCGTTTTTGGGATCGTGTTTACCACCAAAACTATAAGAGGGCATGTGATCCTGTCTCACTTTCTCGGGGGAGTAATCTCCAGGCGCTGGAGTATCGTTTGAAGATCTTGGGATCATGCTTTCCGGCCATCGAAAATGCAGGGTTGTGATAAGGCTGACCTTCTCTGGACAATAAGCGCCTGGAGCTGGAGTATCGCTTGGCTTGTGGTGGTCATGACGACCAGCAAACGAATAGGCGGGGTTGTGATCTTACGAACCTTTTCTGGACTATAGTCGCCAGGTGCTGGAGTGTGGTTTTCGATCTTGGGATCATGTTTACCCCCAAAACTATAAGCGGGCGTGTGATCCTGTCCACTTTCTCGGGGGAGTAATCACCAGGCGCTGGAGTATCATTTGAGATCTTGGGATCATGCGTTTCCAGCCATCGAAAAGGCGGGATTGTGATCAAGGCGTACCTTCTCTGGACTATAGGCGCCTGGAGCTGGCGTATCGCTAGGCTTGTGATGGTCATGACGACCAGCAAACGAATAAGCGATATTCTGATCTTGGCGAACCTTTTCTGGACTATAGTCGCCAGGTGCTGGAGTGTGGTTTTCAACCTTGGGATCATGTTTACCGCCAAAACTATAAGCGGGCGTGTGATCCTGTCTCCCTTCTCGGGGGAGTAATCACCAGGCGCTGGAGTAGCATTTGATATCTTTGGATCATGCTTCCCAGCCATCGAAAAGGCGGGATTGTGATCAAGGCGTACCTTTTCTGGACAATAGGCGCCTGGAGCTGGTGTATCGCTAGGCTTGTGATGGTCATGACGACCAGCAAACGAATATGCGGGATTGTGATCTTGGCGAACCTTTTCTGGACTATAGTCGCCAGGTGCTGGAGTATGGTTTTCGATTTTGGATTCATGTTTACCGCCAAAACTATAAGCGGGCGTGTGATCCTGTCTGACTTTCTCAGGAGCGTAATCACCAGGCGCTGGAGTTAAGTATAAAGCTTTAGCTTCGTACTTTCCTTTTATAGTAAACGCTGGATTGTGATCTAAACGCACTTTCTCCGGGCTATATGCGCCAGGAGCTGGAGTTTCATTTATCTTATGCAGTTCGTGGCGGCCGGCAAACGAGTAGGCAGGGTTGTGGTCGTGACGCGCTTTTTCAGGGCAGTAGTCCCCTGGGGCTGGAGTGCAATTCTCTACTTTAAGCTCATGCTTACCGCCGAAACTGTATGCGGGCGTTTGATCTGCACGGTAACGCTCAGGCGCATAAGTGCCAGGCGCTGGACTGTGACTGACTATCTTCTCCTCGTGACGTCCGGCAAAAGTATAAGCCGGCGTGTAGTCCAAACGTACTTTTTCCGTTTCGTATGCACCAGGCGCTGGTGTTTCACTGGCTTTGGCAAATTTGATGCGTTGACCGAAACTGTATGCCGGTGTTTTCTTCTGAATGCACTTCTCCGGCTCATAAGCGCCGGGTGCTGTAATTATTCAAGAGTAGTGCTTAGTGTAAATACATATACGTTTGAAATATAGATTAAAAGATTATTGTGCGAGCATAAAATGCAGCTACCAGGCGTTGAGTCGACCACATCGTGCGTCGATTTGCCAGACATAGAGAAAGCGGGCGTGTAATCTAAGCGTACGGCCTCCGGTCTATAGGCACCAGGAGCTAATTATAAACAAGCGATATCTAAGTGCTAAGTAATACACTCCATAATGTAGCAAAGCAAACTTACCTGGTGTCTCGCTGATTGTTGTCTGTTTAGTTTTCATGCCGAAACTATAAGCTGGAGTGTATTCGAGCACTACGTTCTCCGGCTTGTAAGAACCCGGAGCTAAATTTGTTTGCAATTGCATGTGCATGCATGGAAGGCGTGTTTTGAGTCATTGAATTTTTGGAATTATATAAACTAAAGCTACACACCTGGAGTATTATCATATTTGATTTCATGATGCTTTATACCGAAGCTAAATTGTGGCGTCTTATCTAGGTTCACCTTCTCGGGACAATAGGCGCCGGGTGCTGTGAAATGTGATAAAAGAAGTCTCGGTTACTATGCAGAATGTACAGGGTGCTACAATTTGCACTGTGTATAGCGGCATTGAACAACACAAAAAGACATTTAAAGGTTAGATAGATTAGCACACTACTCGTACATATTTATTGTAGATATTAAGTAGCCAAAAAACATATATATATATATATATATATATATAGATATAAGTATTAGATAACTAATTAAAAGAACATTCAGTTTGTGACTACATTAAATCTACGCGTAATTTACCTGGTGTTCCCTTATCGTAGTGAATTTTAGTTCGTCTACCAAATGTGTAACGTGGCGCTTTTTTTTTAGACTGTGTGACCTTTTCAGGACTATAACTATTTGGCGCTGTTAGTGAGTGTAATAAATTTTCGACAAAGTTATTGATTTAAAGAAAAGATAAAATTTTGTTTTAAAACATTTGCAATCTATTAAGCATATTACATAAGTAGCTACTTAAGTATTACAAAATTTGGCGTGTGTACGTTTAAAATTAAGTTATTAAATGTTACAAAGCAGTTTTGTGTTTAGTAAAATTGGATGAACTTATAGATATGGTGAAAAAATGCATAATATTAATCCAAAATATCGCTTTTCAATGCAATTATTTTATAAGAAACTACCAATAAGCACAATATTATATTTTAATGGTGGTAAATTTAGTATTGTACACATAATACGAAACAGAATAAGCATATTATATATGTCACGAAAGTGATAGGATATGTATAGGATCTTCAAACATATACAGAGACTAATTTGAATGAGATTTACGACTAGGATTACGTTTGTCTACAAAACTTTCGAATTTAAAACTTTTTATTTGCATATAAGACTTTCGTATAAACGTAGTATTTTACAATTTTTTTTTTTAAGATAACTTTACATTCACAAAATAACAGAGTAAAGTACGAGTTAAAAGAAAATATAAGCAATGAAAACCAGTCATGACAGCGCAATGTGGAGTATTTCCATTTCAATAGTACTATTTAGCACCGTTGCTCGCCGTAGCCATGAAATCAGTATAAAACATGAAACCAAATACAACAAAGATGGCCACAAAGAGAGAGAGAGAGAGAGAGAGAGAAGAGAGGCAACGACTAACGAAGAGAGAGCGAGAAGTGTGTGTGCATTTTTGTTTTTCCAATTAACGGTGAACAACAATTAAGCTAGTTACGAATTATACAATGTATCGTAGTTTTAATTAAAACTTTGAAATAATGGCCTCTTCGTACGGTCATAACTAAATGTAGGTATATATGAGTATCTTATTATATATTTATCATATTACATTGGAAACTGTTCCAAATCTTCACATATTTTCTGTTCAACTAGTAGTAACATTAAACTCAACGGATGTTGTTAAAATTTCCACATTTTGAATAGTAATTTAATTTACAAAATTTTCAATCAGCGCTATAATCTATTCATAATATATTCTCTGCGAGATTTGTTGAGATTTGAGATCAAATTTATACTGCCAAGAAAATAAATTGGGGATTTTTTTTGCATTGGTTTTTTTTTTAAAGATCACGCGTGACTTGTGTCCTACTGGAATCTTAACTTTATTCAGTATTGTTTGGCAATTCATCATGGAAATACTCACACAGCAAAAAGGTCTTCAAATTATTCATCTGTATAACGAAAATCAGGGTTCTGTGAAAAATCTTTTTCATGCACTTCGAGCAACATATGCTGTGCACCATCGACCTTGTGTGCTCACTATTACCAATACCATCCGCAAATTTGAGTCTCAGTTTAATTTATTGGATGATACCCATTCGAATAGTCCAGCCCGTAGTGACGATAATATTACGGCTGTAGCGGAGAGTGCAATTGAAGACCATGACCAATCGATTCGACACCGTGTGCATCATCTTGGCCTCTCGTATGGAACAACTTTTCGATTTTTACGCCAGGATCTTGGTTTAAAGGCTTCCAAAATACAACCCATTCAAAAATTGAAACCGATTTTATTTCAGTCAATGAACTTTGCGCGTTTTGTTCAGTGATGAAGTAGATTTCTAGCTCAATGGATACATCAATAAACAAAATTGCCGGATTTGGACTGATGAGCAACCCGCAGAGATTCTAGAACTACCGTTACATCCAACAAAATGCACTGTTTGGTGTGGTTTACGGGCTGGTGAAATTATACGTTCGTATCTCTTTAAAAAAGAGGCCGGAGAGAACATAACAGTCAATGGCGAGCGCTACCGCACCATGATAATGGAGTTTTGGATGTCTGAAATTGAAGCCCGTGATGTCGGTGACATTTGGTTTCAGCAGGACGGTGCTACGGTACACACAGCGCGCGAAACAATGGCTTTATTTATGACTACCTAATTTCGAGTTTCGGACCTGTCAACTGGCTGCCTAGATCGTGTGATGTCACACCTCTGTTTTGTTTGGGGCTAAATCGATAAACAAGATACAATTCAAGACTTGGGAGCCAGCGTAATTCGCGAGATACCGCTAGCAATGCTGGAAAGAGTGATCGAAAATTGGACTTTTCGAAAGGACCACCTACGACGCCCAACATTTGAATGAAATTATCTTTAAACAGAAAATTGTCAGAGATTATTCTTTCGTGTCATAATAAAGATTCGGATATCCAATTCTGTTTTAAGTGTTTTATTTGAAATTAAAAAAAAGAACCTATAAGTGAAACACCCGCCACAATCCGTGGTTTCAAAACCATAAAACATATATATTATTTCAAGCGGTTTTTTTTCCAACATTTACAATAAAGTATCTTTTAACCATCTAACAACGCTTTAAAATTCTTAAACTTATTACAAAAGTTATGATTCTAGCGTGACCATTTTTCGAGCAAAATTGTCATCAGCGATGGGTTCCATTTCTCATTCGGTGTTTACATAAATAAGCAAACTTGTTGCTATCGGAGCTCTAAAAATGCTAAAATAATTGAAGAGCATTTTATATTCATTTGAATAAATTTGTCTTCTTATGTATATAGGTTTTATACAAAAAACTAACTTTTGAATCATAGTGCATTATTAAGCAGGTTCTTGGAGTGAAATATTTCGTATGTGTGTCTGTGTAAAATCGATTCGTAATAGAATTTGTAAAAAATAACAAAATGTTCCCGAATTCATTGAATCAAATTTATACCAACATGATATTTGTCATTATGATACGAAGTCTCTATTATACAAAAATAAGAGTAACTTAAACTAAAACGTACAAGCATATCGTGAGCATCTCTCAGATATGCTGAGCTGGAATGGAATGGAATGGAATGAAACTGCTACTGAAATTAGCATACATTTTTTTTTTTGTCATATTTACAAATGTAACTAAAACAGATTTTTAAAAATACTAAAAACACATACTTGTACTATATAGGAATATTTACATTAGAAAGGAATGTGAATTATGTGGCCTTTGAAAAAGTTCCGAAACCTTTGTGAAAGCACTATTCGAATGATCTATTACAGAAAAAATAAATCATATATAAAAATTTGCACAAAAAATCCTTTTACCACCACACATTTAAAATGTATCGAAAACATTGAAATCGTTTGTGTAAACACTGTGATGTAAATACGTAAGTTTTTTTTTTTGTATGTGTAATTGTTTATGTGTGTGTGTGAAGTTTTGTGTTGAGAATTGTTAAAAATGTTACCTGGGTTGTTAACAATGTAAACGTTAACCTTAATGCGAAAGGAGTACTTTGGCGCACGCCTTTTGATAACATCAAGCGGTACAACCTGATAATGGTTTGGACCTACAAATTTTTCGTTGTTTTTCGTAGGGAAATCAATTTCAAGATATAAAAAAAGAACAAATTAAAATTAAATATAAAGTAAACAAATAAATATACAAAATACATTACAAAAAGCCAAAATAAGCCAACAAAAAATGAAACACAGCCCCGGTTCCGGTTTTCGAATCCGAAAAATTATTCAGTAGTGATATCCTTAAAGTGGTTTATTTTTCACTTTCAGAAATCAATTCCGTGCAGTTTATTTGGATACGGAAACCAGTATCAGGAGAGACGAACACATATAATCAAAGTGGATATTGTGAAAAGAGCACTACTATTTATACATAGGTGGATTGTGTATCAAAGAGGTATATTTAAAGTATAAAAACTACGCAATTTTAAAGCATTTGTAAGCATTCTGCAAGCAGCACTTGGTGCACTTACACACACAATGGTGAAGTAAAAACCGGGACACACTATTCCTGCGCTCACGCAGGGCTCAGCGTACACAGTGCGTAATTTCTTGTTGCTGCTGCTGCTGCTGCTACTGTTGCTCAAGAACCAGTTCTTGTGATAGAAAATTGGCCTCTGATATTTGCATGCAAGTCTTGATTGTCTTTAGCAAATTGATTTTCACAGTTAAAGGAGGGAAAACTCGAACATAGTATATGGTACATACTATGTAGCTGAAAGCACTCAATGAATATATACAATGCTTGGCTAGACTAAAAAACTGAGGAGGGGCGTAGAAGGGTTAATTTTTTTTTTTGGTTCTTTAAATTTATGATTATGATGTGTAAACAAATTTGAATGTGTTTGGTGAAAAATGAAGTAACATTGAACAAGCAAACCATCCATTCAACCATTCCATTTATCTAGATACTAAGTAGTAAATCATCTTACAGCTGAAGAACACTGTCCAAACACCAGACCAGTCTATGTACTTGTGCTCAAACAATTATTACTTTACCTGGTATTAAACTGAATTTGGCAGCTGCCGGCTTTTGGCCAAAAGTATATTTCGGCGTTGCATCGACAGTGGCCTTGGTACCGGGATGTATATCATACTCGCCAGGTCCTGGATTCTGAAATTTTGTTAGCTCCTTGGGACGACTCTGCAGCGTAGCAGCACGTGGAAAATCTTTGCCCTTGGCACGTAAACCAGTTATATTGTATTGCGCTGGTCCCGGTCCGATTGTATCATAAAGGCGTCGATGTTTCTGTCCAAAAGAATACGATGGTGCACCCATTTTCTTCGAATCGGGTACTTTGCTGCCTGTAATAGAAAAAGCCATGGCATGAGTTGGAAAATTTAGACTTGCATGCTTGTTAAACTTACCAACCAGCGTCGGTAGCTGCACCGTTGCTGGCCCAGGGCTTGTCGATTCGGCAGCAATTCTACCACGTCTCACTGTCGGTGTCCATGGACGTTGTTCGACATTGGCGCCCATATTTATGGCACGAATTTTCCTTGTGGGGCAACAAATGTCACTCGGATCCAAAGAATTTTTGAGTATGCGCTTTGGAGGGCGTTTGTGAAAATAGACCTGTGTAATATAGTTGGATAAAAATTATTATTACTTTAGTTATTATTAAACAAAATGCAGTAATGCTAACTTTTCGATTCATCTTGTTTGAATGTTGTTTTCTTGTATGTGTTTAACTTAAAATAAAGCTAAAGAAAATATACTAAAATTATTTTGTGATACGTCTTCCTGTATATAATTCTAAATTTGTGATGTTTTATACAATGAATAATTGATTTAAATGTTATTCAAACTTGTTGGAGCAATATTTTTTGAAAGTTTTGGGTACACGAACGACATTTTTTTGCATTATTTTTTTTGTAATTCGATTGAATTAAATTTTGTTTCATGTAAAGATATAACGACAGAAAACAAATTTACAAGTCTTTATCGGGCCTATTCCGATTCTCAAGTTTTTTCGAAAATAAATCCGATAAAATGATAATTTTTTGCACACTTGGAAGATTTTCGGCTTTTGAATTCACTTGAATATGAGCATGTGAATGTCACCTTACTCAATGCAAGTGAATCCAAATCGCAAAGTCCTCCCAGATGCATTTTCGCAAACTGTTCCTAAAATTGAGAGCCGGAAATAATGAAGAAAGTTCTCAAAATGGTATTGGATGACCGTTGATTGAAAGTGCGCGAACAAGCAAACTTGGTAGATATTCCAAAAGGACTTCGCTGTACAACACTGAAAATTTGGATATGGGAAAGCTGAGCGCAAGATGGCGCTTACTCACAATGGAGCAACTATAGAGTCGCGAGCATTTTTGAATGGAGTATTTGGCGCGGTTTCCAAAGAATAAAGCCGATTCATAAACATGAGATCATCACTTCACACCTGACACAAAGGCACTATTAAAACAATGCTCGGTGGTAAAAGATTTGCCAACATTCAAGAGGTGGAGTATGTTTGTGTTTAATGGCTATTTAAAGTAGGTATGTGATTCTCGAACCTATTGAACATCGCTAAGAAAAGTGTATCGTGCTAAATAGAGCCTATATATAGAGAACTAAAGATATTTCTTTGTGTTTTCTTTTTTAGGTTATGTTGTTTTGTAACTCTTCTCGTATGTACGAAGTTTGGTGCTGATACCTAGTATTTAAGACTGTGTTTGAAAGTGTTTGAGAAACTTGAAATTTTGTTTGCTCAATTTTAGGCATTGCTCCCAAACCAACTTTTACAGTTTACGAATACATTTTTTTTTTGGTTGGGATGTATAGCTGCTATACGATTTGTAACTTCGTGTATGTAAGTATTAAAGCTTCGAGTTCAGCAAAGTTAACATTTTTGTTTGTTACACTCTTTATACAGATTGTGAATAGTATTAAAATTTGGTCACAATGTGTGTATCGCAGATCCCATAAAATATATACATATATTCGTTTTTGACATGTCCGTCCGTCTGTTTGTCTGTCTCTTTGCCTTTCTTATATTGTATAAATTTTACATCAATAAAGTTTTGATGCCTCGAAAGCTCAATTATCTACTGGCCTGGCTAAGACATCAGGCGATATGAGTCTAACTCCCACTAGATATTAGATATTTTCTTCAATAAATTACGTACTAAGAATTTCTAAATTTCTCATTATTTCATACCCAATAAAATTACTCTTTTTCTCTCTTATTTTATTATACTCTGTACAAAAATATTTGCATTCGAGTATGTTGGGTTTCTTGAACTGGTAAAAAGAGTGTGGAACATAGCAAAGGTAACATAGGAGACAGCATGAACTATATACAAGTATCAATATATTCTTGACCAACGTTAGAAGCCGCTTCGATACAGCCATGTCCATCCGTCCGTATGTCTGTCTGATAGAAAATTCCTCCGCATACAGCAGACTTACACAAACTAATCTCACGGTATAATGTCTCTAGGTACCGTACTGCTACAAGAGTAACTCGAAATTTCAAAACTCGTTTCATAAAGGCTTCTACCGCAATGGTAAAAAACCAGTTCAGTTGTCAATTTGTTCGATATATTTGTTATAATTTCATAGTATGCCTTAATTTGCCTTAAAACTTTATTAGTATACTTTGTAATATAGCTTGTAGCAAACGAAATTTGGAGGCAAATCAAGAGCTACTATGAAAAAATATCCATGTACAGGTTATATTAGGTTATATAATAAACAGAAGCTTTTAAAATTTACCTAAAACTAGCATTGAGCTAACTAAACATACTTCATTGGACGTCATCTAAAAAAAATTTGAATACAAGAAATAACAAATGTTTGAGTTTCACACAATTTCTGCTTGTCGGGTTTATAAAACGAAGGGAATGGTGTTGCATATCGTAAACTGGATAATATGATGTAGCTTTGATTGATGATGAGAACAGTTTTGTTGTGTGTTGTTCTGCACCATGAGCATATTTAATGATGTGCTAAATATTAAGTGAGCTTTGCTTAAAGTTCTGATACATACAAAATATTTATAGCTATGTTTTTCGCAGTGAAATTAGAATATATTTTAATGATGCGATTTCGAATTTATCTAATAAATTACATTTACATTATTATAGATCATTAATTACAATAATAAGGTGACCAAGCTTATTATACAGCACTCATTCTGAAGAACAATCGCCCGAAATTCTATTTTACCATTCAAATCATAAGTGGCTTTTGTATAAAGCTCTTATTAAGCCTATTTGGACTACGCAATTCCACTGTGGGGTACAGCCCAAAAATCTAGTGTAGAAATAATTGAGCGGTTCCAGGCTAAAATACTTCGTAAAATTACGAAAGCACCGTTATTTGCTACTAATTCCAATATTAGATCTGTCACTGGCATAAATTCGGCTTATGAAGAAATTGTTAAAGCTAGCTCACAACATATCAATAGGCTAAAAAATCACGACAATCCACTTGCTGTTAACTTACTTGATAACAGTTTAGCTGTAAGGCGCCTAAAAAGAATACATATCCTAGTTCTCCCATTTAGGCCAACTTAATTAAGTTATACTTCTTAGTTATATTTACCATCTCATCATACTGCTTTACCTAAGCGTATCGCTATTTATTGTTAAGATTGTTATAAAACACTTTGTAATAAGCACTGTAAATTCACGAGCCAACGATATTGTTAAAAAATTTAATGGTTGTCCCCATATAGGGGCAGTTTTAAATACACCAAAACGTTATTTAAAAAAAAAAACCATTCGAATGAAAACGTGTGAAGATATTGGAGCTTCGGTTCGACAGAAGTAAACATTTACTTTTGTTTATTCTGATGCGGTTGGTCGCGATTTTGGCAAACCTATCATACCTACATATGTGAAAAGTAAAAACAAACAAAAAAAAATAATAAAAAATAAACTTGTTGCGAATTATAACCACTCATTTAAACATCGTTTTCTATTTATCGGTAAGCTCGCAACGCATTAAAGGATTTATCGCAGACAGACAGTGTAGATATACAGCTGTAACCCAGCACCTAAACTTTTTGAAGTAATGTATAATGAATAAAAAAAATTAAAAAGTCATACGCCTAGTGTACATATGCATGAATGTAGATACTTATTCCATACAACAAATTTTCACTCGATTCCGGTCAATAAATTCTAAATTGACCCACAAACAAATCGAAGCTATAGCGTGAAATCAATAAATAAAAAAATCAAACAAAATGCCAAGTAATGAATTGTGTTAGAGCTAACCTCATATTCCAAATAGACTAAAGACAATAATTTTCAAAATAGAAAATATGAACGACGGCGACGACGACGACGACGACGAAGACTCTGATATAAAATCAATCGAAAAACAAAATAAAAGAAAACTTATCACGGGGTGGAGCAGCACACAGACAGACGGACGGACAGACAGCTCAGCTTGGCCAAAACTTGCAAAGCCAAAAATCCTTTTACATATGCATGAAACTTTAACTTTTGTTTTGAATTTTCTGGGCCAACCTGAGCAACGACTACGACTATGACTACGACAGTGATGTCAAATGTGGGCAAGGCAACGAAATACTTAAAAAATAAAAAGGAGTTGGTTTCTTTGTTAACTTTTAGCCAGAATGTGTTTTATGTTGCCTGGTTGCTGTCAACAAAGCGGCTTGTTTGGCCAATATCAACTGAAATTAACTCAGTTCTTGTATGCTAGACTCCAGAGGCGTGATTCGTTCCATAACATTAAGTTTCGATACACATTGTGGTAGGCTTATTTGCCCATAGGTATGCAGTAGCTGTCGATGTCTGACCTTCTTTTTCTTTTGGATTCGCTTGAATTATATTGCATACATTGAGGCGTGTGTGCCAGTTCACCAACTGGTACCACTTGAATTCCCCGGCTGTCGTATGTCGTATGTCGAGTGTCGAATCGGGATCTAATTGCTGTTAATGCAGACATTATTGGCATTTACATAAGTTATTTTGTTGCTGTTGTTGCTTTTCGGTCTATTCCTGCTTAATCGATATGTACAGTAGATATTACAAAGGTTACCATTCGTATATGTGTCAGTTTTCGACTAATCATGACCTCAATTAATTTCCTGTTTGGTTTTTTTTTTTATATATTACTGCATGTATTTCATTGTCGTCAATTCTTGTCAAGTGTCATGCATTTAGTATCAATTTAAAGGACAACTGCTCAGGTCTTACATTTTGTATACCCTATAACTATATGGTAAAAACGTTTGTCCATTCGTAAGGCGCATTCTTTCTATGAACACATAGAACTCGGACTCTATAAAAGATACCTGAGCTAACTGAAAATTATTTCAAATGATTACTGTCAAGTTTTCAGCCATCTTAATCATTCAGTTTGTGATTGACAACCATTGAAAGCAAACAACTTTTTATATTTTTTCAAACATACTTAAAATCTAATACTAGCTACAGAATACTTGTTTTTTTAAAAAGAATCGAACGACAAGATCAATTCCCAATTAAAAAAAGTTTATGGAATTTTTGGAGAAGTTTATATATGAAAATAAAAACTCATCAAACCAAAAATGGTAAATTGAATCCATGGTCTGATAATGGACGATCGGAATTTAATAATATATACCTCAGTTTTCTCAGCCTATGGTCATCTAATGGCAACGAGTGGAAAGTGTTTTCCATAAATATTTGGCGAATAAGAATTTTTGAATGCAAGATGGGTGATGTATTTGCTCGATTTTCTGACAATTTTGAAGTCATGTTTGGCGATGTATAAATGCGATAATCATGTTTTTCCTGTGTTATATCGTAAACGTGTATGAAAGATAGAACCATCACCAAACATCGGAGACATCCGTTGTTGCACTTATAGAGCTACGATATAGTTTTTCATGCATCAAGTTCTCAAGTTTTGGTCACCGAGACTATTTTCTATCCTCATAACAGAATATTTTTTTCGGTGGTAAATAATTTGAATCGAACGAGAAGTTCAATGCTGCAAAAACTGAATACTATGAGGGCTTAAAAAATCATTTTATTTGTCAAATAATCAACTAATTTTATGCTAATTGTTTAAGGAATCATCAAAGAACTGAAAGTTGAAGACTATATTTAACTGCGTTTCACAGATTTTTGCTTCTAATGATAATATAGTTATAGTTTTAATAGTGAATTTCCTGTGAATGCTATGGAGTTTTAAAGGTTTTTCTGATATTTTGGAAAACAGTTTTCTTCCTGTGCAGAAAATCGTTATAAAAAAGTGCTTTCCAGTATTAGTTAACTATTCCAGAAGTCGTTTAAAACAACTATTGTAACAAAAAACGTGATTAAGTTCCTTTAATGCAAGCAACTGATACATGGATAATTTCGTTTGAATAGCTCTGAATAGCTATAAATAGATGATCGGTCTCAAGGGTAGACTCTTGGCTAATAATGCTGATAGTTTGAAAGCCAAATTTTGGTTGGTATAGTTTTTAAATTAAATTTCGATGAAACAACATCCGTTCTCCGGTTTCCGAATCCGAATAAATTCTTCGGAAATGATTTCGTTATTATGATCTGTATTACACTTTCAGAAGATTTTCGTGATTTTAAATCACTTGGAATTGACACTATGAAATTCGTATTCTCAAGGTCTGGTAAATTCAAATCGCAGAATTCTTTTGAAAGTTAAATACGGACCATTTTAACGAAATAATTTTTGAACAAATTATTCAGACTCGAACAACGGAGCACAGGGAATATATTCAGTACGAGCTATTTTCTATATACTTCCATAATCGACTCTGATACTGGGTACAGAGTATTTCTAATTCCAGGACACTCGACTGCAGCACACTTTCTTGTTAAACTTGCATGTTACGATTTCAACTGCATAAGCGTTTTGCAGCTATGTGAGAAAATAAAAAACAAAAAACAAAAAAAAAAAAACTTGACAACAACCTCTTTTATGTTTATTTTATGACTTCAAAGAAAAAGACGTCGCACCAAAATTTTCCTTAAAAACAATTTCCACGCCATTTTGTTTCCTTCACGCTAAGGCCACTTTTCGCCACTTTCCGAAGTAAGTCAACAACAAAACGATTACATTTAATAGTTTTTGTTGAGTTTTGGCCATGAGACATGTTTTTCTAAGTTTTTTTTGTTTCTATATAATTAGCATAAGGGCGAACGATATCAAGATTCAAGCCGGTAGAACTCTTAACGACAACAATGGGTGTGTTCTTAGTCCAATAGAAATTAAACAAAATGAGCGAAAGAAATAAATTCGTACCTATTATACATATACGAAGGCCTCTATTTATATTTCGGGAACTGGCAACACTAATGTCAAAAGCTAAAATCTGGCAACCATAATACCATAATAAAGTTTGATACTTTTTTGGCATAAACGTACTCACAAAGTTTTGATGTACAATTGCTATTTGTTTTGTTTACAGTGAGTTAAGAAAAGCAATTTGGCCAAAAAATGGAAATTTCAAGAGAAGGTTTTCGTTGGATTATTTTTCACAACTTTCGACGTGGATTATCTCAGTTCTTTGTATGGCAATAAAGCACCATCAAAAACCACAGTATATCGCTGGTATAGTGAATTCAGAAGTGGTCGTAGTTCGGTCGCAGACGAATTCCGTGAAGGTCGTCCAAAAATCGGTTGTTGTGCCCAAAAACATCGATGCAGTGCGTGAACTGATAATGCAAGATCGTCATGTGACATATCGTGAGATAGAGGCATCCTTGCACATTAGTTCCACTTCAATACATTCAATTTTGCATGAACACTTAGCTGTAAAAAAAATGTTCTCTCGTTGGATACCCCATAATTTGACAATCGCTCAAAAGTAGGCTCGCGTCGATTGGTGTAAGGAAATGATTAAAAAGTTCGACCGTGGTGCTTCAAAAGACGTGTATAAAATCGTGACAGGTGACGAATCATGGATATATGCGTATGAGCCTGAAACAAAACATCAAACGACCGTGTGGGTATTCCAAGACGAGCCAAATCCAACAAAAGTTGTTCGTGGAAGAAGCACAGCGAAGCAAATGATCGCCTGTTTCTTCGGCCGAATGGGTCATGTGGCCACTGTTCCGCTTGAGCAACGTAGGACGGTCAATTCTGAGTGGTACACGACCATTTGTTTGCCGGAAGTCTTCGGAGAAATTCGTAAAACCAACCGCCAAAGACAATGCGAGCTCTCACACATCTCGTCAAACAAGTGCATTTTTGAGCAGTCAAAACATCGAATTAATAACTCATCCTCCGTACAGTCCTGATTTGGCACCCAATGACTTCTTCTTGTTCCCGAGTATCAAATATAAATAGTACCCCTATATATATAGTACAGAAATATAAATAGTACCCCTCGTATCGTAGAAATGTAACACAAGATATTAATGCGCGCTTGAATGGCTTTTATGGTCATTCATTGCATAATTTCTTCGAATACGATATATGTATACTCGTATATTTATAGTAGACCTCGCATTGATTGTTCTCATTGTCGTTGAACTAGTACATAGTAACTATTATATTGCAATTAAGCTCTCTGTTGTTTTTCAAAAACAGCACCCACATACGATGTGTCGATGTGCCTCCCAAGTGAAGTTCCGTAAAAGGTATTCACATTCATGCTGTGATGATTCACATCACTACAGCAGTCATGGCTCATTTTAGACTAAAGCGAGACAAAAGCGTTGGCGTAGATAGATTTTCTTAAATTTTAATAAATAACATTTTAATAATACGAGTCCAAAAAAAAAAAAGAAAAAAAATAGAATTGTATTCTTGGCAGTTGAGAAAGTTGCCCGCACACAATGTACCAGAAATGGTATGGAACTGTTTAGCAAATAAAATAATTTGTGTTGGCGAAAATATTGAAGAAAGGAAATTAATTAAATTAGTAAAAATAAAAGAAAAGAAGCGCGTGTGTGCTTGTTATTTATATGAGAACTATTAACTCACGCATACGCAGCTTGTGAAATTAAAACTTTCTTTATATAGCAACTAATTTTGTTTAATGTGGGAAATCTAATTAAGTTGTTGTTGTTCGCCAAAGATGAGTTACTTATTTTGAAATTTATGGTTTTTAATGATTATTTTTTTTTCAGTTCCGTTAGCTGATCTCGATATTTGTCTTTGTTAATAGAAGTTGGCGTTCTATAAAACCAACTGACAATTTTGGATTAAACACACAAATGGATATTTCCCTCGCTTTTTAGTATTTAGGCTAAATTATACATTTAGTAATTCTATACATACATAAACTTCACAGTTTTCCATGATGATAAATCAGTCATCTTAAGATTTGTGCGGTACTGATTTAGTTTTCGAGTGCCGAGTGTACTATATATGCTATAGGTATGCGCAAAAAAAGAACAACTGTGATTTTGGAGCTGTCATTTTAAATCATAATGAATCACTGTGACTGTACATATATTCAGAAGAGTTGTGATTAAATCACAGTCGTTATTGCTCAATTATCAACAGCGAATTGCTCTGTTGTTGACATGTGAATGAACAATCACAGTATTAGCGGCAAATCAAACATCTGTTTTGATGTTCCAAAACAGCTATGATTAAATAACAATTGTGAATGTTCACTAGTGAAATCTCGATATTTTGAATGCAAAATTTGAATACATGGCTTTTTTTTTAATACATTTAATTTTTGTATCCTGCTCTCGAGAATCCTGTCCTTAAGAACGAGTCGATATAGACATGTCCGTCCGTTAACCTTATGTTTAATCAATGAGATCTTAGAGACTATAAGGGATATAACCTCAAATTTTGATAGAATATTGAACTCGCCTATTCCTTTTTCAAATAAAGTGTATAAAATTAACGTGCCAAATCCATACAAACCTGCCCCCCCCCCAATTTGTAAGTTATTGTATGCAATTAATTTCTTCTCTAGCTGTTAATTAAGCTGGAAACGCCAAAATTGGTGTATCTTGCACCAATTCTAATAAAACACCCCACATACACCATACAAGCCTGCCCCAACTATTATAATTTTCGTATGTAATTTTTGTTTGTTTCGCCTGTTAATTAATACAGTACAGTCGCACAAAGGTCCAGATCGGACCACTATAGAATATACAGGATGTTTTTTTTAAGAGATATACAACTTTCAATTGAAATAGGTTAGTTTACGCCGGCTGACCCCCACGTAATAATCCCCCCAATATAATTCTTAGTTAGGCAGATGATGAAGATCGTTCAGAAGATTTTAAAGTCTTGTAGAATTTCTTTTCTCTGCAGCAGGTAGTGCGAGAGTCTTTTGGTGCGTTCTTTCCAAATTGTCATAGATACTGTACAGAGGAAGGTGTTCTCTACAGCTTTGGATCTGGCATTCTCTTCCAGTTTGCTATATAGCGTCTGTAGACAATATTATCACGTTATTATCGTGTTGTTACTTCTCGCTTTAGCCCGACACTTTATTTTGACTATCTGCCATATCACTACCGTCGAAGCACAGATGGCTGGGAATCCAGAAGATGTGCACCTTTTTTAAGATATTGAGTGCATCAACTGCCTCCTGCAGGTTTTTTATCGCGGCTGGACTGTCGATGCATATATTTATCTGTTCTTGCGAGATATGCATATTTTGGACTACTTTCCTTATTGTGAATACTTCCGCCTGGAATATGCTGGAGTAATAGCAAGGTTTATAAGAGAGCATTAGATCACAGTATACTGCCGCTCCAACTTCTGACTTTATTTTGGAACCGTCTGTAAATGTTTCTATTGCGCGCTGTTCTAGTCCTTTGTGCCAATCACCTGGTCCATGCCTTTGTGGCGCCATGGTGCCTAACGCACAGAGGTGATGCGCACACTTCTGTGCGAGTAGATGTCCAGGGAGTAGACTCCTAGCATCGTTTCCAGTGCTCTGGTAATGCAAACTAAAGCCTGCCGTTGGGTCCGCTCCATAAGTTTTAGATATGCGAACTTCATCAAGGCCTGCCACCATATCAGAACTCCATCAAATAGTATCGATCGTACTACTGAAATGAAGATCCAGTGCATCAGTGTTGGTGAAAGGCTCCATGTGCTACTCAGCGTCTTTGGCAATACATAGAGCGCAATGGCTGCTTTTTTTCACATTATTTTTCACATTTAATCTTCAGGTCAGCTTGATATCCAATAGTATTCCAATGTATTTTACTCTGTTTTTAGGTTTTTAGGACAGTGTTTAGGTGGGATCCATTGCGGCACCTTGTATCTCTTAGTAAATACAATAATGTCCGTCTTATCCGCATTGACACTGAGCATGGATTCTGATGCCCATCCAAGTATCTCTTTTAACGTGTGGTCTATGTTCAAGCTAGGAGTCGATAAACATTTCCCCATGATATGTCGTCAGTATATGCAGTTATCTTGGGAGATTTCCTGCAAAATTTCTTAAGTATTTCGTTTACTACTAATTTCTTTATCAGGGGTGAGAGAATTCTAACCTGGAGCGTGCCGTGCCTACTTGAGCCTCCATTGTCTTTTTTGTGGTTCCCTAATCGGATTGTACTCTTCTGCAGGTTATGTATCCAAGAGCATATTACCGTGTGAGTGTTAAATTGAAATATAATACATACAAATAAATGGAACCATACATTTTTTTTGTTCGGTAGATAATTTTATGGCACTAATGATGGAGAATAATTTCGGTTATATAGCCGCCACGTGAACGTCTAACGAACTGCATCCTGGAGTTCGAATTTTCCACCACTTTTTCAATCATTTGAGGTCGTATCTCATGAAAAGCTCGCTCGATATTGGCTTCGCATGTACCAATGATTTCAAGTATTTCCACCGTAAGATTATGTTGTCGTCAAACTGTTCTCTCAATAAGTTGATGGTTACTCCAGAAGTATGGCATGTATGGCATGTGGTGTTGAAACCAAATAACTTGCTCATGTTCGAACATGATCACGTAATTTGGGAAAAGAAAAAATCGTTCAACAGGGCTCGATATCGGGCGACTTTTGACTTTTTTTTCGGTTTTGTGGATGACATGATGATGTTGGATATAAAATCTAAAAATTTCGAAACGATGCTCGAGCTCGAGCGAAATATATGTATGTAAATATGCAATCGGAACAATAAACTTTTATAATGGTGCCACTTTAAAAAACTGTTAAAAATACACACTTTATATTCGTGATCAGCACGACGAGACGAGTCGATCTAGCTACGTCTGTCTGGCTGTCTTTGTATACAACCTATTCTTCTAATCTTTGAAATATTGATTTGGAAGTAAGTAAGAAGACTTTTTATAGCCAAAAGCAACATACTTTTCGAAATGATCTTGATGTGGCAACTAGAAGTGGAGAGAATTCAAGCTTAGGTTCGACTGAAGATAGCATGTTTCTCTTATTTTTAATTAGTTTATTGATTGTATTGACATAATTGCTACTAATTTTAGGTATGATTATAATGCAAAAGTAGCAAATTGTATTTCGCCATTCAAGAAATTTTACCATAATAATTCCACTTGAAAACATTCTATAGTTTGCATACATATTTTTGATTAAGTCTGCAATGTATTTAATTACTGAAAAAAATTCAATGAATTTTTAGCACTTAAGTGGAGAATTAATTACACATCAAAATACACGCCATTTCAAAGTCAAGTTGAGCATGCGAATTGCATGCAAGAAGCTTCAAAATAAAATTTGCATAAATCAGCTGTGAAGTGTTTAACGAAAGAACTAAATTATTAAATAAACTAAAATTTGTAAATGAAAAGCAAGTACTTCAGAAAAAAAAACATAGGTATAGATGAATTATATGAACCAAATGATTATAAACAACAATTCAATAGAAAAAAATAATGAAATAAATATCAGCTGCTATTGCAATTGGTAAATGAGTGACGTTATAGAGCAAACAAATAGAGATTTCTTTGTGATTCGAACCGGCTTCACGAGATAGTACTACAATCAATCAAAGCGTTGAAGCGATAACTGGGTTAGCTATACTAATATAAATAGATACGTCTAAGCTTGAATCGATCATAAGTATTTATAGAAGCATTCAAAAACAAGATAGACAGACAGACAGACATATCTGTCAGTGAAAATATTGATGTCATTTGCAGCACTGCTTATACTACATATACAAATGTATCTTTTGCATAAAAACCACATAATGAACACATATCAATAAATTTTCAGCGATAAACGTGTATGTACTACATACATAAGTCTAAACGTTAAAGCCGTGTGTGACGTTTGCGGCAAGCAGTTTTGAAAGCTATAAAAAATATACACCTACACGCAGCCTCCATAGCCACAAAAGTCGCCGTTGTTGTTTTTGTAGTCAGTGTCGCGTATTAATTTAAAAACCAAGCTTGTCAAAGCCAGTCATTCAAGCGGCTATTTTTGTCTATATGACTCTATTAAAAAGCGTTGAATTTAACTTTTGTTGTAAAACAATTGAAAAATTATATTTTGCAAATCAGATACAAATGTATCTGATTACTTTTGGCTTTCGTATAAGTGTTAAACTTTCAAGTTAAGTTAAATTATCTCGTAATCTTACTAGTTTTTTAATAAAATTTAAACAGCTGCGTGCCTGTTTGACAAAAGATACAAATGTATCTGCGCACTAAAATCATTTTTAAACAATAAATATGTGTTCTTTTTTTTTTTTTGTTTTGGAAAATTATATTTATTAATAAAACTGTCTACAATGTCAATGTCAGGCAACAGATTGTATCGAAGACGCTCAATTGAAATTAATTTCAATAAATGAATTCTAAATTGACCTGAACAAGTGGTAAATAACATGAATAAATCGCAGCGTATACGTCATCTTTGTATTATATTTCAGCATATGATATCAAAATAAATACTATAATAATCATGTTTGTGCATTTTTGCTGTTTATATATTTACATACTATGTCTAAGTATGTACGTTAGTACGAGGGTAATTTGATAAGTCAGTGACTTTTTGAATTTCACGCGTAGTAATTTTAAATGCAACATTGGTCTTATCAACTACTTACCATCTGTTAATAGACTACGATAATATTTTAAGTAAACTGCATGATTAAGTATGTGTTTTATAGTCATTGAAAGCAGATTTGAAAGGCAGACAGAAGTACAGAAATCAGTAGGTTACAGCGCCGATTAGACCAAATCAAACCACTGTTTCATCTACTGCTAGGTCGCTAATGTGCTGTAATGGATTCACATTTTTATATACGTTAATGAAACGGCGCAAAAATGATTTCGGCACCGAACTGCTTTCTGTCCATCTGTCTGCCTTTCCTGTCTGCTTTCAATGTCGGTCAAGCACGAACATAATGATGCAGAATAGATAAATGACAAACTACTCTCAAATCAATATATATTTTAGAGACTACCCTCAAATCAATACTCAAACCTCAAATCACTGACTTATCAATGTGACCTCGCATATGAAAATCTGAAATACTTATAAATGGTATTTTGATATTATAATAATCTCATTTCACGCTCTCACGACTCGCAGTCATACCGAGCTTGAATTACTTTCAGATTGAGCACATTGAGTGCGTGTTTTAAATTTACGTATGATCTCATTTCATAAATTATTCTCTAGTTATTTATTTCACGTATATATTTTGCATTTAATCTGCCACTCAATGCTCGATTTGCTTTGCAAAATGTTGTCTACAAATGAATTTACCTTTGGCTTCGGTGGCATACTTTTCATGGGTGTTCTTTGGCGTTGTTTCAATTTCATCAAATTGTTGCATTAGTTAATTGGGTTAATTCGCCCACACCTCTATAGTACACTACTATACCTACGCAGGGTAAATTAATCAAAAGCTTTATAACATTTGTATCTTGCGTTACACACATTTTTTGCTTACATATCTTTTGTCTGTTTGTGTTTTTAAATAGTACTAACCAACTACAAACGAGTTTTGCACTAGCACTACTTACATACGAGGGTTGCGTTTTATATTGGGCGGTTAGTAATGAAAAAAGACACACTATAAATATACTCCATGAAGATCAAAGCACTTTTGCCACTCAGAAGTGGGTACTTCCAAAACGTGTTGTTTAAAGGTTTCAACAGCTTTTTCAGGCGTCGTAAAACGTTGACATCGCAATTAAGTTTTGATGTAGGAGAACAAAAAGAAGTCATTGTGTGTCAAGTCTGTGCTGCAAGGCGGATGAACCATCAATTCTAAGTTTTAAGTGCTTAAAAACTCTCTTGTGTGAATCGATTGTCTTGATGAAGTATGATACATTTTTGGTAGTTGGTTTTCCCCAATTCTCCGAAAACTTCTGGCAAACAAATGATTGTGTACCATTCATAATTGATCATATTGCTCTAAGGAAATAGCTGCGACATGATATATTTTTCCATAAAAATCAGGAGACCAATTGCTTCGACTGTTGAATTGCTGTTTCTCGCTTATATGCATAGATCAGTTGTGATTCGTCTTCGGTTAAAACGATATATAGGTGTTTAGAACCACGAAGGTTGAATCCACGCGCTACTATTTAATTCAGTTTTCGAACTTCTAAGAAAAAGATGAATTGGTGGCACCAAGCTCTTGCAGACAGAAGGCAAATGAACAGACGAAAGAATTTATATTTATACGATACTAACCATAACGCAGATATAAGATAGACGAATATGAAAATAATAAATCTTCAAGCAGAATTGGCACGGGATTTCTATGTGGATTTTTGGAATCCGGCGGATAATAACGTTCTAGCTTCTTTATACTCCGGTCAAAATAGAGACAGCAATTGTGTTTCACCAAACTGTGTGAAGCGAAGTGTTTTTTCAAAAGCAGGTTGACCTTTGCTTACAGTTCCGCATTTGTTGTTCTCGCCAGTTCTTTCATGCACAGTTGGATTTGAACAGAAGCTTCGAAGGATATAAATATGGCTAAACTCTCTGCCTGTTCATATTATCGGTGGGGTATATATCCAGAAGTTTTTAATCTCCTAAGATGTTTTTAACGAGCAGCTTTCAAATTAACTTATCGTTAAGGTTGTTCTTGTTCTCTCAGTTCGACATATTCTGAAAACTCTTGCGATCGAGTATATCATCTCTTTTACGTTTGAGATGATACTCAATCAAAAAAATTGAAGTGTGTCACAATTATGTTCCACGATTTGACCATAGCACACAAACTCACTTTAATAAAAGCCTATAAAATATCAATCTCAATAATTGTTACTCTCGACATACTTGTATGTAGAAGTGATCCATCGTATTGGCGGACCTTCTTCTATGGAAGTTTGGCAAAAATCACACGTTCACACCCTACCGCCATCACTGGTCGTACAACAAATTGTTTTGGGTACATATAAGCTAAAAATTTTCAAACTTTCCAATGGAATTGTCAGCTGACACATAACAACACTTAGTGTTGCCAAGGCGCATAATATACAAAGCAGCCCGCGCATAAGAGAAATGAAATGTTTTTGTAAAGCAAATAAATAAATAAACAAATAAATACATCCCTTTAAGTCAATTAACAATATAAACGTAAAGTAAAATAGCCTAGAGTAAGCGTCAAAGAAAAACAACACATTTTACTGCGTGATAAATAAACTAAATACAGCAAACTTGTATAAAATCGAGTTCAAATGATGTCAGTTTTCAAGTTTGGTTAGTTTTCTAATTACATATTTTGTTATATATTTTTTTCTCCTCTGCGGTTTTGTTTTTTGTTACTGCTGAATGGAATGGCAGTAGCTGGAGCATGAACAAATTAAGTTAAGAAGAGTAACTAACGTCATAGCTAAGATTATTTAAAATCTAGTCGCAGCATTGAAATCGGAAACCGGTAGTGTTATTAAAATATAATAATAGATATTATATACATACATATGTCGTACCCCCCGTATACAATGTTTCTATGTACAATGTTATAATATATCGTGCACTTATTTTGGATTACACTTATTTTGTAATACCAATGCTTAGTTTCATTTCTAGTTTTTTGGTATTCCTACAGCCAAAAATTGAAACACATTTCATCTATTTATTCTCATTTCACTGTAGTTCAATAGATTGGAAATAATCAAGCATGACTTACTAAAACTACTAGGGTTGCAAAAACTAGGGTTGTTGATATTTAAAAACAAATATCGATATCGGTTAAATCACGATATTAAAATTGGAGATATTTTTATAGGGGTGTTACAAAACTGATTTAGTTTTCTTGGAACATATCTTTCTCAAAAATGAATATTTTTGATGTGGTACTTCTTTAGCATAATTGTCATTTGAAAATTCGATGAAACGAAAAAGCGTCTCTAAAAAGAGACAAACATATTCATAAACAGGATTTAGCCCGCGAGAGAATGATATAGATTTTTTGCATGGTGTCTACAGTATGTTGATAAGTTCGAAAAGGTTTGTGAAAATACTATAAAAATCAATTCGCTCGAAGTTCGAAAAAAGGCGAAATTTACCTCTCGTAAATCGGAGAAATTTTTGAACTTATGACCACACAAACGTGTGCTAAATTGAAGTAGGACGATAGATGGTGAAGAACTGTGATGAGTACATAGCAACGAAAGTTTGAGATGAGCACAGGCAAATGGTCATAACTTATAACAAGTGCTCATGATCTTTCAGACACTCTTGCAGGCTAATTTTTTGAAGTTTCACTTCTGCCGTGTGCGAATTGCACACACACACTTTTTTTATGTAAAACTTTCTATTTGTTTTTCTTTTTTTCTTTTTTTATTATCGTAAGTCAATGTCAAGCAGTATGTTAAAAAAAAAGTTACATTAGTTTATTTAATTGCCGAAGTTTAATTAATTTAATTAATCGAAGTTTTTTAAAGGTTTCCTGAAAAGGTTAGGTGATTTTGAAGATTGTGGGGTGTGTGAGACACGTCTATAAATATCAGAAAATGGTATTTATTGCTTATCTAGCGTTATTAAACTAAAAAAAAAGAATATGGCTAATTATGCTATGAACATTTAAAAAGAGATAGTATTTTTATACTTTTGATGCTTTTTGGTTGCTCAATTAATCGTCCTAATCAGATTCGGCAGCGAGCTCAGTTACAATATTAGCACACTTCAGATGAAGAGGTTGATCACATTAATTGCAATGAACTACGTTTATTTTGTGCAATTTCTTTGGCATGTTGCGCTTACAAATGTTGCAGAAGTCAAAATCTTCCTCATTTGACGACCAATGAATTGTTGCCGGTATGCATTTTATGTGACAACTACGCTTCTTTGGTGGTCACTCAGCAGCTTACGGCGGCGCTTTAATTTTTTTGCTGGTCCATCACACTTTAGAAGACTAACCTCTTTTAAATCACTGCGAAGTTATGCATCAGATGTGCGAGGGACTGATGATGTGCTGGCAAATTCATCAGCGGAGAGTATTATTGCATAATAAATAATGAAACAGATGATTGGTTTTCCGCTCAGACGCCAAGAAATGTTCGGTGGTAAAAAATACCTGCGTCTTCGAACGACTTTTCGATATTGCGTGGAGTTGCAGTCAAATTGATGCATTTATCAGAAATTTGCTAAAAGTGATGCACTTTCAAAATACGATCGATGTGGTTTTTCATACATGTCTATCATACACGGTATGATCTAAAAATAATCGAACTTTTTAGTTATAAAATAAAAGAAGCATGGTATTATGTTTTAAACCTAATATTTATTCAAAATACGATCCATTTAACTTAATACAACGTTTGGAACGCTCAACCAATTTATTCATAGATCCATTTTTAAACTCGTTTTTTTGGATGTTCTTTAGCACCTGTGTCACGACTGCTTATATGGCTGGAATGTTATCGTAAAAAGCTCCTTGCATTGCAGTTTTAATTTTTGTGAAGATAAAATAATCGCACGGTGATAGATCAGGCGAATTCAGAGGGTGGTCGATGAGAAAAATCTGTTTTTTCACCAAAAATTCATTGACTACACTAGCGATTTTTTGATCATCATTTAACTGTTGTGAAATAAAACATGCACACATCTTTCATTTATGAAGTGATGTTCCAATTTTCACTCAGTCGGTGGTGTCACAGAAATCTCTAGACAAAATTCCGTCTGGTGATTTGAGAAGTTTTGTTCCAGCCTCGGAAGTATTTAATACCACTTAATGCAAATGATTTTCACTTTCACCTTACAAAATTACTCAAGTTTTGTAAATATACCTTCATATCGTAGATAGAATAAAACATAAATATTTATAATCGATGCAATGACATCCATACAAATATGTAAAATTTTTTAATTATTTATTGTGCGAGTGTCATACATAGTAACTAGATATTTAATCATTTTAGTATGTATGTAAATTTTAATAACATACGAGATGTAAATTATATAAAGAGAAGATGTAATTATATTTTTACAATATAAATATCTATTGAGAAAGTACAATTTTATATGTGAATAAATGAATGACTGCTATCTAAATATTTCATTGTGTGTGATCCAGCTACATGCAGTCATCATATAACTATTTTTTGTTTTGGTTTGTTTTCTCTAGATACTTCATATTGATGTCAGAAATAGAGATTGATGTAAGAAAATTAGTGTCTTTTGTGTGCTTTCTATAGTCTCAGCATCAGTAGAAATTTTCAATCCTACAATCTGAGAAACAAATCAATTTTAAACTGAGCCACATCACTTTTTTTGGGTTTACTTCGAACCTTGAAACGAACCAGTTCTGTTGAGAAAAAGTAGTTTTGAACCAGAAACCGTGTACCTAGAGGCCGTTTCACACATGACGAATTTTTACAAGAAATCATTTCAAAAACACTTTGATTTAAAAATTTTGGGTTTTAATACTGTCGATCATATTAAAGATCAGCAAAAAGAGGACATCAGAGGACGCAAGAGAGAAGCGAAGCTTTTCTTTGGTACGCTCTGTTGTCTAAACTTGATGGTTTTTGACATACCTACATATGCGGTATCGTTAGGATCCAAGGTTTTGAATTAAAAACATTACTCTCCTTAGAGTAGTCAGGTAAAAATACACATTTTTTCATCACAAAATTAATCTCAGAAGTTTTGTGAGTTGTTGGTAGGCTTTCATCACTTGGTTTTTATCTCGCAGAAGAATGAAGTGTTTGGATTTGTATGGGTTTCGATTAAGAGGGTTCCTTTACAACAGTAACATATTAAGATAATTTTATCAGTTTGTCAGAAAGTTTGTATTGCGTTGAGGGATACATTGGAGACCAGTAAAGTGTATATATTCTTGATCAGCTCTAAGATGGATACTTCACCTAAAAAAACATTGATAGCCCGATGATTACGTTTATATATCTCACGTTTTCCGAATCTCACAATAAGAGCACATAATTTTGGTCACAATTGCCGACAAATTGCCATAATGCACTTTTCAAAAATTTTGACCTAAAATTTTTAAAGTAGTAAGTAGTTTCCAATGACACATTACAATGTTGAAAAACACTGAGCTGTTGCCACAGTAGCCAATTATAATCTGAGTTCTTCGTTTCCCTGCCATATTCCGGCATTTTGAATAAAGTTATAGAATTAAAACTTACTCGGTTTTTTTGTGTACTATAAATCTGTTTAAAAAATTTATGTTTTCTAAAGGATTCGAACAAAGAAACAAATTATTTCATTAACTATTTTAGAAAAAATCATAACTTTTCAATATGTTTTAGGTGAGAAGTTCCTCCCCATGAGCCCCAATACTTTTTGGGATGGTAGTTTCAACGCAACTAATTCAGACTAAGATCATTCTATCTTATATATTACGTGTTACGTAATACTTTAGCATATTTCCGCATAAGAAGCATTGATCATAAAGTACACGATTAATGCTTTTTTGCGACTGGCCTACAATGATTAATATTGAAACTGCAAACTTTGTTAGTAAGCAGTACTAATTGAGGTTGGTAGCGTTACTCGTTTTATTTAAATTTTACTTGAGCGCATTGTTTTAGTCTCGCTTTATCTATATGAACTATTTTCTAATTGTAGTTAAAACAACTATTTTAATGACTAGCACTAATTGGCATTCGTATTCGTTCCATTTTATTATATTTTGCACACATAAACTTCAAGTACAAGTGAATTTGCAAAAACAAGTTAACAACGTACTCCTAAATTCATTTAATATGTAGAAAACGCACATCGATTCTGTGATCAATAAATTGGTTAATAAAAACAAGAAAAAATTAATTTAATACTCTTTGTAATTTCACATTACGGAGGATAAATCGTGGTGATTTTAATAAGTATTTTGCTTGTGGATATTAAAGTCTCCATACCAACTTTCAAACCAATATTTCGAATATTGAGGAAATAGGACACGCACAGATTGACTCGTCTTGTCATGCTGATCACAAATACATAGACTTTTTGGGGTCTCGGATGATTCCTTTAAGACGTGGCAAACAGTATGTCTAAATTGTAATAAGTACTATCCACACTCTATGTGAAGAATATAATACAATTTTCTGGGCACAATTTAGGATTTGCTTAAACCACCTGCACCGAATTCGTACCGCGTACCGCCGAATAGAACCACTGAAAATTTGCTAGTGGTTTGCATCCACTAAACTAAAAATGCAGCAGTCGTGGGATCACGAGTTTAAAATACACAGCCCCCATGCTTATGTAGACTTATTCAGATATTGAACTTTGTTTACATTAATTTCCACCTTTTTATACCATTCACACATAGTGTAAGTTCGTAACGCATTAAAGAAGACCTCATAGACCACATAAAGTTTATATATTCTTGATCACCTTGACGAGACGAGTCGATATAGCCTTGTCCGTTTGTCTGTCCGTCTGTATGCTGTTGCGCATTTTTTGGGGACCAATTGACGCTTCACATGTTCATTAATGGGTGAGGCCCGCCCACTTTTTGGGTTAGCCCCATACAAAATACTGCCCACTTTTATGTTTCTGTATGGTAAACTTTTTTATTAAAAACAATAATATTTCGAAATGTGATGTGGTGCCTTTTTATGAAAAGCCGCTTAAAATTATTTATTTAAATCAATATTAGCTTGAAATTCGATTTGGTGGATATTAGTGGACAGCCGCTTCACATGCATATAGAAATGGGCGTGTCCCGCGCACTTTTTGAAGTAGTTCCATACAAACCCACAGCTCACTTTTATGCATTTGTACGGAAAACGTCAATATCAACTTGAAACTCGATATGGTGGCATCTTATAGATGGTCGCTTCATACACATCTTCTAGTGGACGTGTACCGCTCACTTTTTAGGGTAGCCCCATTTAAACTCCCCAAGATTATGTTTTACAATACGATTTAAAATTTCGTGTGAATGGTATTAGAGCTTCGGTTCAAACGAAGTTAACGTTTTTTCTTGTTTTTTTTGTAATGACGAACGAGTGTTTACTTACAGATAACGGTAAAAATTATATTATTGACAGTATTGCCATTCGGTAGTCACTTCTTTTGGCTTCCTCATAATTATGGCACCGGAACAAGTGGTAATCGGAATGAACATCTCTGTGTTTGATTTCTGCGTGTAGGGTAGAATTTTATAGTTTCCAACTTGATTTTCGTCCGTAAAAATTACATATCCGTCACTTGATCTACATCCAATTTTCTATATTCGCATTCCCATCCTCTAAGATCGGAAAATGTCCGTATCCGCATTTTACCCAGCTGATCCAGCAAAATACAAAGCATGAGCTTCGAAGCATGGATATTTAGCTTTGCCATAGATATGAATGCATGATCCACGGTTTTGACGCTTGGGATAATTGTATAGGATGCATCTTTCAATATCAGTCACAGAACGATGCAAAGTTGTTCAGTTATTATTCATTTGTTCCATTTTGGAAATGAAACTTTTGATATAGAAATCGAAAGCAAATCGTTAGCGGACTGGAACTTCGTTCGATTTCGTTTCGATTTCAAAAATAAAAAAATTGTTTGAACGGAAACAGGGCTGTTGGCTTTAAACATTGTGTAAGAGTATATAGAGTCTACATACTTGCATGTAGACTACGTGACAAAGTCAGTATGGCATTCTTCCTCTTTTTATTGGTAGAAATCGCTTGGTGCATATAATCTTGAAACGTTTCTAGGAATAATACACATTTTCTCACAACAGCTGCTATTAATTTGCATTTACAATTTAATCCACTACAAAATTATCGAGAGAACGCTTTCGAGCACAAACTTAATTAGTAATATCTTTGAAAAGAAAAGTTTAGCATGGTATAGTAGCTATATATCTAATAATATACTATATTCAAATGCAGAGCAACAAAATGTCAAGTAACACAGATTTGCATACATAAATAACATTTTAATTGCGTGAATTGGCACTCAAGCAATTGAATTCTCGTCCATCAGCAGCCAAATTGCGCACTTGAATGTGTAATCAAGAGTTGTCGAATGAGCGCCGGGTGCCGGTAGTTTACTACTCTACATGTGAATTGCAAAGATTTTTCAAATCAAGATACTTGATAATAAGTACATATTGTATCTCAGATGCGCGGCTGCTATGGTCACCAAACGTTTTGTCATGCGTTTGAGTTGAGTCAATTATTTAGTCATAGTTTCGACATTTTAGATATACTATATTGGTCAATATTGGCGCAGTGCCAATGGTATATGCCATTGGGTGTTATAAATTCTAGACGCTCAAGCGTGCGAATTTTGTATTTTGAGTACAAAAACCAAATATTTGTGGACAATCAGAGAAAAAAAAGACAAGATCTAAGCAAAATAAGAACAAACAAAAACAAGTTTGGCATACATGAATAGAAACGCTGAATTGAATCAATGAATGAATGAATGACGGAACGTGTGAGTGTCGCACTTGTATTTGCAGTATTTATTTATTTATTCAGTGTCTTGCCTTTGTTTTTAGTTCTATTTACAATGTTCAGAGACGTGACTTGTTGTTGGCCAACTTTGGTTTTTGTTAAAACCGCAACCAGCAAAGCAAGACCGACATAATTATGTATCTATATAAAGTAATTACAACTATTGAAATCGGATTTTTTATAATTTTTTTTATGCTCTTCATACAGAGTGTGAATAGTGTTATAATTTAGTGACCATGTTTGCAACGTCTTAAAGGAACAAGTCAATATAGTTAGGTCCGTCTGTCTAAGATTTCGTACGCCTCCTATTCCCCTTTGAAATATTAGTTTAAAAGTTGTTACGGAGACTCTTCATAGCCATAAGCAACACAAATATCAAAATGAAGGCGGTTTATCAGTTCCCAAGCACTTAAAATTTAAAAGCACTTATAATTCACAAATAGTTTTTACAAATTCTTTGTTAAAAGCGCAACGTACGAGTACTTAGTATGCTACAAATTTTGGTATCTAAACATTCCTTCTAAAATTTAAAAAAAAAAAATGAGCAGAATGAGCAAGTGTGAAGAGTATTGATGCTTCGGTTCCATCGAAATTCAAGCATTTTCTTGTTTTGTGCTTAGTTGGCAATTGGTGTCATAATTTTTCAATTACTCAAAATTTTTTACTAATTAAATTAAACAGCTTCCAGTTTTGTTTTTCGAAATGTCTAACAATTTTTTAATTAGTATTCAATTGCTGTTCGTTCTGCTGTAAGTTCTAATTTACAACTGCAATATTTCTCGTATTATTTGTCATTTATTTATTTGACAGCAATTTCCGCTTTTTCACAATGTATATATACCTGATTTTGTAAGGTGGAGGGAGATGCTAAAAGAAGGAGTGTGTAGCTAATTGCTTTCTAAGCTGAGCTCATCATAATTTTTTACAAATTACGAATAATTTTTGCTTCTCATTTTAAAAGAGGTTTTTTATTTTGTTTGCAAAACTAAATTTTTGTTAATTTTATTTTATTTAAATCTTTTTTTTTAATTTTTGCAAAGAGAAAGATTGAAAGCCCATAATCAGCCTTGTTGCTGTTGTTTTTAATTTTTAAGTTCATAGTTTGAATAATGAGTTTGATGAAATTCAGTTATTAAGACCGGTTTGAATAGCTGATGTCATGCCATGTTTATTCTTTTGTTAAAAAGCTAAAATAAAATAAAAAAACCATGAAGTAAAAGACAAAAAAATACAACAAAAATATATATTGTTAAAACTTCATTAAGTCTTTGAGCGATTTTGGCCAATTCATTTATGACTTCTGATCTCAGCACAAGTCGTCATCAAGCAATATACGAAATTGTTGCTTATATACGATGTTTATATACTAAAAAGTATTTTTTATTACAAATAAATACTAATTTTTCGTGTTTTTATTTTCACTACAAAAGAGAAACATATTCAATTTTTGTTCAGTTCATTGCTCTAATCTCTAGTGAATGTGAAACACCAATGTACTATTGCTGCATATTTTTAAAATGCTAATTTACAAGAAAAATACTTACAGCCAGACCTTTAAAAAACGTCGGGTGGAGTGGTTCACCAGCTAAATTTGAGCAGATTTGCACAAATTTCAGTTAAAATTGGCTATAAATATGTAACTAAAATTATTTATAGCTTTTAGTATATGTATAAATAAATTTCTAGACATACCAGAGTCTAAATCTGTACACGTTCCAAAAAATAACAGTTTCTTTCAGTTTAATCAAATTTGTTGTTAATTTGTGGCGTATTTTTGTGGCATAATGACTGAATTTAACGAAATAATTAAAAAAACAGCAGTTATTATGCACATAGAACTTAATAAAACATGAAAAGATGGCGTCATCTCCACTCCACAAAAAATGAACCACTCCACCCACAAATGTCATTTCACAATAGTAAATCACAAAGCATTTCCTTTTAAAGTTCGCCAGATAATCATCAACCCAATATGAAATCTAGAATATAGTATTTACCTTCTAACATCAGCTGAAACTTCGAACATTTGGAACAGTGACTTAATGTAATCTTGTCACTTCCATGAGTATTGAAAAATGAATGAGCTGATTTAACCTGTTATCTTCGTTGAACAACCTAACATTATAAGCAAAAAAGGCTAGTGAGCCATCCCGTGAACCACTCCACTCCACCCCACCGCACCATATCATACTGTATCTGCAATATATTGCCCACCATACAAGTCGCAGGTTGCGAATAGCCTCTAGATATAGGTTAGCTAAGAACACGTGATACTTCTCACATAATCAGTCATGTTAAATTCAGCTGACATTTGTATAAAATATAATATTTGTATATAGTTTGTATATAATGTAGCTCTGACAAGGTAAGAGAATAGGAACTTCAAATCGAATCTAAGAGGCCCTGTGCAAGTCAGGTTCGAATCCATGTAGATGGTCGTAACTCGTTATTGTGGTGGTTCAGGTAGTATTCGGATTCGAGTAACCAGAGTTAAAGTCTGGATTCACTGATTTTGTAACTTTACAAAATAAAAATTAACAAACAAGAAGGAATTATTAAGCAACTAAAAACCGACTACCGATATTTGATATGGATGGAACTGTGAGTGAGTGTTATATTTTTTTGTTTTTAACAATGATATGTACTTCATATTTTGTAATTTTTTAATGTACCGGTAGTATATTACATATAATTATCATGGAAGACACTCACTTGATACGTATTTCAAGATCGTCCGATTACAAAGATCTAACATCTGCTGTTTTACAAGTGTTTTTTGTTCGAGAATCAATAAAACTTGAAACAAACTAAGGCTCCCAAAAAACTTCTAGTGTAATGGGTACGAGTTACAAACAGAGTGTGATGTTTTTCCTAGAATTTTTGGTAGGAGAAGATTATGATATACCTATGAAACATTTCAACCACCAGACAGTTTTGCTGTAGTCGAGAAGGTTTTTAGCCAGTACATTTCCAGGGCTATCTAGTCTTTCTAAATTATTTTTTGATACCCTGACAACATTTTCCAGCTAAATTGTGTTTCCCCAAACACGACTTCCTTCTGAGTGTAAAAGTGACGAATGGGTTAATGTTCTAAGTATTAGAAAATATGGCGAAGGGTGAAGTTTTCTAATTTTGTATAGAATTTCGTGATGCGAAACTCTGTCGAATACTTGCTGGCTGTGAAGAAACCATCGTACAATATTATTTTATTTCAAAAGCCACATATATTATGTTGACAATCTGGTGGCTTTGCTCGTGTCACCATGGTTTATTCTGAATCTTAACTGATGTTTTGTAATGACAGCTAGGTCGTCCAGAAATGGTTACAATTTACTCAAAAGTATTTTTTCAGCAATTTTTTTTTACTATTCGGACGGTATGACGAAGTATTATTTTCTGGGTTATTTGGCTTGGTTATCATTATACTAGAGCTTAAACCATCAAATTTTATATATATATATATATACATATTTTTGTAAAAAAAAGTGACCAAGAGCGAAGATAGTCGAATGAATATACTCAAGCATTTTACTCGTTTACTCTCACTTGTACTCATTATAACTTGAAGTCTGTACAAACGTGTCATGTTATAAAACTATGCGCACAATGATGATTGGTCAAATGAAGGTATACGAAACCGAGAACACGCAAGTCTATAAATGCCTGGTTTGCCATTTGGAATGTATTTTTGCATTATATCACTTTTTAACCTCAATAATTATGTAGATACACTTTCAAGTAGCTTTCGATGCAATACTTAAATAAATCGATCAAACAGTTTCTGCAGTTTCTGCAGTTTCGCCATTGAAGCCAATCCCCCCTCAAGATAATAATGCAGAGATAAAACATTATTACTACAATTAATTGAAACACTTTGTGAAACTTTCAACAGTTTCGCATGCCAAGCTAAAATCAAGTAAAACCAACTGGTGCCAGAGAAATTGATAAAACAATGTCAGCCATTCTAAAGCAGCGCAGCTGATTGAAATGCGGAAAATTTAAAGAAAAGACAACATAATTTTCGAGAAAACACAAAAACAACAACAACAAATCCAATTACAACAAGAAAGAACGCTGTACTTGACTTCAAAATACCCTGTAGCTTGTTTAAAACTATTTATATGAACCATAGATTATATTGTTTAGTGGTCCGATATGGAAATATGCGAGATATTTTATTAGAATTGATGAAATATTCGATTTAATTAAACTATATAAATGTAAATGCTCGTTTGTTCATAATCGATAATCTCCGAAAGTTCTTCACCGATTGTTTTGAAATTTTGATACAACGTTACATTAGAATACGCGCGTGTTTTTTTATACTTATTATATATGTACAAGATGTCACACCTGTAAGAGAAAATTGGTGATCGAATGTTAGATGGGGAAATTCTTTTTTCATCCCATCGCTGTTCAATGCAGTTTTTATACTGTAAAATAGAAGAAAACTTAATCACATGTTGCGCGGTTTTAAAAAATTCAATCTAAGGGGTGAAGAGGTATGATCAATGGTTATATGGAACCACATTTTTTTTATCTTATCGATTTTAAACTCGAATTCCTTTGTCACTTGGCCTATTCAATTCTTCCTATTGAATAAATTCGTACATTTTTCAGATTCAATTATTTCATGTGTCATTTCTCTGAAATTGATCTGAGTCGAAAAAAGGCGGTGACATACCACCAAATAAAAGAAAAACGAAAGCGGGCATCGCTGCGTTCGCCGAGCAATGCAGATGACTGAGATTTTGTACAGTGCATTGGCAATAATAAGACTCACTGGGAATATAGGTTGAGCCATGCCTTCATATAATAGAAAACAAGGGGCTTAACACCGCACGGGGCTACATATTAAAGGCCAATATGAAAAATTTTGTAAGGATTAACGAAAGATACAAAAAAAAAAAAAAATTCATACAAAACGAAAAAATATCATTAAAAGTGGAGTTCAAGTTTGTATTGTGGGGAGGGAGAGTAGCCCTTATACTGGTACCTATGCGGTGTATTTTATTAGAATTTATGTATGATACACCAAATTTAGCGTTTCTAGCGTAATAAACAATAAGAAAGAATACTGTAGTTGTGTGTGCTCGACTTCGAGTTATTGTGTACCTTGTTTAAGTCTCCTTATATGAACCAAAAATAAAACCGTAGGCCTATCTGAACTAATGCGATATATTTTATTAAAATTGTGAAATTAATTGAAAATAAAATTTCAAAACTCAAAATTGGGCAGCAGGTTTTGCACAAGGAGCTACTCCTTGAAGTGGTCCGATCTAAGGCACGCCATATTTCGCATTTCTAGTTTAAATGAGAACAAAAACGAAAAATTTCTTACAAAACTTTGAAAGTGGATGTTAAGTTTGTTTAAAGTGGTCTGATCTGGCCCAATGCTGTACATTTTATTAAGAATTACGTTAGATACATCAAACAGAACTTAAAAATGGAGCTGGTTTGTATGGAAGCTAACGCTTCAAAGGGGTTGTTCATTTAATACTAGTTATGTGAAGAGGGAAAATAAGAGTATATATATCCAAACTTAAAGTATCTATCTCTTATAGTCTCGAAAATCTGTTCGTGCAAGCAGACGGTCGCAACAACGTCTTCAGAATATATATACTTTATAGGTGCCTCCTATTGCCTGTTGCATACATTTGGACTAACTTAATATAACCATTTCCAATATGGCAACAGGGTATAAAAACGATTGCAACGACACAAAAAAACTAACAAAATACAGTCAGTCAATGAACTTCATTCGAGTGCAATTGGCATGGATTGGTGGGGAGAAAATTGTATCTTATGGGTTGAATTGCCAGACAAGAATCAAGAAATCAGGACGACAAAGACACGCAAAGTGTGCGAAGCGACGTTGTGCAAGAACATTTTTATATACGATAGAAATAGTTCTACACATTGTGTTGATTTATAAAAATGTATAATAAAATTTAATAAAATACTCATGCACTTAAATTTTTAGAAGTTTATTATATTATATTATATTATATCTAACTTACGCTGTTGCTGCTTTCAGTTGTTGGAAAATTTCACTGTACAATTTCACTTGAAAGATTTTCACTTTTAAATTAACGAATTTGTGAAAAACTTCAATAAGAACGTTTTAAATTTTGTTTTTTTTTTTTTTTTTTAATTTGCACTTAAATATTCGAGATACTTTTTACACGAAACAGTCCTTTGCTGTTTTGCATGCGTACTGAAGGATGCAAAAAACAGCTGTGCAAAAGATACTTTTCAGATGCGTGTAAAAGTCGTTTGGAAATTATTTTTAAAAATAAATATTTTTTTTAAACTAAAAAAAAAATAATTGGCAAGATTTTTCGAGTAGAATGTTTTAAATTATTTGATTAAATATTGGCATTATTTTTTTTATTAAATTTTATTTTTGTTTTTAAACTATTGTTTTGTATGGGCGAATTTTTATTATTTTTTTGAGGTTTTATTTATTTTTTTTTAAATTTTTTTTTTTTTTTTTTCGTTGAACTGAACTGAATGAACCGCCGTTCGTTGCGGCTGCTAAATTAAAACTTGACTGAAAATTGCTGCTTTCCGGCGACGAGTTTTGTAGCGGTTTGCAAACAGCTGAGAGAGCTTTTTTGTGCGAAGCTTGTGCGAGACGTCTCGTTTGCTCTTATTGCTGCAAATGCTTTTAAAGAGAGTGGCATACGTATATAAATACTAGTGTAGGTTGGCAACACTGCTTAGAAATTGCGCCAATTTATGAGTTTAAAAATCTAATTTGTTTAATTAAATAATTTAGAAATGAGCGCATTGAATCTAAATTTTAAAGTTTTACTATTTTAAATACTATCTTAAACGTTAAACGTTTTATGCCATTGAACTATCTCACACACAGGCACTATCTACATATGAGACCAAATATAATTACACCACAATTTCTGAATATTCTGATAAAAATTTGTACATTTTGTTGTTTTTATAAAACTATAAAAAACATTTTTAATGACTTGACATGTCATTCAGTCGTGTGCCTTTACATTTTTATACCATTCACACATTGTATGATATGGTATTATCAGTTTGTCTGAAATTTTGTAACGCATTTTATAAGGCATCGTAAAGTATACACGGTCTGATCTTAAAATCACTGAACTTTTTAGTTGTAAAATAAAACAAGCATGGCTTTATGTTTCAAAGCTAATATTTATTCAAAAACGATGCATTTAACTCAAGACAACGATGGGAACGCTCAACCAATTTATCCATAGACTTTTTAAACTCGCTTTTTGGAATGTTCTTTAGCACCTGTGTTAAGCTACTTGTATAGTTGGAATGTTTCCATTTTTGGGAAGAGTACATAATCGCAAGGATTGGTAAGACGTTTGTTCCAACTCTTATGCAAAATACGGTCCAATGCATGCATGTTTAACGATTGGAATCGTAGTGTTCTTTGTCCTATCTTCAAGAAAGCGGACTCTACTGTCTGCTCAAGCTACCGTGGTATAAGTCTCCTCTCAATGGGTTACAAAATTCTGTCCCACGTACTATGTAAACGGTGATATACACGGATGCACTGATAATACAGTATCAGTGTGGCTTATGACCAAATATGTCGATCAGTGACCAAATTTTCACTCTACGACAAATCCTGGAAAAGACCAGTGAGTACAACAAAGACACACCACCACCTATAGTCGATTATAAAGCCTCTTTCGACATTCCGCCCTATCTGAACTTGTTATCCCAGCAAAGATCGTTCGTCTTTGCATGATCATCTTTGAATGTACGACGAGTTAGCTGGGCGTTCTAGTAGATTGAAAAACAGTCACGTCTCATGGGCCTAGCGGTGAACGAGCAGATGACGAAGTACTTGCAGTCCACTCGCAGACCATCAGCACGTCTTGAACGGTCTGGGAGTAGGGAGAATTTCAACTTCAGTTTGGAGAAAATTTCGTATATCTGGGTACAGAAATAATCAGCAACAACGTCAGCCTAGATATCAGACGAAAAATTATGCTTGCTAATCGCTTCTATTTTGGGCTCAGCAAGCAAATTAGAAGTAGAGCCCTCTCTCGAACTGCGAAGATAAAAATCTTTAAGACACTGATAATCCCGGTCCTCTTGTATGGCGCAGAAGCATGGACACTGACATCAACGGATACAGCGTCTTTAGGAGTGTTCGAGAGAAAGATTCTTCGTAGGATTTTTGGTACCCTTAGAGTTGGCGTCGAGTTTAGGACCCATATGAACCACGAGCTGTATGAGCTGTATGATGATGTTGACATAGTCCAGCGCATTAAATTCCAGCGGCTGCACTGGGCTGGTCACCTCATCCGGATGAACCCCGAAGCTCCAGCACTAAAGGTTTACGACGGAAACCTGAACTTGATTGGTGGACGCCGTCAGAGAGGACGTCCGAGCTTAAGATGGCAAGAAAAAATCTATGATGACCTGAAGAAGCTCCGGATTGCCAGCGACTGGCGCTGTCGCGCACTAATCTACACTGACTGGTGCACTTTCCTTGACTGATATATGTTGGCAGAACCACCTAAGTAAGTAAGTAAGTACAGCACCAAAATGACTTTTTAACACATGAAAATTACAAAGAATATAATTAAAATTGAAGCGGTTACTAAGTTGTACAGAAGGCCATTCAAGATCACATTCAAGATCACATGATACTAATTAGGTAGAATATAGGATGCGCATATACAAATTTTCTCTGATTTCTATAAGAACAGCAAGTTGGTCCAACAAGACGTCACGTAGAACAAAGCAACCGATTTACAATGAAATTTACATCTAATAGACACAATGACATTTGATCTTGAACCTTGTGAACAAACATGAGGGGCATTGCTTAGCGCTTTGGCAAGAGTAAGCTCCTATCTTGGTTCAAGTGCTGTAGAAGTCTCTCAGGGTTGTAGAAAATTCTCAGGATTCACTGGCGTTGTATGAGCAACTGGTGGTTTTGGTTTATTAAATAAATTTTGTATTAGTTTGGGTTGTCGTATTTCTTCCGACCTTGAATCAGTATATTTACTTTTCTAGTCTTCATGCCAATCGAATTTTTTCAATTAAAAATTATGTTATTTCGTAAAACAATTGTGCCTACCGTTTTTGAATTTTATAAATACAAGTAAAATCCATACCAGCAACTCATCAGACTCTTATGTTAGTTTTCCCAAGCACACATGTTATAATTTACAAACAGTTTATACAGTTTATTACAGAATTAAGAAAAGCGGCATGCTTCTTTCACTATTATTTATTTATTTATTTATTTATTTATGTATTTTCAATTGTTTATTTATTAAAAAGTAATGATATTTTTGAAAAAAATGATTCGTGTCATGCTTGCGAGTGTTCTTCTTCAAATAGTAGTACTATTGTTCCATATACGAACACTAAACCCTATTAATTGGCAAACCACGCATTTTCTTCATAGTGTTACATTGGAAAGCTGCTATTTATTTGCTTATCTCGACCACTCCATCAAAGATATATATTTCGGAGAGGTTGTTTAATTACACTAGTATGCAAATTGAGGGTGCCACATTTTTTCTCATAGATTTAGGTCTGCCTCAACATGAAAATTACCTCATCCAATTTTTGAATACGTTTTCGCGGAATGAATAACGTGGCTTCGAATGAAAATATACCTTTCACCTTAATCGGAATGGATATAAACCGCTCACATAATGAATATACAAATCTTTATGTATCGGTACGAAACCCGTAAGATATTAAATGACTTAATAGTGTATATATATTAACGTTCATAGTTTATAATGTTTTCTCTTTTACTATTTTTTAAGTGGCCTAATTTTGAACAAAGTTTTATATACTCGTAATATAAAGCGTGACTATTAATAAAACTAATGCGGGCTTTCCACCTTTCAACATTTTTCACATTCTGAACATTCTCGGTAAATGTTGCCATTTGCTCCGCACGAATTACGTATTTTTCGATTTATTGTCGATATTATATCATATATTTTATTTATTTATTATCGTCACCTTAAACAGCTGATATTTAGTAAAGCGAACGTCATTTTGCCACTCACATGTTTACTTTTGGCTTCTATTTTGCTTATTGAATTGGTTTCATAGTAAATGCATAAATTCGACAGTTATGAGTCGAGATTTAAGCATACCCACATATATAAATTGGACTACGCATCGCCCATTCATTAATGTTTAAATATGAAGGGCGGTTATGCCTATCACAAAATTTTTCTCCATATTCTATTCTTTTTATTTTAAATTGAGGTGTGCGCTTAACTACTTTTTTCACACTGCCCAGACATATCTCAACCCAAACCAATTGCTGTACAGACAGAAGCTTACCCAAATGTCACAAGAACAACCCAAACAAAGTGTAAAAATCTTATTAATGTTCAATTATATATAACGCAAACCAATTTAGGCGTGAATTACAAAGCATAAATAACAACAATTTCAACGACTATAGACACTGTATATTTGTATCTCGTAGATACAATACATAAAATGTGTATCCGCGCAATTCGTCAGCAATCGAGCAACATGCAACGCCAACGTTTTGACCTTAAATTCAAGTTCAATAATTGTACGCAGAGCTTCAAAACAGAGCAGAATACAATGACAGCCAACTGAAAACTGAAATAATTGACTTGAAAGAAATTGCGTACGTAAAAGTGACATCAGCGCACAGAATTAAACGTGGCCGACTTTGCCCAAAACGGTGTGCAACTTGTTGCATGTTGACTTTAATTGAATCAACCGCTCTCCACTTTCGATTCAATTGAATTTCGGATTTTTGGATACTAGCAAAGAAGTACAGAAGCACTCGACAGCTGTGCGAATATTGAATAACAAAAGTTATATTTGGGCTGTCTTTTGTGTAGCATGAGCACAACAAATTTTAAATTGTATCTCAAAATGTAATAAATGCGCCTACCTTATTCAGAATTGTTTGTGATGTAAGCGCGCGGCTGCAGATATTTCCTTATGTGATTTAAACGCTTGTAATTGTTTCTTATCGGAATGAGCGCTGTCATTGATGCACTCGTTGATAGGCTGCATATTTGGATTATAAATCATTTTGATAGAAATTAATATTATGTCATTATTTAAATAGTATATGTCTATAAAATTTTTATTTTATATGTGTGCATTTTGCTTATTTGTGAATAGAGTACATTGTATTTACTGAACTTTGAACATGAATGTGATGTATTGAGGGAAATATCGAAATTCTCATTGGTATTTTTATGCACCATTACCAAGAAGACATTTGGCTTTATATGGACTGACAGTTCGCATAATTATAAAGGGGCGTGTTACGCCCACTTTGAGATAGGCTCCGACAAACTTGCCCGTTAGATTTTACAAGTATGTATGGTATCACCGAAGTTAACGTTTTTTTTTGTTTTCGTTTCAACTGGAAAAAGTTTGGACTGCCTGAAGTAAAAAATAAGAAAAAACTTTAACTACGGTTGAACCGAAGCTCTAATACCATTCACACGAAATTTTAAATCGTATTGTAAAACATAAACGAGGGGTTTTAGATAGGGGCTACCCCAAGAGTGGGCAGTACAGGCCCACTCTTGGGGTAGCCCCTATCTATGTGTATGAAGTGAACATCTATAAGACGCCACCATATCGAATTTCAAGTGGATATTGACGTTTTCCATATAAATGCATAAAAGTGAGCTGCGGGTTTGTATGAGACTACATCAAAAATTGGGCGCGACACGCCCAAGAATCTATGTATATAAAACGGTTTTACACTAAAATCCACCAAATCGAATTTCAAGCTAATATTGATTTTAAATCAATAAAGAATTTTTCATAAAAATATACAAAAAGTGGGTGCTGGGTTTGTATGGGGACTATCCCAAAAAGTGGGCGGGATATGCCCATTAGTCTATGTTTGTTAAGCGGCTATTCACAAAATGGCAACATATCGCATTTCAATCTAATATTGGCTTTAATAAAGAAGTTTTTCATACAAAAACACAAAATTGGTCAGTAGATTTGTATGGGGGCTACCCCAAAAAGTGGTCTGTCCACTAGAAGCTACCATATTAATTATTAAGTGAATGAATCGATCCATAATAATAATAATCCTTTCCGAAAATGTTAAAACATATAATATAACAGATTATTCAGCTAGCTTAGTTCTTTTTTAATTTTGTTTTAACGTAATAATTAAATAAATTTTATTTTAGACTCCAAATGCACACTGAAGATGGCTGTAGGTGGGAGTTGAACAATATTTGTGGCTTAGATAGGAATCAAAATCACCCCATGACCAATTCATATCTAAATTGTTTTACAGCGAAGTGATTATATGTAAAAACTTGGATTTTAACAGAACAACTTCAAGTGCAAATATCTTAAAACCAGAGTGCAACTTGCAAAATCGGTGAATACCATTCGAAGCAGCGAACTCGAATTATGTTTTAAAAATGATAGTTAATTTTTTGAATCGACGCCCTTGTACTATATATATTCTTGATCGCAATCGGAAGACGAGTCGATATAGTCGTCCGTCCGCCTTTTTGAAGAAACAGTTCTCGGAGACTATAAGAGATAAAAACTTCAAATTTTGATATTTATACTCTCCTTATACCTACTCAGATAACTAGTACTAAATGCAAGTGTTACATGCCAAATCCACTTTAAGTGGTATTAACCTACAAACCTGAACCCCATTTTTCAGTTTTTCTATGAACATGAGCGGGGCATGTTGATATAAATACTATAAAGTATAACTATATGAGATATTTCGAAAATTGAAAAGAAACAAGAAAGAATGCAAGAATTGCTCGAGTTAGCTTATCAAAGGGTCTTTATTTGAACTATTAATTTTTTTTGGAAGCTATAGTCTATAATGACGTGATCAGTATTGAGCTTTAATGAGAAAGTGTTTCATACGAAATCGCAAAAGTTGGTTGTTGGTTTGTATGCCACGCCCCAAAATACTGAATATAGTGTATCAATACGGATACTCTATAAACTTGAGACCGAAAGAAGTTGAAATACCAGCTTACAACCAGATATATAAAAAAATTATCAAAATAAACAACAACACAGCAACTATCAGACGGACGGGACTATTTGTCTCGATGAGATGAGCTGATCAAGAATATAAGTACATATATACTTTATGGAATCTATTATGCCTTATTTAAGGCGTTACAAACTTTCAGACAAACTGACAATACCATTTCACACTATGTGTGAATGGTATAAAAAAATTGTTGCATGTGTAATTTGTTACTTCAATTTCTTTGTTTACTTTTTGCATTCTCTCCTCGTGCTCTTTATTTGCATACTTTTTCTTTGATACTTGATCATTTTTGGCGCTTTGCTCTCAATGTCGTTGCACTTCCTCTCCCTTATTCATTAATTAGTTCTTTTTTTTATAGGCATAAAACGCAGCTCATTACAAGAACGCAGTTAGTTGATTGCCGGCCAGTGATGAAGACGAAGTGTGCGTCGCGTCGCGTAAAGTGAAAGTGAGCGAGACAAAAAAAAAAAAACAAAGAATAGCGAATCAAGTGCTTTTAATTAATTTGCATTTTCCTATGTAAATTCTGTTAAAATGTTATGTTCAAATTTATCAAAAAGCATTTAGTTAAAAAAGTGTTCGATAATATTTATAATTAAATGCAATAAGTGCGATTACAAAATTCATTTTCTGCAATTTCCAATTCGAAATCGGGGTGAAGTGTGAGTTTAATAAACATAATAATGAATGTGATATAAAAGAGTGCAAAATCTGCACAATGTGAATTTGGTATCTTACTCACACAACATAGAATACTTTTAGCAATCTAATGCTTTATCTTATCTTCATTCCGCTCAGTAAGTCATTGTTTTATTCTATTTATTTATTTTTTATTTCAGAATTTATTTTTATTATTTATTTATGTGTATACCCTTCCCCCTTTCTCTTTTAATCAATTTCAGCTTGAAATTCGATGTGGTTCTTATCGACGGCCGCTTCATATACATACATATACATACATATACTTACTAATGCATTTTTATGCATTTACTCGAGAAACTTCTTCAGTTAAGTCTATATCAGCTTAAAATTATATGGTGGCTTCTTATGAATGGTCGCTTCACGCACATATAACAATGCGCTTGTACCGCCCCCTTTTTTGAGTAGCTCATATTGTAATGTCTTACAATACGATTAAAAATGGTAGTAGAGCTTCGGTTCAACCGAAGTTAACCTTTTTTCTTGTTATAATTTTTATACATTTTTTATATATTATCAGTTTGTCTGAAAGTTTCTAATGCATTAAAGGAGGCATCGTTGACACCATAAAGTACATATATATATTCTTGATCAGCTAAACGAGACGAGTCGATCTAACTATGTCCGTCTGTCTCTCCGTCTGGATGTTGTTGCGCATTTTTTGGGGACCAATTTTTATAAAAATCCAGTTGCAATTTGGCACATATACTTCTTTTAATTGCAGTTTAATAGAGTATCAAGGTTGACCAGCCACACCTAATTATTGGGGTTGCCCCCGTACAAACCCACCGACCACTTTTGACTTTTTGTATGAAAAACATTTTTTAATGTAGTCAATATCAACTTAATAATTTTTATGGTAACTTCGAGTAGACGGACACTTCACATACGCATTAATGGGTGGGACCCGCCGACTGTTTAGGGTAGCATCCATACAAACGTACTGCCCACTTGTGTTTTTGTATTAAAGTCAATGTTAGGTTCGAATGCGACGTGGCGCCTTTTATGGACAGCCGCTTATTGGGCGTGTACTGTCCACTTTTTGGGGTAGCTCCCATACAAACCCATCGGCAACTTGTGTGTGTTTTATGATAAAATTCTTTGGTAGATTTTAGCAGGCAACTGCTTTATATACATATACAAGTGGGCGTGTCCTTTTTGAGGCTGACCCACACTTTTATGCATTTGCATTAAAAACATCTATATAAACTTGCAATTCAATATGGTGGCATCTTATGGATGGTCTCTTCATACACCTCTACTAGTGGGCGTGCATCGCCCACTTTTTGGGGTAACCCCTGTTTAAACCCCCTCGTGCATGTTCTAAAATACGATTTAAAATTTCGTGTGAATGGTATTAAAGCTTCGGTTCAACCGAAGTTAATGTTTTTTCTTGTTTTAATACGTATCGAGTGGGTGTTTTGTTTGTTATTATTACGGTTCATTGGTTTCTAATTGACTTACACAGAGAAAATTGTTTATAGAAAAAATATTTATTTGTAAAGAAGTTCGTATCGATTTATTGTGTACATATCTCAAAAAATTTGAGGGAACATTTTTTAACGTAACGTAAAAATATTGAACAACGTCGTACAACATTTCTTTCTGTGTATTAATTATATTTCTATTATATCAAAATTGACTGCCTATATACGAGTACAAAGACTCAAATGCAGTACATGTATATAGTTATATTTGCTGTATGAAGATGTAGCATATTCATAGACAACCTTCACCCACACCTATTCATGCATGAAAAACTATTTTATATAGAATCAAAAAAAAAAAGTATCGTGTGTCACAAGTTACAAGAATAGAATATGAAAATATTTGTTTAATTCTTATAATTTGGACGAACACGATTGAATATTGTATTCAGATACATAAATCGTTTAATTTTACTGAATTACTAAGTAAATTAAAATATTTTTTAACATTTCCGCCACTTGCCATTTATGGAACACCATCTTAATTTAATCTTAAACTGTTATTACCATTGTTTCATTTTGAGTACGAGTATTTCCGTAGCTGCTGTATTTGTTTTTTTTTTTTTTGATTTCGAAAATATGTAGGCGTTCATAGTAAATAAAATTTAGAGATTTTGATATGTGCTACTTTAATATGTTCACTATTGGACTGCACAAAAAATCGCGTTCAAAGTCGGTTATGACATGAGTATCATATGAAAACATTTCACTACCTTTTTTGATGACGGACGCAATTTTATTTTTATATATTTTTGAAAGTATTTATAACATTTCATAATCATACATTTTAATTACCTTTATTAAGCAGCGCTGCAATCTGCAATACTTTGCGCTAGATAATATACAATTAAAAAACTGAATTACATCATTCCCGCTTCTATTTCTAAGATTTCTGTAAGCATCACATCTCCTATTACAGGAGTACACTGATGGAGAATGACGCCAACTAGCTCCAATTGTTTCTTGTATATAATGAAAGAGCATTCAGTGTATTCGAATGTATTCCACATTCATGGCATTGAACTCACTGGCTTCAAGTGAATTAGAATAACTCGGAATTCAATTCATTCAATTCACATTCATTAATTGATTGCGCGCGTTCATTCACATTCATTGAAAGGTGAATATTTCATTTGCTGTTTTGTTTTGTATGTCTATATATTTTATATTTTTCATAAATAGTGTGAATAGTATATTAGTTTTCGACCTTCAATTGCAGTAGTGATGATTTCCGAGCGAAAAAGTTCTAAGACCAATGCTTTGTACCACACGCTCACAGAGAGTGGAACAAATCATGTTTTGGTCTAACAGATCTCTCTCGAAAAATGATCTTGTCTCAACAATTTTCAATGGTGTCGCAAGGCACAAAACAGTTTTTCTTCAAAAATCATTCACAATAAAATCATTCATTCAAAGATCATTCATAAGAACCTCAAGCGAACAAGATAACTGAGGCCGCTTGTGACTAGTGAATGATTCCGGGACGGCGCTGTTAACGGAGAGCGTCTCGTATGTACTGAAGAGAGAGCGGATATGGCATCCAGCTGCCTGCTTCCAATCCCGCGGAGAGGACACTTGTTTTTCCTACGACACGTGAGAGATGGCGACCTTTCCCTCTCGGTGACGTTGCTCTCAGAGGTTCGTCAGAATATGTTAGTTCCACATCCTCACAGATTTCCAAAACAGGTTTCTCTCTCACTCTTCGTTTGTCAGCACGATTTTCCATTTCGGTGCTGTAAAGTTATCTTACACAAAAGCTACTGGACCAGGGCCTTTGTGAATAAATTTACTTGTGTTGTTGGCGAAAGTTTCTAGACATAACTCAACTATCATCTCTCATCTTTCACTTTGAAACATCCCATGTGGCACGCATTGCACCTAGTGTCAGGAAAATGTACACATGTCAAGATCCAACCGAAAATGATTTGCTAAGTCAGCAACACATTATGAGTAAGTTCCTCTCTCATTTACCAGAGTTAAACCACTAGAAATAAGTAAGTCAACATAATCACTTTTAAAGAAAAGCGAATCGATTAGGGAAACTGAAAACTTACCCCTTGCTCCAGCTTCCGCTTTTGGTAGTCTCAAACAAAAATTTGAACCTGTTGCCTGAGATAAGTTTGGCGGCACTTTGAATATAGATTACACATGTACCAAATAATTCAAACACAAACGTTTTATTTTCACAAAATTTGTTTTCGTTGTGGGATTCAGCGCCAAAAACATTTATTTGTTCAGAACATGTTCAGAAGTTTCATATATGGGGCAAAGATGTACAATCTTGGTCGGAGAACTATTAAAATAATTCGCGTATTGTTCGACTCAAAAAAAGATTTGAGGTTAGCCCGCTTTAAGGAACTGCGAAGATTTGAAAATAAATTTAATTGAAATCTTGGGAAAATTTTAATTCACTGTAAAAACAAACAGAGCTGTTTCCGTTTTGTTATTTTGTTGTTGTTGCGTATCGTGACTGCTACTTTGAACTCACCGTGGCTGCTACTGCGATCACTTTAAGAAGTATAAAAAGAATAAAAAGTAAAAATAAAGACATCATTATACTATTCGCAAACCTACTGCCCACTTTTGTGTTTTTTATGAAAAATTCTTTATTTATTTAAAATCAATATTAGCCTGAAATTCGATTTCGTGAATTTTAGAGGATAACCGCTTCATATACATATACAAATGGGAGTGTCCCGCCCACTTTTTGAGGAAGTAAAGTAAAGTAAATTCGATATGGTAGCATCTTATAGATGGTATATTAAAACCCACACCCCCGCAAATGTCATTAGAACTTTGCTTCAACCGAAGTTAACGTTTTTTCTTGTTTTTTTTTTTATTAATTTTTATTCACATTTTAATTGTTCACGCTAGTCAAAGAAACCAAATACTAGTAGATATAAAAGCCAAGCATAAAGATTGAATTCAAAACAAGTGCTCAAATAGCTTTATTTAATATGAACTACACGCCTGTGAACACTACGTGTATGATACAATATATAGTCAACTGCCTGTGATTCATTCACCACGACTGAAAAATCACTGATATCAGTTGCCACTCGATATTGTAATTAACGGCGTATGAGTAATCATGCATCAACTTGATACATTCATACTTTTTGTGCTGCTAACACTAAATGCATGAAATATTACTCATACGACGTGAATCAAAGTGGCATTATTACGAAACAATTGATACTCAATCACAATTTACAATATCGAGTAGCAACTGATATAAGTGATTTTTTAGTAGCCGTGATTGAATCGCAGGTAATTAAATATTTTTATTTAGCAATAGTTTGTCTAAAACTATTGATGTTTCTTCTGGAGTCATTTACAGGATAATTGCAGCCTGTATTTGAACCAGAGCTCGCAAAATATGCTCAACCAAATTTTTCTGAGCGGTCTGCTCACTCAGAAGACTGAAAAAAATGAGACGGAATCGCTCAGTGTCGAACAGCAACCCTCTTTTTCGTATCATTCGTGTTCTCGCTCTTGGGTTGCGGGTTGAGCGTAACACACGAATCGGTCTCTTACTGACCGCTCGATAAGAACAGAACCGTTCGTCGCTCAGCTACTGAGAGTCAGTAAGTGAGCAAAGCAAGCAAAGAGTCCGCAAAAAAGGTCTTTATTTTTGTTGTTGCGTTTGTCTTATGTTGTTGTCTTATATATTTTTTCACGGTAAAGCATTAAAGAGGAAGGGAGATATTTGTATGTGGCTGTAAATATTTACCTATCCACACGCGCAACACACATACATGCTCAGAAGACCGTTTGCCGAGTTTTTACGAAGTAAAGGGTCTCAAGTGAACACATGAGCCGAGCGAGCGAACAATAACGCTCGTCGATTGAGCGAAGAGCAAGCCAAAGAAGAACGAAGTTTGAGTGTTTTTTTCACGACAGTTTCGCATAGTGTCAGTGGACGAGTGGTTTTCTTCTGACAACAAGCACGAGAGAGACCAATTATTGCGAGCTCTGATTTGAACTCATTACATACATGTTGCTGTATTAATTATCTTAACCTAAATTTCTCAAATTGCTAAATAATAATATCACATTAGCCTTGGTAGAGAGTGTTGTGTTAATTATCTAGGTATCTTTATGGAACCTAAACTTATTTATAATAATCACTTTTGTTCAATAGTGAATAAAGCAAAATTTGTTCTTTGGCTATGTTAAGCGTTGGTCCAAAGAATTTAATGACCCACTAAACTCCTCTATTCTTCTGTTGTTCGTCCGATTTTAGAATTTGAAAGCCTTACTATACTATTCACAAAGATCGTATTGAGTCAGTTCAAAAAAAGTTTTTTTTCTTTACTATAAGTAGTCTCTATTGGAATCCCAAAAAAATTTTTCTACCCTACCATGACATGTTAAAATTATACGGGCCCGTTTTATGGCATTTTCCATCATTCTGGCCAGAACTTTGGGCCTCAGGTTCTCGCATTAATGGCGAATATAAGGGGTTCAAGAGTCTGAGGCTTGTTGAATTGGTTCCTTCAGAATATCGGTTGTGGCTCGAGCAGTGTGCGCCGTTGCACCGTCCTGTTGAAACTACACGGTCTCCAGTCCCAATTCATCCTATTGAGGAAGAAAAAATTTGGTAATTAGTTGTCGTTTGGCCCGCGGCGTTCCCAAAGAAAACTCCAGCGTAAACAGCACACCACGCAGTAACTTTGAGCGGCTATAATGGCTCCTCGTGGGTGATACACGGATTAACGGTGCCCCAGAACCGATAATTTTGTTTATTCACGTAACCGCTAAGATGGAAATGAGGCTCATCGCTCATGATAATTTTCCATGAAAAATCGACGAATTGTTGCGCAAAAAAATGGAAACAATTATTCCGCGTTTTTGCGGAGTAAACCGATTCATGGCTTGTCGATTTGTATTCTGCGTTTGTTTACTTCACAAATGTCAAAACCGATTTGACATATGGCGCCATTTGCAAAAGTTATAGCGTTTTACACAATAGGGTGATTACTTTTGCCCCACCCGTTATAATAAAAATATTATGATATCACTATTAGTTGGCAATAAAAAACCGCGACGCTCCTCAAAGCTGGCTGTGATATGAGTATCATATAAGAACATTTCACTACCGCTTTGAAGAAGGACGCAATTTTTTCTTTTTTTTTATCTTTTTTTGTTTCAAAATATTTATATATCATTTAGCTTACCCAGTTGCATTTTATGTCCAAGAATTTCTTTTGAAGAAGTAAAATAAGATAGTAATTTTTTTATTTTGTTTTTTATATTTATCATTATCACTTTCAAAATTTGTAAACATTTATGCATATGGTAATATGTATTTATAATTAGAAACGAAAAAATGTACAGTAAGGGGTCTTTCAATTGTTACTCGTCAACTTAAAAATTGTATTATGTTTGATATAGTTTGTATGTAGATGGATATTATCGAATGTCATTTGTGTTTTGTGTTGCATGATTCGATGCAATTTAGAAGTTGACAGTCGCTACTTGAAAGACCCATGTATTTATCATATTATATACTATCAATATTCTCATTATAAATTTTAATTAAAACGCAAAAACCGACTAAGCAACTAAGTTTTTTTTTCGTCTAGGATACGGTATATCATTTTTTTGTTTTTTTTTTTTTTTTTTTGTCAGGATTAACTATCTCAATAAGGTCTTTGGTTTTTTAATTCGATTTATTTCCATATGGGAACATTCATATCGGACGTTGCAACATTCCAGCTATTTATTAATTTTTGTATATACTAAATACCTATTTACATCGATTCGATTATGCTTGCTATTGTATTTATTGGTATATTTAAGAAAAACATTCTAAGCGCTAGCTGCTTAATTACACTGGTCTACAAAATGAAACAAATATTTCTGTTCCATCCATGATGCTGTATTTTGCTTATGTATTTTGGAACGCTTATCTCGAAAATTACATTAAAACATTTTTTTATGGAGAGGTTTTCAAGATGTGTTTTTTTTTTTAGTTTTTTTGGATGTAGCTTCATATGATCGAACTTAGCTTGAGTTGGAAACGTCCGATTAGCTCGCAGAAAATGAACAAATTCTCGACAATTTCCAGCTTCTTAATGTTTACGTATAGTTTAAATTTATACAAATAAAATAAGGTACTGGTGAAGAAAATAGTTGGATAAATGCCGGAGTTATGACCAATTGAGTGAGTAAAATTTTTGTCTGATTTGTATTTTTTCTCTATTTATAAATATTATGTTGTAGAGATTAGATTAGATTATTAAATTAGATTAGGTTACTCAAAATATAAAGTAGAATTACATGCATTTCGGATGATACAATATAACTTTTTAATGGTTAAATATGCTTTTGCATGTACATTACTAGTTTGTTCAAAAAACTAAGTATTGTTATCTACATCGCCTCCAAGTAGGTAAGAAAAGTGACTTCTCCATAGTGTCAGTGATTCATGTGCATCTGCAACCAGACTTCTATTATTGTCCCTACAGAAAGAAACTCCGGGCTTAAAACCTTTGGTCAGACGCTTGTCCTTTTAATAAAACTTTCGAGATTCATTTCTTTGACAAAACATCTCAACATCTTCAAGCGCACGCCTTTCTTGTTTCTTTTATTTGCGTCTGAAAAGGCGTTTCTCCTCTCTCCTTTTCTCACGATATCACTCTATAACAGCTCGCGTTGCTCCCGACACTCCATGTCATACCAAGGGGTCATCACAAGTCTGGTGTACCTCATTGGCAGCCGCATCCATGGAGTGGGAGATATGTTTCCCGGAACAGTTGGGAACAGTTGGGAGAGTCTGGCTGAAAAGGCTTCGGCGATCTATAGTGATTGCAGCTTACCGACGTCCGGAGTGCACCATGCTGAGTCTGGTGCGTACTTTGGTAGTGGTCCGAGTCGATGTAGGGACGTCGTACTGTTCGCCCATCCATGCGTGTATTTTGATCGGGACTGCGCCAAGTAGCCTTGTGTATGTCTCGGTGTTGAAATCTGGTACTACTGATTACCATGTTCCGCCTTCGGCGAAATCGATCAGCCTCTCTCCATTGCTGGAGGTAGCGTCGTGAAGGCTAAATTTTCGGACTGCTGTGCCAAAGATCACTTCCTTCCCAATTACGCTGCAACAGAGTGGCGGACATTTATTAACAGCAGTAAAGATAATCTGAAAGCAGTTCTCTTAAAACAACATGTTGTGAGAACCGTCAATCTCAATCGGACATGCTGTCAACAACAAAGAAGCATACGAAAATATGTTCGAATTGTTGAAATGCATTAAGTATGAAGACCACTACTGGAAACTTTGTTTCGATTGGAAAGTGGTGGAATAAATACGAGGAATACAAGGTGAATTCACGAAATATTGGTGTTCTTTATGTCTCTGTGACCATTGCGCTCGCATATACTATTATCTGCCCGAAAAGAGAAGACATCATTGTTGAAGAAATAAAACATCATACTTCCTACATTACACATTCCCAGACGGCATTTCAATGCTGATGCTGAAACACCTTAGACCTATAGAGGTAGTATATCTTACGTATGTGTTAAATCTTTCAATTTCGCAATTAATTGTCCCTGACGTATGGAAGGTAGCAAGGATTGTACCTCTCTTGAAACCTGGCAGTGAAGCTGAACTTGGTTCCTCTTATAGGCCCATTTTGCTTCTTTCACCTATTGTGAAAGTTCTAGAGTCATTATTATTTCATTCAATGACAGAATACTGTCTTCTAGCAGATCACCAGCATGGTTGCAGGAAAAGTCGTGGCACGACTTCAGCATTAAGTGAAATCACCACTTTTATTGCTGATGGACTCAACAAGTCGAGACCATGCGAACGTACAGTGATGGTGGCTCTAGACTTGAACAAGGCATTTGATACAGTTGATCAAGCAATGTTGTTTCAAGACCTGGACTCCACCTCATTACCTGACAAAACAAAGCGATGGCTATTGTGTGAGGTCGGGATATCGATAGATGGGTGTTCCGAATGGTGAAGTTCTCTCCCAACTCCTGTTCAACCTTTATTTGGCAAAGATGCCTCTTCCTCCTCCCTGTATAAAATTGGAGACCTATGCAGATGACTGTTCCATTTTATCCTCGGGCGTGAACGTCAATGAAATTTGTGCGAGAATTAATATTTATTTGGAGAATTTATTAAATTTTTTCAATGCAATGTAAGTAACGTATCAAATGTTGTCTCAAGTATCGTAGGGTACTGAACTGTCGGAATCATCAAACCTCCAATAAAGACATCTAGTTCCATCCTCACCTCCTTAGTCCAGGAGGTGAAAATGGAGGCAGATGACTTGTGAGTTGAAAGTTTGAGGTTCAACCTCAAACTTTCAACTCACAAGTCATCTGCCTCCATTTTCACCTCCTGGACTAAGGAGGTGAGGATGGAACTAGATGTCTTTATTGGAGGTTTGATGATTCCGACAGTTCAGTACCCTACGATACTTGAGACAACATTTGATACGTTACTTACACTCTCGGCTCATACCACCAAGACAAACAATCGTCGCAAGTCGAGAAATAAAGTGCTGAAAGCGCTTGTTGGGTCTTCTTGGGGTAAGGACAAATAGAAAATAATTACCACCTACAAAGCTATTGAATTATGCTGTTTCTGTCTGGACTCCTTAGTGCAGACAGAAGCTCGGAATAGTGCTCTGAGAACTGCCACTGGTTGTCTGCAAATGACCCATGAAAACCAGCTGCATGAAGAAACGATGATGCTACCTGTTCACCAACATATTGAGCTGCTTTCGAAGCAGTTCTTATTAGGTGCGTATAGAAGCAATCATCCAAACCATGGCACTCTCACGAGAATAGCCCCTACCCGAATAAGAAAGGATATTAGAAGTTACAAAATGTGTATTAATCGTTATATTCCAGAGAATCGTATAGAGGAATATGATTATACTTCAGGGAGGGCTCAATTGCATAAATATGCAATTGAACAGTAAGCTGTTATAGGGTTAATATAGTATTAGGTGGTAGAATGTCACCTATTAATGAAAGTGAAAAACGCCTCCCTCGTAACACCAGGACTAAACTTACACAGTTGGGTCCGAATGGAGCAATATGTCCGAGTGCTATAGAGAGCGGATTGGGATAAGCAATAATGATTGCTGCCCCAAATTCGGTCAGTCACCGCATGACACAATCCATCTGTTCAATTGTCCGTCCCATCCGACTAAATTGAGTCCTTTACACCATTGGTTATGACAAACACTAGTAGCTTCCTTTCTGGGACTTAACACCTAGGGTTATATTTCGGACTGTCTGTCTCTCGCTTTGTAGAATACAATACATAAATCATATTATAAATTGTATATATACCTATTTTTCGTGATACAGCCCAAACCAAACTGTTACAACAACAACAACCATTACACACAACACATAAAACTTAGACTATTTAAAAACTATGCCAAATCGTTATACCAAAAAGTATATTTGAGATTAATTTCCCCAAAAATGTGTACATTTAATTTCAAACTGCATAATTCAAATTCAAAATTCACACTAAAACTACCGAACCGATTGGAAAACAATGCTAAAAGCAATTTTTGGAGATTTTATTACCTTTAATTTGACATCTTCTGCGATGCTATCGTACATTTCCCACTCTAGACATAGCCTAAAATGTAAAGCTACCTCAAAAAAAAAAAAAAAAAAAAGTAAATAAATAAATAAAAATTTAAAAACTAATATCTCAAAAACCTTTCCATAAAAATTTTTTCAATGTGATTTTTGAATTAAGCGATCCAAAATACACAAGAAAAATATACATTGATGGAACATTTTGGCTGTAAACTAGTGTTATTTATCGATAATGAACATCTTCTTTTTTTCTCTCTTAATATTAGTATTAATATTTTTAATATTACATTCAATGTTAGCTACCATCATTTGGGCTTATACGTTACATTAAATTATTCAGAATTTTATTTCTTTATTTATTTAAATTTTTCATTTTGTATCAAAAACTTTTATTTTTTTTTTTGTTTCTTCGGTAGGTATAAAAAGCATAAAAAATTGTTGGCGTTTGATTTTATTTAATTATTCATGTCTTGTGGTTCCTGTTGTAGTAATTGTATCTTATTTTGGTGTTACTCAGCTGTAAGTGGTCAGTTGTAAGTTGTCGTATTTGCACGCTTTGCACGCTGTCATATAAAGCTATAGATACTTCACTATATGTAAGTATCTATGTATATTTTTTAAGGGCAAGTTGTTAAGATCGTAAAGTATTGACAACGTGCAGAGAGCGCTTTTTTATTTGTATTTATTTGTATTTCTATCTTAAGCACAATAAATGCAGTTTTTTTGTTTGATATCAGCTTAATTTGTTCACTTAGACGGTTGCTGTTCTTGTTTTTTGAAACCGCTTTTATCTTAATTTTATAATTTTAAGAGTTGTTCGAAAAACTAGTTGATTTATGGTGTATTTTATTTCGATGTGTACTTCAATGTGCCAGCTAACAAAATTTGTATGTCTTTGATTATTTTATTTACTGTTTATAGCTTAAGTTTTGATATATTTTGCTAACTTTAAAACCATAAGAAAATACATCTTCAAACAAATAAAACCAGTAAATGCATTTGTTTTTACTAAAACTGTCATTTGATCTTTTCAAAAGCTTCATAATTTTGCTAACAGGCCCATTGAAGCATCACTCAGACTGTGATAAATGCATTCGAATTGGATTTGTATGTTTCATATTGTTTATGTTCTTCTTTGAATTTTAATTTTTTAAATATGTTGGCTTTAACAATGTATCAGTTCTATTGTAAATTTACAGAATGATTAATATAAAAGTTGTTGAAATTTTTTTTTTTTGTATACTATCTATCTAATTCCTATTTGATGTACATTTAAATCATGTAACAATTTTTTGTGCTTTCATAAACAACTAGCTGGTACCAGCGACGTTGTTCGAGGCCCTTTTAATTGGTCTTTATTTTTCCCGGCGCCTTTTATATATGTAGGGTCATTTTCATGACTTAGAAATATATTAGAGAATACGAATTGTCAAGATATAATATTGGGGTAATTATATTGATGTATTTCACAACTTCACCAATTGAAATAAATCCATTTTGAGTAGCCCTGCAGTATAAATCGATTTTTGGTCTGTTATCGGTCACTTTTTTGTCTGTTATCGTTATCGTTTGGTTTATTTATCGAACAGGTGCTACATACTGAACAGGTAGAGAGTCCAAACAATAGATATATAGGTGTACAATGATAGATAGGTAAGTAAGTTTTTATGATGTATTTTTGTATCCCTTAACTTGTGAAATCATTGGTTTCCATTACAAACTTTCATTCCCTTCAAGTTTTGTTTTCGCAACAAAAGTTGTATATGTCCCCATGTCCAAGTTCCCATCTATCTCTATACCAAAATTTATAAAAATTGGTTCAGCGGTTTAGGCGTGAAAAGGTAACAGACAGACAGAGTTACTTTCTCATTTATAATATTATTGTAGTATAGATTACACATTACAACTAAAATCAAACTTTTGTATAATACTTTGAATGAATTGTATAGGATTATGTAGTGGTGTAGCAAGGAAGGTGGTGGTTGTACCTCACCCGGCTAAGAGGAGCCCCCAAATTTTCATTATTCTTCGTTTTATGTTTGCTGCTGAATATGAAAATGTTAGACTTTTGTGGATTATTTTTTGCTAGGGGCTCCCAGAACAATGTTTTTCGTTTCTTTTTCTTTCCTTTAGAACCATGTGTCTTTTTGTTGAAATTGTTAAAGTTTTTTTTTTTTCTTCTCACTTTGGTCTTAGGGGCCTCCAGAAGCATATGCTTTGGTTTCCTCTTCACTTTTACTATAAGTTCTTTTTTTTTTCCTCAATATAAGAATTAAAGTTCCGAGAAAAATCCGCCCCGGCTCCAAAAACTCTTGCTACGCCACTGGTATTATATAAATTACTAGAAAACATGCCGTTTTCAAAATACAGTTCCAATGAAATGACAAGTTAGCGACATATTAGACGATTATTTAGCATGAACGACATTCAATATTAAATAAAAATTTTAATTTTTGACCACATGTATTGCAATTTATTGCTAATTGGCAAATAATAACTAGCCAGTAAATCGAAGTGTGCAGAAAACAACAAATATTCGCTATCTCACTCTCTAACCAAGGTGGATTTAGGTATAAATCCATCATGTCTCAAACATTCCTCTCCCGCACAGAACATTTGGGAAAGTCACCATACACAGCGGAATACGTCGCCTGGTATAAATACACCTTGCATATATGTAACATAAATAGGGGTATATTTTCACCAAGTGGTGATAAACAAGTTGTAGTCTTACTGTTTCCCTTTTTTGATAATTGAATTTTAAAGTCACTTTATTGCATTCTCTCTTGCTGTTTCTATGTGATTTAAACGCACATACATGCATACACAATCAGACAGCTGTACAAGCTAGTTAACTGCTGGTGAAATTCGACTGTACCTTTCATAATTGTTTTAATGTTAAAATATATTCCAAAATCTTTCTCTTTATAAAAGTTCAGCTACAAGCCTAGTATAATGGTAGTTGGGCCGCTGAATTCAAATCTGTGTGTGTGTTTTCAAAAATCTCTAAGAACGTTTATTTTATGTTGTGCAGTGTTATTGATTAAACCCGAAATTGATTAAGTACGAAATTTCAAATCTGTTTGCTTACCTAAAACCATAGCTCACAAACAATTTGCCAATGTTTACTTTTGCAATACAAATTATCGAAAAGAGTTTAACATGAAAAAATTGTGTTTGTTTTACTCTTTTACAAAATCGTTCCAGGCCCTAGCAGCTAATGCGCTATAAAAGCGAAAGAAGTAAGTACTTGAAAACTATTTGTTATGTTTCTTGTATAAGTTAAATAAGCATACATTTCATAAAAGAAGTATTAAACTATCTGAACTTTGTGCTTAATTTATTAAGCACTTATAAAAAATGTCAAATCTAGACTCTATTTTCTCCATTTTATAGTTTCTTCTTGGGCTGCCGTCAGAGTGTGCGCGAATGCAAGTGATAAAGCGAGATAGCAGTTTCAAAACAGCTTTGTCGCTTTGCTTTTGCATACTTGATCTTGTTTTATATATGCATGATTTTGTTGTATATGCTGTTGTTTTTGCGTATATTTCTTTTAATACAGGATTTTTATGAATTATATATAGCTTTTATCGCTTTATGCATCGTATCGCTTTTAGCATGCACTCTGACATTAGTCTTAGACATCTTGGGAGTTATGTTAAACGTTTAAGTTATACAGTTATGTCAAAGACAAAATTGTTATATCAACTAATTAAATAGTTTAGCAAAATTTTAAAAATTAAAGTAATATAGCAGTTCAAAAAAACAGAAACAAAGACATCAACGTGAAAAATAAAATAAATAATAATACATTTTATATAATATTTTATTCAATATTTTTATAGATACAAATCTGCATTTTGTTGCAATACGAAATTCAATTTAATACTACATACATATGCATATAATATTTATGTGTGTTCGAAAAAACTTAAAAAATTACATAATAAATGTATTGAAATCAAAAAATCGCAGCACTTAAATAATAAAGCATACACTGCAGTACAGAAGAAAAAAAACATAATAGTAATAATCATAATTAAGCTTTAAATAAACATATTTCGTACGAGTAAAAAATCAAAAAGCGAAAACTGCTGGCGTGTAAAGATTATCTTAAATGATTCGTCCTCTTTACAAAATTAAATATAAATCACAAATTCTAAAATTAATGCATAAAAAATTAAATACAAATAGATAGTATCTATTAGATACGCATAAATTATAAGTATGAATTGTATAAATTTATTGAGCAAAACTTTTGCTAAACAGAATTGAAGCATTTTCTTTTCTTTTAGTTTTTTTTTTCTCTCATTTTTTTATCATTGCAGGCGACGAATAAAATACAACTCTTAAATTCTAGCACAAATAAGCTTAATCAGTTTCAAATATTCAGCGTAATTGAATAATTGTTGTAGATGTATCTATTTTATAAATGATTTGTATCTTTTTCGTTAATAACTTCAATTTATAAGTGTTTCACAACGCTTATATTTAGTATAAATGTTATTTATTTTCTTTCACTTCATTTTAGTACATAATCAGCGTAAAAAAATCATATCAAAAATCGCTTACAAACTAATTTTGTAAACGCTTCTTCGCTATACGCTACACATTAAACATTATTTTAACTGAATTTCTTTCACTCATGATCGCTATACATTTACTTTTATGTATACAGTATAATAATATTTTAGTTAATTTTATTAATAATATTTATCTTTTTACTTTTTGTTAATTTTTAGTACTATCTCCGCGCTACGATTTTCAAATTCAAATAATTTTAACGAAACCGAATTCGTACAATTTATACGAATTCGAAAATCGTAGCATGTGTGCGATAATTTACTTTTCTTTAGTGGGTTTCATTCTTCTCTCTTGTGCTTTCATTTATGCGTGATTTTTTTTTTTTTTTTTCATATAATTCTTAATTAAAATCGATTATCGATTTTCGATTTCGATTTATGTAGTACGATATATGTATATGTTATTTCTAATGCTAACAGTTTTATGCTTTCTCTTTGTTGTACGCTTATAAACTATGATTTATACTAAATTTATGCATGATAAAAATTTTTTCGGCCTTTCAATTCTTAACATTTCTTTCAATTTTTCTTTAAAAAGAGCGCCTTTAACTTTAAACATAAGCTTTATGTATAGTATGTGTATCGTAGTTATTATAAACACAAAACTTAAAAGATTTGTGTATTTATGGTAGAAAATTTTGCGCATTCATTATACAAGTACAAGTTATAGATCTAGATTAATTCTCTCAGTTCATAAATTTGACGCTTGGCAAACGAACAAAATATTATATAATATAATAATATATTTAACGATTTTTCTTGTTCTTCTAGCTGTTTCAATCATTTTTGTGGTTTTGGTTCCTGCTTTATTCAGCTTAATCGGTGAGTGTTTGCGCAACCAGCGCCAGCTGCTCCTTGAGCACACGGAATGAGGGACGTTCTTCGGGACCATGAGACCAACACTTTTTCATAACCTAGAAAAGTTAAAGAGGTAATTAGTAAAAAAATATATATTTAATTTTTATTGTCGCAAAATATTTTGCTATTGTGAGCACAAATACGTTTAGAGGGGTGTTGTTTTCCTTTGTTGTTGTCAATTTCAAGACTTTATTGTGAAAAATTGTTTACAAATCGCTAGCTACAACTTTTTTCCCATCTTTCGGGTACGGTAGGCATTCCACAACCATAGAACGACTCTTCTGAAGTTACTATCCGTGAATCAAGCCAATATTTGCATTCGTTGTAAGTTCGGAAGTTCTGCTCAGCCACAGGCCATGAGTCATAGATTGGAAGAGGTTAAAGATAATTGCAGTAAAGTGTCGTAAAACAGGGTAACAGGAAATGGAAATAGACAAATCTTATAAAACTATCAGTCTTACTTCATTTATTATTTTTGTCGTATTAGGAAATCAATCAAGAATTCAACCCGTCACACCTCTATGAAGGGTAATTGTACAGTAGGCGCACTTCATGATTTAGTTGGTAAAATCGAAAAAGCCTTCCGAATCAAAAGAAATTACTTTGGGTGCTTTTTTATGGTAATGAGGGCGGTAATACTGGCAACGGTTCCATCACTTTTGCACTGCCACATAGAAGCATTGATGATCTCACCATTATCTGGGTTGATGCTATGTTAATTCAAAGCGACATAACATCCTGCCTTGGCAATGTTTCAGTTAGCATCAAGGCAATCAAGAAATGTCTAGAAGGATGCGTTGTCGCGCCATTACTTTGGTCTCTGGTGATGGAAGATTTCCTAACCGAACTGAGCTCGTAAGTGTACAACATTAGTTGTTGTCGGATATGGCACAACCTGGCGATTTTAGTCTCGGGGATGTCTAGGCATACTATTTCTGATGTGATGTGCTTAGCTTTTTGAATAGTGGCTGAATAGTGAGCCAAGGAGAATCTCAGTAATAATTTACAGAAGACTGTATTGGTAACTTTCTCTTGGAGGTACAAATTTGATCTTGGTTCAGTGTACATCCAGAAAACTCTTTTAAGGTATTCTGACGAGGTAAAGTTTTTAGAGGTTACTCTTGGCAAGAAAATAAGCTGTAATACCCATTTTAAAAACATACCCAACAAGCCAACAATGACCCTTTAAACATGAAAACGCCTGTTTGGTTGGGCGTGAGTTCTTTTTCCCAGTCGCTCAGATTGAGATAAGCGCATCATTGGTACTGGACCATCAACGATTAAATGGTTCACTGGTCGTACACTTACCAACACGGGTACAGGTGCGAGTTTCTTCTGATATTTCAGTCCGGGTCAAGTGTGCACCCGATGTCTTTTGGATAAAACTCCTATTATAATCTTCGTGGTATTTTTACTCAAACCTTGTTTTAGTATCGAAGGAAATGAAATTTCTGATTAGCTGGCCAGGACTGGATCGGTAACTCACTTTGTTAGTCAAGAAAATTTCTGTGGACTTAGCTGGACTAAGTTCAAATCCTTCAATGCAGACTTCTTTAGAAAATATGCCACTCTTCACTGGATACAATATCCTAAACTACGGCAGGCTAAACAACTAGCTTGTTACATATACTCTGAAACAAACTAACTGACTCGTCATCATCGACAAGCCATCATCTAAACAAGATAGGTCTCTCCTGAAAAATAGAGTGTAGACTCTGTCTTTGCCTACATCTGCATTGTGACTGACCGGTTTATTACGTCTGACATAGTCTAGTAGAATTTTTCGAAGTTTCATTAAAGAGACAGAGAAGATCTTGGGTAAATTAACCTAACCATAACTATGATAGTGTACAAAGGACACTTGGAAGTGAGCGTTTTGCGTTAGGATGGCCTTCTAAGTCTCATATCGGACTTTGAGTCTTAGGTAAACGTAACTGACTCCTCGAGCTTCTTTTGCTACACTTTCTAGTCATGCTGCTAAGGCCGAGACTCTAGGTCACGCTTTGATTATGGTGAATATGTGTTTACCACTTGTGCAACATGAGGCCGAACATTGTCGTGCTATAAAATTACTGTAGCAAACCTTGAAACCAAGGATATATTCGGCTTCGCCGTTTATGTTGATTTGGTGTGGTTTTTGACGATTTGGATTTTTATCTACTTTTCGTTTCGAATCACGATACGTTGCAGAAAACTATTTCTTCTTGCAAGATTAAAACTTCCAATAATTTTGTGAGTTCATCTTGAATTTGCCATAAATCTTTGTCATGCAAAGTCTTCAATTGTTCATCTATAAACTTTTTCGGTAAGAAGGAACGCTTCTTGTCTGCCGTTTCTGGTACACATAACGCCCTCCCTTCCAAACACTTCAAAACTTATTTGCGCACTTGATATGTTGTGTACTTACATCATAAATCTCCTTAGCACACGACTTTGGTTTCTCTAATATAATGCCGCGTTGTACACGCTCCACAACTTCGGTGTTCTTTAGGCGTCCATATGGCATTTTGCCACAAGTGAAGATCTCCCACATGAGTACACCTAGAAAAAAAAAATAGATTAAAGGGGAATTTTAAGATTTATTAAAGCATACGCACCATAAGCCCACACATCACTCTTCGACGAAAAACGCGTATAGTTCAGCACCTCAGGTGGCGCCCATTTGATAGGAAACTTTGTGCCACCGGAACTTGTATACTGATCATCTAATACATAGCGCGCCAGACCAAAGTCAGCTACTTTGACCACATTCTCCGAACCTACAAGGCAATTCCGTGCTGCCAGATCGCGATGTATATAGTTATGACGTTCCAAATAGGCCATGCCCTTGCTGACCTGTATGCACATGTCAAGCAGCAGACCCATATTGCCAATCAATGTATTCTCATGCCGACGCAAGTAGTTCAACAGTGAGCCATGTTTCATATATTCGGTGACAATGTAAATGGGTCTATGTTTCGAGCAGACTCCATACAACTGCACTAGATTGGGATGCTGTAGTTTAGTCATGACCTTGGCTTCTTCAATGAAATCATCCTCAGACATAGTGCCTTCTTTCATCATTTTAACAGCTGTATCTATTGAGCCACGCCATTTGCCGCGTCGCACAACGCCAAATTGACCAGAACCAAGCTCCTCCATGAGCATCAATTCCATTGGATGTATTTCCCACTTATCTAAATACAGTATAATCAAAGTATTCGCGTTAAATAATTTCATATTACTGACTCGAAGTTACACCACTTACCGTGTGAAAGTCCCGCAGTTGGTGGCACTGGTCTATCGCACGGCGATGACTTGAGACGGCATGCAAGTCCACCGGAATTATGACGATGATAGTTAATCAGATCGGGTATGGTCTCGCAGCAGTGTTTCTCGCTCAAATAGTATTCGCCGCGTGCATTCTGTTTGATGTGATAGTGCTTGACGTGAGATTGTGGACTGTTGAGGGCAAGAAAAAAGTACAAATCGTATTATAATTTGTAGAATTTATTAAAGCTAAATGTTAAACTTACACTTTGGTATGCAGCGATAGTGTATAGAGACCCTTGGTCGAGGATTTGCGCACAACGAAGCAGCCCTCCTTGTCGCCCTGCTTAAGCAACGACTCTGCGCGCTGGCGCGACATATCGCCGACGTACCATCTGTAGAAATTTTTAAAGATTAATTGTCGAATTTTTTTTTTTTTTATTTTGCTGATTTACTTACTCATAACGCTCGAGACCTAATAGCGCCTTGGGTTTCACATAGTTACTGGGTATATAACCAACATTTCCGACTGTATCTTTGACTTTCCACCAGTGTTCCTGTGAATCGTCGATAACTTCATACTCAGCATTCTGTAAGCGTAAGGAAAAGTTTGAATATTTGAGATACAAAATTATTTAAGGTTAGTTGGAGTTGATAATAATAGAATACTGGAATATGGTTTCATGAGTGTACTTCCGAGTTTCTTCCTAGCGTGCAGGAAGCGTACTCACAACTTTTTTTTTAATGAATATCTTTAAACAGTGACAAAGAAAATTTGATATGGGTTCACTGTTTTTAGGGTTGCAATTTTTTTTTGTTTGGTAAGCTTTGCTTATACATTGCCCGGTAAGAATTCGTATTTCTGTGGATAGCTATTTCAAACTCAGACACAGAAGAAAACTAATGCATTAGTTTGGGTCAAGTTAGTAAGTCTGGCCTAGTAGTAAGAGTATATGTTGAACCACAGTTTTATGATAGTTCTACAAACTCTATCTGCATACACAGATTTTAGAAAAGCTCATTGGGTCTTCCTGTGGAGATGGAAATTGAGTTCGACAAGTCTGTTTAGCTTGTCAGCTTGATTGTTCTCAGACAGCAGCGTAGCAGGGGTGAAATTATGAGGGTTAACACTTGTACATGGCCGTGGTTCAATCTTTTTAAAGGTTAGCTTCCAAACCACTGACTTTGTAAATAAAACTTTCTTATTTAATGAGCTTACCACTTTGAACTTACAATGCAGGTCCCTAATCAGGCGCTAGAATACATGACGAGTTTGAGGTTTTTAACACAGAGATAAGAAAAGAATGTAGGCTGCTATGCAGATAAAGCTTGAGTCTGAGCAGGCTCTACTAGAAGATTTTGAAAACGCACTTGACCACATGTTGAACCATTTCAGTCTTAATGAATAGCATCGCTAGGGAGTTATATTTTTTTTTTTGGCTCAAAGTTGATAGCAGAAATAAAACTTAATTAACTTCAATTTTTAAAAGCTTCACACAACCCTCGCTTCGGATACTCAGAGAAATCCTAGTGTTAGGATTGAAATCTAATTTGTTTTGACTGATGAAGTTCAAAACATACAATTGAGATGAATCATTCCGTTCTGTTATACTATATCTTGTCAAATCGAAAAATAAACTGATTCCATCAATATCAGATATCAATATCAGATTCTCCTGAGTATATTAAAAGTGGATACAACTTTCACGCTCCTTCATCCAAAGTAAGATTTCTAGTTCTGTAGAAAAATTCACATATTTCCGCGTATTGACTCAATTGATGAAATCTCTTGCGAAAAGCGGTCATAGAGACATTAAGCAAGGTATGGAAAAACTTTATAACAAATTGATTTTCCGGGCTTATGATGGAAATTGGGTTGTCTCGACTTTCATAACTAAATTGTCTTTTGACATATTTTACTCTACTGGTACCACGAAATCGGGCTTGATCCCAAAAATACGTGTTCGGACAGTTCAATCAAAGCATCATGGAACTTCGTCAATATGGAAATGAATAGATTTCAAACTTGAAATTTTTGCCTTCCAACAAATGTCACTGGGAGGTTTAAGATTGTCGTTCATAGCTTTCCATCGTTGAGTCGAGATAATCAAATAAATAATGAATAAAACCCTGCAATAACTCCAAATAAAGTGGTCACCGAAAATTTTGCTACACCACATAATAATAATAGGTTCAAACTGTGGCATAGGGTTTTAAATATTTTGGTTGATTATTTTTCCCATATGGAAAAGACTCAAGGGGCTTCTCCGTACAAAAAAATGTTTGTTAAAATACCAATAAAACGGTACTATCTGAGGCTTTACTTGGACAAGCAAATTGCTAACGCTATTAAATGTCAATGACGACAATGGATGAGCATGTTTATAGAGTATTGTAGATGTACCCAGCTCGTTGCGTCTTATTCGCCGAAGCTGTATGAAAATGAAGTCATAGCAGACCGTAACTCAGATGGCTGCACTCTGTGCGAAACGACATCGCTTGTTTTGGCATTAGAGAACTTCGTTCAAAGTGTTTGTTCTTTTATTATTTACTAACCTTTTCAAGCGATAAATCACCGCCTTCGATGGCCTTGAATGGATATAAAGCTACGACAAGTTTGACAAAATGTGAATTGTCCTGCAAGTGAAATAAAATTTGGCATTAGTTAAGTTTTATGTTCAAAATATATACCTCTATATATAGTATACCTTAGCTTTAGAGTTTGGCGTGCCCGGAGTTTGTATACCACCTGGCATGTTGGCATCCAATAGTGAACCGTTGCCGTTTAAAAGTGTCGGTGACTGTTTAAATGTGGATACCGATGACTGTTGTGAGAAGAATAGCAATCGTTGTAAAAATATATTTAAACAAATTTATCATTTAACTCACCTGTGGCTGTAGCGAAGTGGGCGTTGAACTGCCTAAACTGCCAGAACTGTTATGATGCAAACTGAATTGACTATTTGTTGTGGAATTATTTGGACTGATGCTGCGTGTTGAATTCTGGGCGGGAGAACTTCCAGTGCCTGTTAAGTAGAAAACAAAAAAATAGAAGCAAAATAAATACAAATTGTTCATGTTATATTTAAATATGCATAAAATGCATCTAAACACTCAATAAAGCTGATTTATTATCATATATAAATCAAGTTTGTTGCTTAAGTCTTTTGTTTAAATCACAAAAAAAAACAAAAAAAATCAAACTGCTAAAAAGCTTATGACACAAAAGTGCTGCGGCTGCTGCTGCTGAAAATATATTGCCAAGAAACGACAAAGAGTTTAGTGTGCGCGCACGTTCGTCGCTTAAGTCTTTTGTGTAGTAGACATATTTATTTAAATCAAAATAAATACAAAGTCGAACAAAAAAAAAAAAACAAAATCTATTCAAATGCAAAAATGCGCTTGCGTTATAAATCAAGTCGTCTATCTAAAATGTTTTAAATTGAAACACTTTTGTGCGCAATCGTTTTGAAACTCTTTGCATATTGATTTTGTTTTTTCTTAAATATTTAGTAGTATTGTATAATATTAGCAGAATGCTTTATAACGCTTTTATCTCAAACCTAATTTAATCTTAGCTTTTGAAAAATTGATAAATAATTTAAGCCACTTACATGTCTGTTCATATTCAAAATTAAAAAAGAGAATAGAAGAGAAAAGTTTCTGTTGAAAATTTAAAGATTGGTTTCGGAACAGTTTTGTCAAACTTGCCTACTTTGATAGTTTACATTTTTTTCTCTATATCTAAACCAGTGCACCTAAAACTCTTTTTGCGTCGGAACCCTTTTGAAACAATTAATATTTTACGGAACCCATTGATTTATGTTCATTCTTTAATGTAAATTATACAGAAATAAGTACGTCACAAAATACTGTATTAGTTCCATTGTAAATGGATAATATTGTTTCCATATGATAATATTCCAATGGATAATATTGTTTCCAATATTGGGATGGGATGCAGTTACTTTTATACAATACTATTGGCACCTTGAATTAATAATGAGCGTGTTTTTCTCGAAATTTACGGATTTATTGTTCAAAAATGGTTACAAACTTTTTCCCATTTTTTTTTTTGTCAATTTTCTGATACCAGCTCGGAAGAACGTCTCGTCTTTTGAGGCAATCCAATCATCGACCCATTTTTTGCATTGTTCATATGAAGTGAACTTCTGCTGGGACAGGCCATGTGCCATCGACCGGCACAAGTAGTAGTTGGAAGGAGCGATGTCTGGAGAATACAGCTGGTGGCGTAGGACTTGCCATTTCAGCGTTTCTAAGTAGGTCTTGACCGTTTTTGCAACAAGTGGCCGAGCGTTGTCATGCAGCAAAATCACTTTGCCGTGCCTTTCTTCGTATTCCAGCCGTTTTTGCTTCAGTCCGCGGCTCAAACGCATTCGTTGAGTCCGATAGCGTTCCCCCGTGCTCCTTTCATTCGGTTTGAGTAGCTCGCAGTAGATCTTGCCGCGCTGGTCCCACGAAACACAGAGCATAAGCTTCATGCCATCAATATACGACTTTGCGGGCAAAACGTCCACATAGAGCAATGACTCCAATTCTTCGTCTTCATACCATTTGGGTTGACACGGCCGTTCCTTATCTTCGAGCTCAAAATCACCACTTTAAAGCGATGAAACCACCTTCGACACGATTGTTCAGATATAGCATGCTCGCCGTAAACTTCCACTAAGATTCGATGACCATCGGCTGCACTTTTCTTCATATTAAAGTAATGAAGAAAAACCTCCCGCAAAAACACTTTACCTGGTACGAAATTCGACATGTTCGAAGCAATATTTAGTGTCATTTGTTTGAAACGTAAACAAGAAGCGTTTCACATAATAGGCCGCCACTAGGATATGAACGAATATTCGAGTTTCCAAAATCTTGCCGCTAAAACCTATTGTCAATGAACGTCTTTGTCATTTGTTTGAAACGTAAACAAGAATACAAGCTGCCAAAGACGTTCATTGAAAATAGGTTTTAGCGGCAAGATTTTGGAAACTCGAATATTGGTTCATATCCTAGTGGCGGCCTATTGTGTGAAACGCTCATTATTAATTCAAGGTTCCAATATTCACACAGAGTTTGAATGGTATTATCAGTTTGTCTGAAAGTTTGTAACGCATTAAAAGAAGCATCATAGAACACATAAAGTATATATATTCTTGATCAGCTCGACGAGACGAGTTGATCTAGCCATGTCCGTCTGTCTGTCCGTCTCTATGTTGTTGCGCATTTCTTTGGAACTATTTTTTTTGCTACCCAGTTGAAAATTTGCACATACACTTCTTTATATTGCAGTTATATAGAGTATCAAGATTGACCCATCACGCCCACTGTTTGGGATAGCCCCTATACCAACCTACTGCCCACTTTTCACTTTTTCTATGAAAAACGTCTTTATTAAAGTCACTATTAGGTTGAAATGCAATGTGGTGCTCTTTTATCGTCAGCCGCTTAACTTACGTAGATAAATGGGCGTGTCCCGCCCACATTTTGGGGTAACCCCCATACAAACATACTGCCCACTTTTGTGTTTTTGTAAGAAAAACTTCTTTATTACAGTCAATATTAGGTTGAAATGCGATATGGTGCCTTTTTATACACAGCTGCTTAAGAAATTCTTTATTTAAATCAATATTAGCTTGAAAAAAAAAACAACTAACACGGAACACAAACATGTCATCGGGCATGATAGTTTTCTAAAGTTTTTGATATGATCCATGCTCATAATTGACTAACTTGTATGGATATTTTACTATATTTTAAACATAGAGTTTAAATTAGGTGGTACATAATGTTTACTGTATAAATTATTGACAAGATTTAATGCAGAGATTAGCTGGCAAAAGTAAATTTCATTTACATTTTAGCTCATTGTGTATTTAAATTGGATTGGTTTTCCACTAAATCCTGTGGTTTTCGTCTAGCTCATATAATTTTCAAGCTGAGCAAGTTTGTTGCTTAATTCGTTTGTTTTACTATTTTTTTTCTGGCAAAGCGTAGCAAAAAGATAAACGCTAAATAAATAGGAAAAACCGAAGTAGTTAAATAATAGTTTATAGATATTTATTATGTCAGCTTCTGCAGTTGTAAGTCGAATTGATTAGCCACAACTCATTTGCTGCTGTAATTGTAAGCTTACATTTTGTGGCAAGTATTTCATATTGTATAATAACTGCAAGATATAAATTGAAAAAGCAACGGAAGTTATGTCTGCCAGGAAAGACGTCATTTCTCATAATTTAAAAAAAATGTATCTCACATCATAATCAGACCAGTTAGGCTGGTGTTTAAATAATGCCATCATTTTAACACTTGTTGTTGTCAAGCGCTCCGCTTTTTTGTTTGCAAGTAATATGAAAATAATAACTCAAGGCATTTTTATTATGTTTTTTTTTCTTTTGTTATAAAATTCGCTAAATAATTAAGCACAAAAGCAGGCTGACAGCAATTTTTTGTGTTTAACTTCAACAAAAGTAGTTAATTAGCTATAAAAATATTAAATACACATCAAAAGTAAATCGCCTTAGAAAATGCGACATGTGATTTCTTTGAGCATATGATTTTTTGTGCAGTTTTTTTGTTGTTGTATTATTTTCAAGGTTAATTATTGTTCAAATGTTGACTTTGAGTTGCATTAATTATGAAAAGATTTATTATCTATTTGTTTATATTTTTGGTTTTTGCAGCTCTATAGCTAACTTGAGTTTTGATAACGCTCAGAATGCCTTTAGCTTGCATCCGGCATACATTTTGAAATGTATCTGTAAATTCTCATTGAAATTTTGAACGCGTTCGCAGTCGTCAGTTGAGTAGAAGTATAATTCATATGATTGAGCATGTTTTCAATTTTGTTTTTTTTTTTCTTTTTTCGTTTAGTTTCTCTGTGTAAGTACGTAACTTTGTATTTGTATCTGCTTCTTATCGATATTTCTTTAATGCTTTATGTATTACTTTTTTCCAACATAGTCACGCACAAAATCGATTGAGTATTTTGAACACGCTTTCGTTTCATATGCAGTGTTTGAACCATGTTGGATATTTATGATCTGTGACAGCAGCGTGGCGCGGACTGCAACTATGTATAATAAAATCATTAAAGTAATGACATAGTTCATTCAACCTTTGAGTCTAGTAAATTTATATGCATATTCGAATGGTGTTGCTTTTGGCATATTTATTTAATTTATTGTATTGCATTGTATCTAGTTATAACATATCGAACATCTGTCTGTAGAAGATACTTTTTGAAGGCATGTTGTAAAATACTTTGTAACAGAGAACGATAAATTTTAAAGCACCCCTACATGTAATGTAAGATCTGTTGTAAAGCAGAATGAACACAAAGCCTGAGTGCTTGGAAAGGGGAAGTACTCATTCATATTCCTGTTAAGCAGTGTTACCAAAGTAATATGTTCACACAGTAGTTCTATCGAAATTACCCAGTTTTTTTTCATATTAATTCAAAGTAGAATTAGTTAAATGCCCAAATTGCCATGGTTAATGGTTTTTCTTTTTATCTGCTGTTCATAGAGTAAAAAGAGGGGTAGTACGATAAGGGGAGATAATATTGTACTTATATAGAAATATGCCTCTATTGCAATGGCGATTATATAGAGAAACAATAGAATGTTCAAGCTTTCTAATGATGTGCCCTTCAAAGAGAATAAAAGTTTTAGTGCTGCTTTCGAAAAGTTCCGTTAAGTTCTCAATTAGCTAACTGAACAATCAACGTGTGAATTGCAAAATAACTTACGCAAAAGTCAGTTGCTTCGAACTTCAAAATTAAAGAAAATAATGGATAATTGCATTGTAAACAACAAACTTATAATGCAATAGGGATACTATGTCTGCAAGCTTGTAGATCAGAACATAGACTAAAAGTCAGTAATACCAGTTTGAAAAAAACAAAAATTTAATATTTTGCAAAAGTGTTTTTATTTTTATTCAAAATAGTTTCCTTGTGCGTTATACAGCGTTTTGCACCACGGTCAATAAGCATTTCGAATGAGCGTTTTAGGTAATTTTTCGGAATATCCTTGAGAATGCCGGTCGACAGCATTCGGATGACTTCAATGTCCTCATAGCGGTGTCCTTTCATCGGCAAATGAAGTTTTCCAAACAGATAAAAGTCACACGGAGCCAAGTCAGGCGAGTACGGTGAAGGATGTACCTTTTCAACGCATGTACCTACCAATAGGTGGCGCCACCAGAAACCGATATTTTTAAAAAGTTTCAAGAGTTTCTTTTGAGGTATATTCAAATATGTGTATTTCGTTAAGTGCAAATAATTCAATTAAATTTGACATTTGACAAAACGTAAACAAACAAATTTATTGTAATGTTAAATATTAACTGAATGAAAAGCAGCGACCAGTTTTATCTGGCAGTTAAATTTGGTTTACGGACGCAAAGTTAGTATTTAAACCCAAAGCAGCCAGGCCAACTCACGATAACACCAAGGACTTAAAGCTAAATAGTCTAACATCATTTCATCTGATACCTTGAAGAAAAAAGATGTATAGACAGATTCCTTGGTATTTTCTAAATCCCAACAAGCGTAATGTAAGGGCAAGCTAACCACGCATTCTCTAGTTTCAGCCTTTGAAAAATCGTTAGGAAACAATTGTACACCCTGGTAGCATTTGTTCAAACATATATGTAGATGGTGCTTTTCATATCGTTCTCGACATGCATACCAGTAGGGCGATAAGTTCGATATTTGTTTGGTGCATCAACCAGAAGATTTGTCAGCAGGGGAATGCTTTAAGGGTTGTGCAGCCGGGCACTCCAGTATCCCAATTAATCTCAATCCCTATTTGGTCACAATAGAACTCATCATAAAGAAAACGACATAAAGATGCAACCGCGGGCTGGATGTTCAGACTATCCGACCATTGTAGCGTCTACCAATCAGTAGTGTTAGCGGTTCAGCAAGCTACACACTTTCTCAGAATATATATACTCATGCAACCAAGAGCAAGTATATGAGGTAAATTTCGTCATCTACTTGTTTACTGTCCGTCTATCTGTATTTCATATTTGCGTTTAATGGCTGTCTAACTTAAACTTAATGATGCAGATTGCTCGAAATTTTGCAAGTAATCTAATAATAATAGATGATACTCGTCGCAAACAAACTTGTTTAAAAGTTACAACCGTCATTCGACATCAAGTTGGCTGCTTCTGGATCAATTCTTATATTTCTATATTTTTTAGTGTAATGAAGAATACTGAAATTGAACTAAACGAATGGTTCACCATCGAAAATTATTCAAACAAAATTAATATTAATTTAAAATATTATGATTTTGGCTAAAAACTGTTTTTCAATCTTTAAAAAATGCATAAAAAATGTTTTTACCTAATAAGACTTCTACAGATCATGAATGGTTAATTTACTTCATTCAAATTAAATGATTTTCATATTGTTTTATTTTGTGTGCATTATGTTTGATTTTTAAATCGTTAAGCTAATATTTATTTTTGTTTAAGATTATGTAGATTCAGTGATTTTGGAAGTTGTATCTTAATAAAACAATTATTTATTGATTCATTAGCAGAACGTTGCGAGATACTTAAAAAGCGAGCGCTGCATCATCATAAAGTCAGCGAAACGCTGATGCTGAAATTTAAACAATAGCAAACAAATTAAATAAACTAATAAAAATGCAAATGACGTTTCATGTACTTATTTGGGCAATAGTTAACATTTCGTATGCCAACCAACGAAAAAGGCAAAATATTTATGCGAATTTGAACTTTTGCACAAGGGGTTTGTTTTCTGCTTTTGTTTGTCATGGCTTCAATTATGCAATACAGCAGTCAACTTTAAAAAAAAAAAAAAAAAACAAACAAACAAAACTTCACAAACTTCGAAGAACAAATAAATAAATAAATAAAAAAAAAACACGCGCCCATAATGGCTTAACGTGTTTTTAATTGTGCTGTGGCACATTTATAATGAGACAAACGAACAAATTTTGATTTAGGCATTTTTTTTTTTTTTTTTTTGGTAGGTTTGAAGGCGTATCTGCAGCCTTTGAGGCGTTGACGTTTTAGTATCTCAATCTTATGCCTCATGCTGCACAGGTTCAAGTGCGAATTCAAGCGAAATCTTGTTAAACAAGTGAAAACGTTAACTTCGGTCGAGCCGCAACTTCAATACGCTTTACATGCAGCTAACAAACTACTATCAAAAATGTTTTAATGCTCTGCTTACATTTTTAAAGTGATTAACTTTAAAAATAATATATTTTTACCAATAGAAATCACAAAGTGGACGGTTGTTCTTTATGGAGACTACCTCTAAAAGTGTGCAGGACACGCCCATTAATTACTATGTGAAGCTTTCGTTCATAAAAGGTCATCGTAAAGATTTTTAAGTTGATATTGACTGTAATAAAAAAAAAAAAGTTTTACATACAAAAACGGAAATTTGGGCAATGGGTTTGTATGGGGTTTGCATGAAGCTTGCGTTCATAAGAAGCTTCCATATTGAATTTCACGTTGATAAAAAAAAATTTCCATACAAAGCCCGAAGAGTAGGCGGTGGGTTTGTCTGGGAGCTATCGATAGAAGTAAGCGTGGTATGGTCATTGTGACAGCCTAGGAACATTAAAAATCTTCATACCCGATTTCAGATTTATATCTTAAAAACTGAGGGACTAGTTTTGATGCACACAGACAGGAGACAGACGCACATGGCTTTTAGAGCTGATCAAGCATATACGAGTATATATTTTATGTGGTCAGCGATGCTTTCTTTAATGCGTTACAAACTTCGCGACAATGCTATAATACTATACACACTACGTGTGAAGAGTATAACAACATTACTTGATTAATTTTTACCATATTTATGCTTGTATGTATAGGAATTAGTTGAGCTTAGCGATGATTTGATAAACATACCTGAAAGTAGAAAAGAGAAAAAAGCAAATGATTAGTATTATTGATTTTTTTTTTGTAGCGTTGTTTATATAAAAATAATTCATGTATCAGAAAAATTTCATCAAAAATAGCGCACTAACAGATTATCAGATACAAGCGCATCGAATTCGTTTGAAACACAGCAAGTGTTCTGCGAAAAGACTGGATAAATGCCAGCCGTCTGCTTAAAGTTAGCGTCCAAAAAGAAAAAAAAAAAAAAGAGGGGTTGAGTTGAGTTGAGATGGATTTTGCGCAGCTTTAGAATAGTATCTAAATCAAAGAATTGCTGAGTTCAATAAAAGAAAAGAAAAGGACCGGAAATGCCAAAAGTCAGTTTCGTTTTTATTTGCAAAGTGTTTGGAAAATAAAAATAGCACAGACGGCAAAAGCGATAAACAGACAGCCACGAAGATTTACAAGAAAATTAGATTCCCACCCAAATTGCAAAGATTAGCGCGCTGTATGAGGAAGCGAATAGCAGGGAGACAATGACGTCTCTAAATGCTGCACAAACTGGCGGCAACACCAAATGTTCATTTGGTGGCACAGCAGACTGAAGACAGCAACTGTTGCAGTTGTCTTCGTTTTTGTTCCCACATTGCTGCTAAAAGATTTTTTAAAATCTTCAACTTTGCAGCTAGTTTTTTTTACGCCATCATTTTTTCTTTTTTTTTTCTTTCGATCGTCGCAAAAGATAAAAGCAACGAAAAAGCTGACTGCTGAAGGCGGCACCAGCAACAACAACAACAGCAATAAAAAATATGCAGGCAAAAAGTTAGCAACTGCTTCACTTTTACTGGGTGTTTTCTTTAAGAAATTGTTGCCCATACGTGGAAGAGAACTTTAGTCAAGTATACAAATTTGAAGATAGTTGTGTCTGACGAGTCATAGGTACTATAGTCATAGGTACTAATTGAGCGTGTTTAACTGTGCGCTATGATCACTGTTCAATGATTACTAATCATGAGCACTATTGTATGGTACATTATTAGTGATCACGGTCAGCAAATTTAAGTCTCAAGTTCACTGTTCAGGGCATTCCTGAAGAAGTGATTCCTGATAAATGAACAATGATAAAGGTGCATTGTTTAATGCGTCCAAAGATTTTAAACCGGTGTACATCTGTTGATAACTTCTGAAACTTGCGGCCGAATCGATATGCCGGGTAGTAAGAAGTGCACCGAAGTTAAAATTGCTGTTAAGGTTATTGCACTGGTAATTCAAATGATCTGAAAACTTCTGTTTTCGTTTAATCTACTATATTATATATAGGGTGGCAGTGAGCGGAAAGATGTTCTTGCCAGATTTTGGCAATTTTTGTTGGTGGATAAGCGTGCCCTAGATGCTCTTCTAATTCGTATGGCGATGCATTAGTATATCAAACAACAGGTAGACATACTCATATGGAAGATACGTAGACATATTAATATAGTAGTAAAGATGGTTGTATCAGCAATAGTACAACGAGTCTACTACCTACCCAATATCCTTTACTGCTATACCAACGGCCATATTTAGAGAGAGCGGACAATGGATGACAGTCGTTATCAGATACGTGGAATTAGTCCGCCCAGTTGAACGCTTTTTGACTTTGATAACCAATTGTAGACATACCAGTAAAGAGATGGCAGCATAAGTATTTAAAAGTCTTGGGTATAAACATACAAATTTGCTGATGTCAATCGTACGACAATGAGAAAACTTCCTTTATCTTGAACTCGAATATTATAAATAACAAACCGAATCATTATTAGTCCTTATTAAATGTTTAATCACTCATCATCCTTTAACCCCGGGCTACAACAGATCTAAATCCGACCTTGGCTATACCTAAGTGACCACACTGCCATGAAATATAACTTGGAGCTGATAGTAGAATACAGTCATGAAGAAAAATATGTTGGTTTATTTGCCTCAACGACATAAATAACTAGGGCAGGGAAGAAAGTATCTCGCATAAGCTACTTCAAATAGTTAGCTAAGTATTTTTCAAGCTGAAATTTCTAAATATGAGAGATGTGCCCAATTTAGCTTAAATATGATATATAAGATAGCCATGCAACTAGCAAACCACTGAACTTTTATTCAATCAAATTTAAGCTGGTCTTAAACATCTTCGGAAGAATTAATAAAGTAACTCTATATTTAAACCATGAATAGAAGAGGCAGACATGTTAGCTAGAAAAAGGGCAGCCATCTTCTTTTATGGTCAAAAACTGTTCTGTAAACTAAAATATGAAATATTAGTTAGAAAAAGAAGATAAAAAACTAGAGATAAGTTTTGAAGTTAGTTTCCACTGTAAATAATATCAAGTTTTCTTACTTAACATACTCAAAAGATATCTATGGTAAATTGTATTCGAAAAGAACAGATCATGTAGATATTGAGGACAATGAAACTTAGAAGATTGTTGAGCCTTGACCTTCACCAGCTTATATTTTCATGTTCTTGTAATAGCTAAAGACTACGGTAGATTTAAGAGGTGTAGTGCCTACTACTCTTTAACAATAATAATAATAATAGTGGAGAAAACTCTTTCTCGGCTCAGTCTCCCCGTATAACTTATATAAAACATATTATTAGCAAATCATCAGCAACGTTAATTATATCCTTGTAGTTCTTAACTAGCTTGGAGTAAGAATTAATAAACTGATGGCACTCTGGCTACTGGTGTTTCTGATGGCTCAACTTAGCAGAAGTTACTCGAATTTCATTAAAAACAGCATCTCAGCTTTATACACGCATAAATAGTTTATTAAATGGCAAGTTGCAGTAAAATGTATGCACCGTGAGTATGCACGGCCATTACACTGCACTTCATCTTAGAGCGACTGCGGCCTAGTATCTTTAGTAGTATTTACTGAAGTGTTACATTAGGTGAATAAAAATACTAATGCAACCATTCAGCAATCAAAGCTGCACAAACTTATTAGATTTATTTATTATTCGTTAAATCACCCTGTAGCTTTGCACGCCTCAGCGAAAGTTAAACTCTTAGGAGCTAAACCAAACGATGAGTGAGCGATTGAGTAATACAAATGAAACCAAAAGCCAATGAAGCGCAAATCAACAACAAAAACAAAAGTAACCTCGCATGTGCTGAGTAGTGTTCTTTGAAATTTGATTTTTTTTGTGTTTTCAATTTTGAATTTTGAATTTTTGTATCTCATACTTTTGTTAAGGTTAAATGTGGGCGCACGCTAAGAGGCTTATTTTACATAAAACTATAAGGAATGAGCATTAACTCTATGCATAAATATAATTAAAAATAATAAAAATTATGTAAGCGCATTCAAAATAATATTTTGTATCTGCAAAATGAATAATAACCAAAATGAATAATAAAAAACCTACATTGAACCATTAAACTTGAGCAAACAACTTCAGTTGGCGGCTTGAAGTGCGATACTTGAGCATTGTCCGGAACGAGCGAATGTAGGCGCCGCAATCTACAAATAAAGTGGCCAAGCGGGCAGCATTACGGTCCTCCAGTGAAGCTATTTGCCACTTGGCTGGCTTAGCTTGCCTACGTTTATTGGTCAAGTAATTGCTTGCCGTGTTGTACATTTTGAAGGTTAAGTGTGCTCGCTGGTCGCTGTTCGCTCTCGACGGCATCATTTTGTTGATTTGCAATTGAAGCATTTCAGAAACAATTAAATTTGAAAAATTAAATTTTCTTATGGCTTTTGTGAAAGCGAAAGTTACCAACGCTCGTCTGAGCTACTGCACGATTCATTGAAATCGCTGTGGGGGTGCTGCTTCAAGCGTTGTTGTTGTGCGAAATGTCAACTGACTGGCAAATACTTAAGCACTGACAGTTAAATAAATAAATAAAACTATTTATTGTCGTTGGAAATGTCAAACAGCGCAGCAACAGCAGCAGCAGCAGTCTAAATTCTGTTGCACGTAGTTATTTAGTAGTTGTCGGCACGTTTATTCGTGCTGACAAACGCCGCGTATGAGTGATATTTTCTAGTTTATCTTTGAAGATATTTGCAGTGAAAATTTTAATATGCTGCCTCAATTGACACGTGACACATGCAACATGTTTGCACATCTGTTAACATTTATTTGACAGATTTTTTTGTTTACTTTAAATGTATCTGATGGTTTGAAGATATGCGAAAATGTTTTGCATTCGATTAGCATCAAATTGTTGAATTGCTGAAGAATTCAACAAAAACCTTGACATTTTATGAATTTAGTTAGTTGAGAATATACGTAGTAGTAAATTTTGCTGAAACTTATGGCAAGCATATACGTTTCAATGTGTTTTGCTATTTGGCATAGTTCTCATAAAGGTGGCGCTGCTTCAGACGGGTGCGGTGTAGCTCATTGAATTGAAAATATCTAATAGAGTTTCAAATTATAAAACAATTTAATTCGCTTTCTTACTATACCGCGATATGCTTGATTATATTCTTTCGCCTGTCTCTCACCCCTCTCCCCATTGACTTCTACCAAAAACTATGTATGTATGTAGAATTTGATGGTTTATGCTATATCCAGTGTGTATATATTTTGTCTCTTTTCTGCCAAACTAACAAAAAAAAAATCAGCAGCTAGGCGTGATACGCCATGATTTCAAGCATAAAATGCGAAAGAGATGGTCGTATCAAGTATTGTCGAATATCAACCGAATGCTCTGTCTGGTCCATTCATTCGCATTGTATTTATTGTCTATTCATTTGGTTTGATTCTTTGGTCGCATCGAACCAAAAAACCATAACTTACAACATGTTTGAAATTATTTGGTTCATTTGCAAAATATTTTAAAAACCAAAATGAAGAGACTTAAAATAGATTTGAGACATTTACCTACCGAAATTAACCCGTACTGGTTAACAAAAACAACATTTTTATTCATTTTAATACAAATCTTTATTATCGCCTTCAAAATAGGCTCCTTTTGAGTCAATACAAACATGCCAACGATCTAATAACACTTGTTATACGCCTGGCAGATACCTTTAGTTTCTTAGCCTTTAGTTCAATCGACTCATGACGCGTTCGCCAGAGCGGATATTTAAGTTTCATAAACAGAAAAAAGTCACAGGGTACCAAATTTGGTGAATACGGTGGTTGTGCGATGACTTTTGTTTCATGTTTGCCCAAAAACTCCGTCACAATCAAAAAATTTTGCAAAAAATTCGGGTCTTTTGGTTCTTCGAGTCTGGTGGCGACGCGTTTCATATCCAAAACATCAATCAAAAGTGTTGAGTCGATCCATAAGAGATGTTGAACGTCTCTGCTATCTTTCTAATGCCAACACACGATTTTCGAGCACTATTTCCATCACTTTTTCGATGTTTTTGTCGTTAACAGAGGCGGATGGACGACTTGCATGAGGCAAGTTTTCTACGATTTCACGACCCTCACTCTCATAACATTTTGAATGATTCCGTTGAAGTTATTTCATTGGAAACACAAAATTTCAAGCAAACTCGTTGTTAAATTTTTTTTCCATGTTAAAAATCGCCTGTACTGTACTTTTCCCGTCGTTAACAATCCGCTGTCAAATATAGACTAATTATCACATCACGCTCAAACTTGGCATGCATGTCAATGACAGTGGGAGCCAACTTAAGAAGAAGAACCGAGCCGATTCGGTTTAAATCCACCAGTCCGGGTCAATTTCGGTCCAGAGGTATAAGCTGGAAATGGTTTTCGCTTACAATATCGACAGACATAGCTAGCTATCTCAAAGTTTTTACCTACAGACTATTATATTTGCAATACGTCTTTAGATTTATAGTAACTCATTGTATCTTTTTTGAAAAAATCAGCAGCAGACTTTGATAGTTTCAGTGCGAGTTTTTCAATGTGAGTTAAAATTTTACTGTCAGTTATTGCACAACAAACACAATTATAATAGGCAAAACTAATGCCGTAAAGTTTAACACTTTTTAGCATACATGTACGCATAACGTTTTGATGTGAGTGCATTATTTGTGTTGTTTACAGTGTCGTGAATGATGATTTACTAGGAATATAGATGTATCTCAACAAGTATACATCAATGCACTTACTTCGACGTTTGGGAGTGATGCTCCATCAAAACAACTATAATTTATAGAATGGTGTGCTGAATTCAAACATGATTGCATAAAGGCGAATGAAGAGAAGTTCATAAAAAAACAGCGGTTGTACCCGAAAATAACGATGCTGTGCGTGGACTGATAAGACAAGACTATCATGTGACATATAAAAAGATTGAGGTATACCTAGGCATTCAAGATCTAACTATACATAGAATATGGATTTATCATTTAGATGTGAGCAAGCTATGTGCCCGTTGGATGCCACATAATTTAAAAGATGAACAAAAAAAAACAGTCTTGCAAATTGGAGCCAACAATTGTTGAAAAAATAGAAGAATGCTTCGTCGAGATAGTTAAATCACAACGTGACAGGTGACGAGTCTTGAATGTACGCGTATGATACAGAAATAAAAGCTCTGTTGACTGTGTCTTTCAAGGCGAGCCAAAGCCAACGAAAGTTGTTCGTTCTCGGAGCGTTTTAAAGCAAATGATTGCTATTTTTTTTGGAAAGAATTGGACATGTGGCTACAGTAGCATTAGAAAAACGAAAAATACTATTAATTCTGTGTGGTATACTGTATACATTTGCCAGAAGTCTTTACTGAAGCGAGGAAAATCAAAGCAAAACGACATATCTCCCACCATCATGACACATCGAGTCCTACCTCGAGCTTTTTGAAGTAGAAAAAAATTAAATTTAGCACCCAATGACTTCTTCTTATTCCCGCATGTCAAATATAATTTGCGTGGTCACCGATTTATGCCGCCAGAAGAAGCAGTTGAGATCTTAAAATTGTATTTTTTGAAGATGTCATCTTCAGTGTGGAAAAAATTCTTTTCGTACTGTTTGGTTCGTGGATAATATATTTTTTTTTTTTTTTTTACTAACAAAATTAATTTAATACCATGCAAATTTAACAGTTTAAACTATATACCAAATAAGCGCAAAATTTACACCTTACAAAATCCATATGAGAAAAACTACTTTCCAATATTTTCATGTTTTACCATTTAAGGCAACATACTGCTCGCTACTAAGGCACAAAATGTTAATAAACTTTCCAGTTTTTGTGCCGAATCGCCTAATTTCTTTCTTCCTCGAAATTGATATTGTCAATAATTCATAAAAAGTGGCAAACAATTGCCAATTGAAACTAAAATGCAACAGACAAAGCAATAAAACACAAAAACTTTGAAGTTAAAAGAAAAAAACAATAAGTTGGGTAAAGCCGAAACTTAAATAGCCTTAACACATACAATCAGTAGAAATTTTTATTTCATTGTCAATGATTTAAGGCAAGCATCGGATACCTCATAATATAGTAAAAATGCCTATAATACGATTTGTTCAAGCCATGCCCGTCTGTATATCTGAAGTATGCAACATACTCCCTTTTTAAAAATTTTATTTTGAGTCTTTTGATGATGGTGATAACTATAAGTCCACAGCCAGTAGAAAATATATCTTTCACACACAAATTCATATTCCTATACATATTATAAAATTAGAATTGCAAAGATCTATAATTTCAGTAGTCAGGTTTTTGCTACACAAGCAAGACGTTATGTGGATCCGATTTTTTGTCGGTGGAAGGTCTTTGTCTAAGTAATAAAATTGCTATAAGAGGATGTCTATTTGAAACGCATTGGTCAAACAGTTGAGTTGTTGTATGAAACTATAATTCACAGCATTTGAAACTAATAAATGTACGATGTGAAGCTAAATAAAATCTTTTGAAAAAACAATGATAAGGAGTGAAAGAAAAAGTGAAGGCTCATCAGATAAAACATTTGGTATATTTGGCAAGTAGACTATTTTTAAAACGTTCAACTAAAAATCCATAAATAATATGCTATTTCCAGGGGTCCCATGACTTTTTTCGGTAAAAACATTGAATTTAGTCATGTTTTTCAATGGGGCTATCTTTTCCACCTTAAGGCGGAGCCCTCTCCACTCTCTTATGAAACCTAGTAGTGAATATACTGAGTAAGTGTATAGAGGGTCTGGCTGTTAAGTATTCGCCTATACTGACAATCTTGCTGTCCTTTTCAAGTAAAATACTCCCAAACTTTGTGTGATCTAATGTTAACAACCCAGAACAAACTGTCGTTTCATAAGCAGAAAAATGTAATTCAAACAGATCTGCTGCTTTTTACTTGGAAATAGAAGATTCCTGCTTTCAATTGACTAAAAGGAACCATCTTCTTCCTTTAGCAGCAGTGCTCACTTCATGGGACGGGTACTTGACAGTAAACTAGATTGAAACTTTAATTTCTCTCTACGCGTGAAAGGAAAACCATAGGAACATTGCCGAAAAATTTACCACTGGCTCTACGCTGCTATTGTCAGGCAGATACTCATGCATGGGGTCTCAGTATGGTGGCCAACCCGTAATGAAATGTGTGTACTCACACAAATATGCTTCTCTCCCGCTAGACTTGATGATAAAACTGCAGCTTTAAGAAAAAGGCGGACCAAGTGCTGGGCCACCGGCTTTATTGGCCACTTAAAAATACTTACGGAAAAACCGTAAGGATATTGGCTGGTGTACATTACCAGCAGATTAAAGACTTAAAAACGTTTTGTGCAAGTGTTTCTGGGATTAGAACGAGGAGAAAACGGTTTTCCATATCCTCTGATCGTGCAAAGCCCGCAGTAGAAGAATACTGAAATTTTTATGCAGATTTTCTTATTTGCATATGTTTCTGATTAAGCGAAGGCTAGTCCGAGGCGTGGTACGTTTAATAGCTTTGAAGTGGAGTGTTTAATTAGAAACAAAAGGTCTTGAGATCAGTGATACCATTTAGATATTATCTGTCTTTCTCGCACTTACGACATTTCAGGTAAATTAAAAACTGGACATAAACTTGAATGTGTGAGAAGCAGACAAACAGCTAAACAAAATCACCGCTTTGGATTATATTTTGTTTAAGATTTGAAATTGTACGAAAACATTATGGATTATTTAATTACAAAATGCTGCAAAATCATAAACAAAAACGTATCAGCACAACTATTCATACTATGCATGTTAAAACTAGTTAAGAATTATAAACGCTATTTAGTTTTAAGTGAAAAAATTGCTACAGATATTCTGAAGTTGTTCTTTGTCATATACTCATTGATATCTTTGCACCTTTTTACTTTTTAAACTAAATAAAATCATCAAAAAATAGTTTTTGAAAATATTTCTAATTAACTTTCGATATTACCGTCTGATAATTACAAACTTTGCACATAATTAAAACACAGTTGTTTACATTGTTTATGTAGGGTATAAAGAAGTTTAAGAAGAATTGCAAACATATTTGTCGTGAAAACTTTGAAATGGAAACCAAACAATGTAACGGAAAAAAAAGTTGGAAAACAAAAATCTATGTCGTCAATGCCGGTAAAAAATTGGTGAACAGAATAGAGCATAAGAGAGCGAGTGTAGATAGAAATGTAGCTGCAGCACAAATACAAGCGTAGATACATAGATACGTAGATACTTTTCACTAGTCTGAATAGGAACATTCATTAAGATACACAAGTGCAGCCAGCAAGTAAGAAAAATAGAAAGTTTTGCAACAAAGCGAAAAAGAAAATAAACGCGCGAGTACGCTCTCAAATGAAAATTGTGTTGGCTTTTCTTCATTTTTGCCACTTTTCATTTGTTTTTTCTTTTTTTTTTTTTTTACAAGTCGTTTGCACTGCGCGTTTCTTTTGTTTTTCTTTAAATTTTCCTTTTCATTTTCTTTTGTTGTACATTGCAAATGTATGTTTTTCCACTTTTGTTGTTGTTGTTGTTTATGTTTCGTTTTCTTGTTTGCAGCCATTTTCCACTTGCTACTTTGTTGTAGTTGTTGTTGTGGATTTTCCGCTACTTTTAATCGCAGTGAAAATGCAAATTTAAATTGTTTTCTATTTTTTTTTTTTTTTTGTATTTCATTACTTTTGTATTGTCTACGACTTGCGCTTAACTTGTTTTTCATGCCACTTAATAAAATGCAAAGTGACCGAATGCAAAAGAGTTGCTATGACAGCAAAGCAATGCAATGCCATGAAAAAACAAAGCATTTTACTTGTTTTCGAATTTTTCTTTTCTCCACTTACTAGCTTGAAAAAAGCAAAATAGTAATAATAAAATACAATGGCGGAAGTCAGTTGCGGCGCTCAATTAATAGCGTTTAATTTTCACTTGATGCACTAATGTGCTTGAGGAGTTATAAAAGTTTATTAAAAATTGTATGCAGCTAAATTTGAAGCATGACACTGACATGCATTAAACAATGCATTAAATCGCAGCAAGTCAGCAAGCAACTGCACAATTGACTTGTATCCATGAGATACATTTAATTGCAGCGTGCAAAAGAATAACAACTGTGCAGTGCAGAGCAGTACATTGTATCGTAGTAAAAAGTTAGACACACCTCTAATTGACAAAAATGTCAAGCAAATTGCTGGTGGGGGCGTAAAACAAGTAGTCAATTGCAGACATTGGACATGTTTTTATAAGCGAAAAGAAATTAGATATAGCTATGATGAAAGAGTTGCTTTTGATATATATTGTATAGAAACAAGTTGGTACAGATGCCAGAATTGTACGGTGTGTTTTAAAAATAATGTAACTTGCTATATTATTATTGTACATAAAAAGACATATATGCATGAAATGTTATTTATTTGTGCAAAAAGTATAGATAAGTTTCGACAAAACATCGATTCAATTTACTTAAGAACAGCTGATTATGTGCGTCGGCTGGGGAAGTAACTATGCAAGTAATTCTTTCAAAATATCTTTTTAGACTGACTATCAAAAGAACTGTTGTTTTATAATATACCAATTAGAGCTTTGCATGAATTATTTGAAAGTATGAAACGAATGCATTCGAATTCATTCGTGCAAGGCGCAGTAATAAATTATGCATAAGACCTTCCATACCTGTCTCGTGCAGAAGTAGATTGTTGGTTTGAGAAAAGTACGAAAGAAATACTTGCACAAATGCATTCGATTCAGCAATGAATGCATTTGTGCAAGGCTCTAAAACCTATGTACTATATAAATTGAACTTCAGAAGTTCTATTTGAATGTTCCATTTGAAGTTCCATCATAAACACAAATTGGCTGATGACCAAAAACTTACAATAAAGTGATCGATTTTTTAAACAAACAGCAAAGCGTGTTCAGTCTATAGAAAATATTTTACACTCAACGGTCAATACAATGAAGACAACTCACTCATCGATGTAAAGAAATTAATTCAGGCACGTTTAGAAGATGCAAAACGTAGTTCACTTAGATCGTAGATCGATGTATCACCAATCCGATACTTTTTTCGATATTGTTCTTATAAAATACTTATTCAAATTGAGAGCTAGATTTCGTGCATTTGTAAATCTGAATTATCTAGTAAAGTACCAATTTATTTTAATGTACTATATTATCAAAAGTTTTAATGCTATTTAGGGCATGTTTTTCAATGTCCGGTTAAAATTTAACTGTCTGTTATTCTGCCGGTTAGCACTATAACTACAATAACGGACAGTTAAATTTTAAATGGACATTAAAACACTCGCCCTTAAAATGTGAAAATTATTTACGTCAAAGTTTGTTTTCTTATTGAGTAGTAATTCTATGAAACTTGTACTAGTACAGTCTTTAAGTAACTTTAAGTATCATAATATACATACAAAACCTAATTGTGAAAAGTAATATAAAAAAGTGTATATAAAAATGTGTTATTCCAGCTATAAATCGAGAGACTTTTCATCAGAACCAAATAATTATTTACGCCAATATAGGAAGCGGACAAAAGAGATCATTTAAAACAGAATGCGGTTTCTATTTCGGTACTGTACACAGCTTAATTGATTCTCCTTTATTAATGTGTTGAAGTCAGAAAAACTTTCAGCTTAAGTTAAGCTTAAAAGAAGATCAATGGAGCTTCATAAAATTTCAAAATAAAGAAAAAAATTTCAAACAAAATAATTCGAATTATATTTAAAAAAAAAGAGTTTTATAACCTGCCCTGGAGAACGTAGACGGAAGCATATATATATATATATATATATATATATATTCTTGATCAGCATCAAAAGTTAAGTCGATAAGTCCGTCTGACCATCGATCTTTCATATGTTTGAACAACTAGATCTCGGAGACTACTAAAACTCGGAATCTTAGATTCAAGAATCAAGACAATGTTGATAATTTTCTATGATACCAAGGGTATTGTTCACAAGGAACTTGTTCCAGAAGGTCAAAATGTCAATGGAGAATATTATTTACAAGTTTTACATTGTTTGTGGTCGAGAGTTCTACGTGTTAGGCCCGAATATTCCAAAGGAAAGCAGCTGTTTTTATTGCATGAAAATGCACCACTCACAAGACCAAAAGAGTCAATGAATTTTTGATGAAGAAACACAGATTTGTCTCATCGACCACCCTCCGTAGTCACATGATCTATCACCGTGCGAATATATTCTCTTTCCAAAAATGAAAACTGCAATGAAAGAAGCTTTTTACGATGATATTCCAGTCATACAAACAGCGGAGACACAGGTGCTAATAGCATACCAAAAAGCGAGTTTAAAAATGGTTCTATGAATAAATTGATTGAGCGTTCCAAACGTTGTATTGAGTTAAGTGTCTCGTACTTTGAATAAATATTGGCTTTGAAACATAATACCATGCTTGTTCTATTTTATAACTGAAAAGTTCGATTATTTATAGATCACAGCATGTCGGTATGCAAAAAATTAATTTTAATAACTTATTGACTTGGTCCAGTCTAATTTATGCAGCACGTCTAGTGCCAGAATACTCTTACATTTTGACATACTTAAAACAAAATACGCTTTAATTTGTACACATACTTTTACAAAACAGTGTAAGCTTTATGCTTGTTAGTGTAAAAGTAGTACGAGTATCTAGTAATCTTTTATAATTATAACACACATTACAAAATTGTTTCTGTTTAGATTTTAGATCTATTTTTTCCTTTTTAACTTTATTATTTCTTGCATGAACTTAATAATTTGATTATTTATAGTCTAATTGTATAATTTATGTACCTGTTCTAATTTGTTATGCAAATAACTACAAACATGCTGCATTGTATTGACTTAAGTCTGCATTGTATTGTACTTATTAAGGTAAACTTTTCCATTACAATTCTGCAATTTTGTACCCAAGTCAAGTTTTTTGAACACGTGTTCGGATGCAGGCACTAATTTAAATTCAATGGGTATTGTTTGAGCTGCTTTATGGAGTTAGAAGTGTGTTGAAATATTTATAACAATGACTTTTTCGTACGCCTGAACTGTAGTAGAAATTTTTGCAAAATTTAAAGCAAAAAATTGCAAACTGTGTCATAAATGTTCAAAAAGGAAAAAAAAAAGATTTCCAAAATGTGCTACACCAATAATCAAGTTCAAGTCCAAATATTTAAGTTAAGTCCAAGCTGAGCAAAAAATTTGACAAAAAAAAAAAAAAAACAAAAAAACAAAAAACCAAAAATTATTCGAAACAAAGTTGAATGCTAACAGATCAAACATGGGCGTCATGGTAAACCTTTTAAGGCAAAGACAAGTATTTTGTTTTTTTATTTTTACAGCTAAACTCTAAATTTCCCAAATTTAAAATAACATAATTTTTCGCTTATATAAATTTGTACATACTTGTTATGTGATATTTTGTAGATGAATCATTTTTTAAAGAAAAAACATACCCAACTTCAGTGCCGATAAAAGCATCATATTTTCGCACTCGCTAGCACGCTACCAGCTCTCTTCCTTTTACACAAATTGTAGACAATACACACAAAGTTGCAAATAACAATTGCAAACAAACAAATAAAATGTTCAACACAGTTTAATCCAAACAAACATACAAAAAAAAAAAAAAAACAAAAAAAAACAAAAAAAAAATCAGCTAAAAGTCAAATCAGCAATTTGCAATAATTCGATCTGATGACTGTTTTTTTATGTTATTCTTTTTTTTTTGTGTCTTATAAATGTCTGTCTTTCTGTCTGCCACAAATGTTGCCGCTAGACACTTAAAAGCCAAAAGTTGTTAGGTATATTTTTGTATTTTTTTTTTTGGTTAGATACAAAATTGCTTATTTTATTCGTGTTGTTGCTGTTGCTGTTGTTGTTGTCCAACTTTGTGTTTATTGAGAGCAGGTAGTGGTGCTATTGCTGCCAAGGCGCAGTCGTGGTGAATTTCATTTGTGTATGTTGAATTCAGTGTGCATTTGTTGAATAATTTATTTATTTAACACCTGTTGCTTTGTTGAAATATATATTTTGTGACGTCGTTTCACTTTCACATAACATTTAAAACGATTTTTTTTTGTTCGTTTGTTTTACAGTTAAGTTTTCTTCGTTTATTTTATTTTATTTTTATGCGTTTTTTTGCAGTTTACTGCTGTGATTTATTTTTTTTTTTCAATTATTTGTTTCAGTTTATAAGTTAGATTTTTGTGCATTTTTTTGTTGTATCTGAGAAAACTGGTTTATTAGTTGCTTCCTTTTTATTTTTGTTGTTGGTGTTGTTGTTGCTGTGAATTTATACTACACAAGTACATATATATTTTAATTGTTGTTGTTTTTGTGCTTTTTTTCTACTTGGCATTTCAATAATAACTGTTTCATTGTTTGACTGTTAAGCGTTCAGCGCATGCGCACATCAACTTCATCTAAATACAAGGTGTTTAAATAATAAGTAGCGTATATTTTTTTTATGGTTCTGTGCTAAAATATTGCTAAATAGTGCATTTCTTGTAGAGTCAAGTCTAGTCTACAAATTAAAACGAAATGGAAAATGCTTTTTGTACCATTCACACATAGTGTGAAATGGTATTATCAGTTTGACTGAAAGTTTGAAACGCATTGAAGAAGCCATCGCAGACCCCATAAAGTATATATATTATTGATCAGCTCGACGAGACGAATCTATCTAAATTTTAATGCTATCCTGTTGAAATTTTGCACATATACTTTTTTTTATTGTAGTTTAATAGAGTATCAATATTGACCTGGGGTAGCTCCCATACAAACCTACTGCCCATTTTTGACTTTTTGTAAGAAAAACTTTTTTTATTAAAGTCAATATTAGGTTGAAATGCGATATGGTGTCTTTTAAGAGACAGCCGCTAAACATATATAGACAATTGGGCGTAGCCCGCCCACTTTTTGAGGTAGCCCCCATACAAACCCACCGTGCAATTTTGTGTGTTTTTATGAAAAAATCGTTCATTTAGATCAATATTAGCTTGCAATTTGATTTTGTGGATATTAATGGACAACCACTTCATATACATATACAAAGGGGCGTGTCCCGCCCACTTTTTGAGGTAGTCCCATATAAACCCACAGTTCACTTTTATGCATTTGTATGGAAAACGGCTATATCAACTTGAAATTCGATATGGCGGCATCTTACACATCTACTACATCGCTTCATACACATCTACTAGTGAGCGTGTACCACCCCTATTTAAACCCCAACTTTTATGTATTACAATACTATTTACAGTTTCGTGTGAATGGTATTATGGCTTCGGTTCAACCGTTTTATTTATTATAATTTTTGAAAATTAAAGTTGAAATATTTAAAAAATACCGTGACGTGATAACGTCTATTAAATCGGTTGGTTTAGCGCAGAAGCATGACTCATTTCTGACGTTCCGTTTACCGTTACGAAACGACACTAAACGAACGAAGAGCAAAAGGCGGAACATGTAATCGTACACATATGAATACATGTGACGATTGTGTCGTTCCGCCTGAACGAGCAAGCGATAGACAGACCAGCGTGCATTGGCTTGTTGAAAACTATAGTTATGTGTGTGTGAGCGTTTGCGAATTAGTATTATCTAGCGCGCGGTGGGGTGCGGTATACACATGGTAGAATGTATGAATAATAACATGGTAAGTGTATGATAAAGTTTGTTTCAAATAAAATACATGTACAAAGTAAACAAAGCACGCACACCATATATCAAGGAAGGCGGCAATAATAGTTACTTTTGCATTTGAGTACCAAAAACAACAACAAAAGGCTTTTAAAGTTGCTGGTGGTCAGTCGAAGAGAAAGAGAGAGCGTATATTTCACTCTTTGTTGTTGGTAACGAAACTCTTTTATATGACAAGTTGTTTGTGTACTGATTGAATTATTGGAATTACATTAGAATTCAATTCACAAAAGTATGAAATTTTTCATCAATGTTTTCTTATGACGTTATCACGTAAAATTATCGTTCGTAAACCGACTTTACAGACAACCATTTTGTTTTTTTTTATGAAAGTGAGGGCAATAAAATTGCTTTTAAAAGAGGGGGTAAATAGAATTCGTATTAGAATTTGCCCAGTTATGTATTTTTTCCGTAAAGAACGAACTTTTACGAAGAAAGTGATATACATAGTACGAACAAAATCTATGGATATGTTTCAAAGTTATGATTATTTAAAAATCGTGCTAAAAGTCGACTTTTTGAAACAAATTAGTTTTTTGGCTGGAGACTAGTGGTATTATTTTTAACCCTGGCGCAAAACTCGTGTATTGGAATTCGATATATCGATTGTTTGTCAATATTTCAATCCAAGTTTCAGCAATATCGGTTAGCAAATGACGAAGAAAGATGATTGAAAAAATGCCATGAACGGTCATTTTATTGAGTTTTATTTCGTTTTTATTAAATCTGGCAAAGAATCAATCTACCGAATTCCAAAAAACTAATTTTTTGAATTGGGAATACCTCTAAAACCATGCTGGAAAAAATAGGTTGCTTAATATGAATTAAGCGACATGCAATTCATACAGCTGTGAACATTTTTTTATGACGATCCTTCCCAAACTGCTTAAATTTTGAATGCTTTCACTTTTTATGGTGACCCTGAGTTCAAGTTTAAAATTTCTGAAATGCAGTTTTTTGTGGTGACCCTCCCCAACTGACGCTGTCCTTTATGCCTAACGTCAGCATGTTCTCACTTTTTTATGCTGATCCTGAGGTAGCGTTACTGAGGCTGCACATTTTGCCTAAATGCTTCCAGTTATTTATGTTGATCCTATTCATGCTGATGTTGATTCTCTCCTGAATGCGGCTGCACATCTTACATAAAGTATGCATTTTTTCAGCTGATAATATTCTGATTGAGTTTGTTCTTCTTGACGAAAGTTTGACTACTTTCAGTTATTTATGGTGACACTCTCCCAACTGAAGTTGATCATCTCCTGACAATCACTGCTATACTTGCCTAAACTCTGAAGTCTTTCAGTTATTTATGCTGACTAACTACTGATTGAGTTTTTCTTGCGATACTGAATTTGATCGATTCTTGACTAAGACCGTTCTTCCTGCCAAAAGTCTAAATTCTTCCAGTTATAAAGGAGGCATCGTACACCCCATAAAGTATATATATATATATATATATATATATATATATATATATATATATATATATATATATATATATATATATATATATATATATATATATATATATATATATATATATATATATATATATATATATATATATATATATATATATATATATATATATATATATATATATATATATATATATATATATATATATATATATATATATATATATATATATATATATATATATATATATATATATATATATATATATATATATATATATATATATATATATATATATATATATATATATATATATATATATATATAGAGAGAGAGAGAGAGAGAGAGAGAGAGAGAGAGAGAGAGAGAGAGAGAGAGAGAGAGAGAGAGAGAGAGAGAGAGAGAGAGAGAGAGAGAGAGAGAGAGAGAGAGAGAGAGAGAGAGAGAGAGAGAGAGAGAGAGAGAGAGAGAGAGAGAGAGAGAGAGAGAGAGAGAGAGAGAGAGAGAGAGAGAGAGAGAGAGAGAGAGAGAGAGAGAGAGAGAGAGAGAGAGAGAGAGAGAGAGAGAGAGAGAGAGAGAGAGAGAGAGAGAGAGAGAGAGAGAGAGAGAGAGAGAGAGAGAGAGAGAGAGAGAGAGAGAGAGAGAGAGAGAGAGAGAGAGAGAGAGAGAGAGAGAGAGAGAGAGAGAGAATATATATATATATATATATATATATATATATATGTATATATATATTCTTGATCAGTTCGACGAGACGAGTCGATGTAGCCATGTCCGTCTGGCTGTCCGTCTGTATGTTATTGCGCATTTTTTTGGGACTAATTTGTATGCTATCCATTTGAAAATTTGCACATACACTTCTTTTTATTGCAGTTTTATATAGTATCAAGATTGCCCCGCCATGCCCACTTTTGACTTTCTGTATGAAAAACTTCTTTCTTAAAGTCAATATAAGGTTGAAATGCGATTTAGTGGACAGCACCTTCATTTTCATATATTATAAATGTCTGAACACAGACTTTGTTTACTTTCTTTGCCTTAAGTCTAGTCGCATTCAGTTCTTTATGGTGTTTCTCTTCCGAATAAAATTACCCTCTTCTTTTTATCGTGCTCCTATCCTTCTTGCTTATATTACTACGGTTTATTATAACTTTAGCATTTTCGTTGCTTAAATTGAAGCACCCTGTTAATAACAACTACACAGTGTATGACCTTTTCGAGTACGTTTGCAGCTGTGAATTGCCGTTATTGAGACCGTTAAAGCATTGAATTTATAGCAAGTGCAAACAAAAAACTAGTTGATGATATATATTACGTTAAGATCAGCGCTGAATTTTAAGTTATAAAACCATTTATTCGGCTATATAATTCGTTTAATATTAGTATCAATGTTTCAGTAATTTTCCACTTTAGGTATTTATCGATACAATCATTAAAAAAAAAATCGGAACTTCCGTCCCGCAAACCGCGTACGGCAATTTAATACTTTAATTTCAGTAATTATGTATCGTATTATCTACACAGAAGTAGAAACTTGACCAAAATTCGCATATACAGCTTTCAAAAAAACAAAAAAAAATATTAAAAAAAAAAATAAATTAAAAAAAAAACACGCATGAACTCGTTTCAGACACTGAACTACTTTCGATTTTTTGCAGCTTCTGCTTTAATTTCCTTTTGGTTTTTTATTTAAGTTTATTTTTTTGTTTTATGATTTTAACGCTTTTTGTTTTAAGTTGCGGCCATAAATTCAACAAGCGAATCGCAAAGGTGCAAAAGAAACTTTAAATTGCAAAACCAAAATTAACAGCAACAACAACAACAACAACAATGCAAGCAGCCATTTTGTCATGAGAAAAGTTATATTTTACTTCATAGTTTTGTTTTATAATACACAAATGAAAATTTTATATTATTCAGCAAAATCTTTGCGAAACTGCATCGGAAGTATTTTAATTCAACACTTTTCAATTTGACAAATTTGCGTAGAAAAAACTGTTCAAACATTATATGCGATACATTTTTTTTTTTTTTTTTTGTTTATGAACTTTAATACATATTTTATTTTTGTTAATTAACTGAATTTATTTTATTATTGTATTTTTTGCGCCGCACGAACTGATACAGTAAATGTTAAAAACTCAACTGACATGAATGAAAAAGTAAATTTTTTTTTGCTATTTTAGTTTGAGAAAACGGGTGAATTGAGTGAGTGAAGGTGACGCTGATGTTGCTTAAAAGGCGGCAAGTGGATTGAGAGCGTGAGCAGTATTATGAGAGTAAGATGTATCTACTGCCTGGTCTGGCTTGCTGTTGGAAACAAGTCTTGCTAACAGAAACTACAACAACTAGTTAAATAGCTTGTATAAAACAAAAGCCAAGAAGAGTGGTAGGTAGCAACTCAACATCAACTCATGCTCCCATGTATCTCAACGTAAACCAAACCAAACCAACGAATTGAATGCGTTACAAACCAAAGGCTTACAACACAAAACTTTGTACACTTGTGCTGTTGTACCATAGATTTTTAAAAGTTCCACTCAAATACATTGCTATTAGTGTTGTAACTTTGACAGCCATCGACGAACTACTTGCCATACAGCGTATCCTGTCTTAAGGATACAAAAATGTTCGCTGTTCACTTTACTAATTGATAAATTGTTGCCAAAACAAGCACGAGTATCTATGAAAAAAGATTTTAAGAAAATGTAACCCACAGAAGTGGAGTTAAAGAAATCTTGCAAACATGACCAACAAAATAATAAAATCAAGTACAGTGAAAAGTAGCTAAAGTGCACATTAGAAAATTATATGCTTGAAAGGGAAATGCATTTATTCTTTAATGCCAATAAATACTTACGATACACAGCGCGTTTTTTCTGAGAAGCATGATATAAGTAGCAAAATTTACTGTCATAGTGTACAGTGTACTGATGAGGGCGCATAGCTTAATCCGAAACAATTTTCTGCATAGTTTAAAGTTCCTTGTTCCTTATAAATGACATTGAACTAGCTAAAATTTTAATCTATTATAAATGTATATAGTTAAAGTTAAGAAATGAATTTTCAAGTCAATCAGTCTTATTATTGCATTTTTTTTAACATAAGCAATCAAATCCTAAAGTAAAGTTTAAATTTCCTGACAAACACTTAGAAAACACTCTTTACTCATTATACAAAACTAATTAAATGTGAATATAGTATTCTAAATAAATTCAAATTTCAGTAAGCATTACAAAGCAGAATTTTCCGCAGTTTTCAAGAAATCAATATTAAACTCACTATGGCAGCTATTATTAGACCATTGCGCTTGGTAAATGCTTCAAATCAATTTAATTCTTCTTTTCATTTGGATCTTTAAAAAATGTTGGAATCGAACCAAATAAGTTAAAACATGTTGTAAGTTAATGGTTATTTGGTTCGATACAACCAAAGAATCAAACTAAACGAACAGACAAAGCGAATGAATGTAGCAAACAGAGCATTCGTTCGATTCGTATTCGACACTGCTTGATACGTCCATTTCCAACTTTATGTGTGAAACCATGGCGTATTACGCGTAGCTGCTTTATTTTTTGTTCCTTTCGCTTGACTTATATTTAGTTCGCAGCATAAAGATACAATTTTCGATATCTTTGTGCACATTTGTATGTACTTATTTACATGTACAACTGCGTCATTCATATTGGATATAGCATGAATCAACAAAATCTGCACACAATGGCATATGTACATAGTTTTGGTAAAAGTCAAGGGGGAGAGGGGTGAGAGACAGGCAAAGCATATCGCGCTTGTTTACTTCCATTTGTTCTCGCTAAAACTTGAAATCTTCATCTGACTGTTCCTAAGTCCGTGCGAACGCCGATATTTCGGAAACTATACAGGATAAAGTCACCAAAGTTGTAAATTTATACTCTCCTAAAACTCAGTTAGATAAAGTATGTTAAATGTGCCAGTGCCAATATATCTCCATAGAAATCTTCGCCACCAGCTCGACAAAGGAAGTGGTTCTAGCCATGTCCGTCTGTCCGATAAAAAACCGGCGAGAAACGAATGGTGAAAATGGTGCATAATTTAACAAATTAAAAAATAATCTTTTATATTAAGGTTAGTTTAGACTTGGGAGAAAAAATACTATACGGTGTTATAGAAATATTTTGCCAACGGAATATTGGGGGATACTTTTTAAACGATCCTCTTTCAAAACATTTCAATTGGACAACTTCTATTTTTCAAATTTTGGCCGGCTTTTTTGGATCTGGATACACTGTGCTACGGTGTTTTTTTTTTCTTCGAATACTAATAGTGCCTTTCCGCCAGCTAAAATTGTTGTCTTTTTTATAATTGCCAACTTTCTGTATATTCTCAACATTCTAGAAGGATGTTGTCATTCGCCACAAACGAATTGACTAATTTTCAATGAAATAAACGATTTATAATCGATATCATAACATACTTATTATCATCAACACAAACAGCTGGCATTTAAATAAAGCACATAACATTTTGCCACTCACATGTTAACGACAACGAACATTTGTAAATATTTTGATTGGCACTTCAAACAGCTTTAAACAAAACAGATTCACCAAAGTATACTTCTTTTTAAATACGATTGTACAAAGAAGCTAGAAAATAATTTAAATAAACTTATTCCCAGTTAGGTTTCACTGTACTATAATATTTGTGAAAAAGCAATCAGAAACAAACTTCAGCTGAGTCAAGTTGTGTCGAATTGAGTAAAGTCAGACCAAGTAAAAGAAGCAGTTTACTTATAGAGAAGAAAAATAAAAGCCGCAAAGTCTGTTGCGGCACATACTCGTAGTAGTTTTTCTGTTGTTGTTACGGTTTGAAGTGGGCTTTTCATTTTTATTGTTGTAGCAGGTACTACTAAGTATGTATATAAGTTTTCATTGTAATTACGTTGTTGCTACTACTATTGTTGTTGTTTTTGCTGTTGTATTAGTAGTATAGTGTAGTGTGTCGGTTGTATTGTTGTAACATTTGTTAAGAGTTCGTCAAAATGACGAAAGCAATTGTGGCAGCAATAGCAATTTAACAACTAGCCAAGCGGACGAAAACGGGCAGACATAAAAGTACTAGAAGCTGTACAGAATATAATGATATAAAAGAACAGAGTCACAACAGCAAGAAGACCTTTGAATTTTATTCACATTAAAAAAAAAAATAAATAATAATAAAACCAATAAAACTTTTGGTAAAACTTTGTAAAGTGCAGCCGCAAAATATGTATCTCAAGTACAGCAAGTTGTTGAAAGAGTTCTATAATATATAAAGTTTTTATTTGAAGTTTTTCTAAATTAAATTTTCACAAAAATAGTTCAAGAGTTGAATGAATATTATAAGTGGAATGTATAGGATATCTTTTTTAGAGGTGTAGAACTTTGAATTGAATTAAAATACGGAGATTATAAAATTTCAAATTTGACTTTATTAGAAAGATAATTTTACATAATTACACTAACACGTGTGTGACGCATTCTGGAAGTCCAATTTTTGAACACTTTTTCTTTAGAGTAAACATGGTGCGTAAACGATGCATAGTTACTCGAATTAGTCGCTCGAATCGACGATTATGTCTGAATGTCTGATTTGGAATGTTGTTCTGGCTTTAGTCTTTACATGATACTCGTTAAATGGCAAACCAAACTAAGCACAAATGACAATAGCGTTGCTAGATCTGCCCAATTTAAAAAAAAAACACTTCTAAAAAAAACACCCTATACTTTTTCACTTTTTATAAATTTTATTCACTCACTTTTGACAGAGCTTTATCCAGAATGCGAAATTCATTTTTAATTTTTTTGTTTTTTTTTTTTTGTAGTTAAAATAACTACAATTTAATGTTTTAAAGCTCTAAATTTTTGCACATTTTGAACAGCACAAATTGCCGCTTGATCTTCCAACAAAATCCGACTAAAATACATAATAACAACCACTTCTCTTTGCTGAGTCGTCAACATGTATCTTTTTTTATTGCATGAGTATCTTCTTTTTATACCATTCACACATAGTAGTGTGAAATGGTATTATCGGTTTGTCTGAAAGTTTGTAACGCATTAAAGGAGCCATCGTATAACCCATAAAGTATATATATTCTTGATCAGCTAGACGAATCGAGTCGATCTAGCCATGCCCGTCTGTCTGTCTGTATGTTGTTGTGCATTTTTTGGGGACAAATTTTTATGCTATCCAGTTAACGCCCACTTTTGAGTTTTTGTATGAAAAACTTTTTTATTGTAGTCAATATCAAGTTAATAATTGATATGGTAACCTTTAATGGACAGATGCTTGACATATATTTTAATGGGTGGGTGGCCTGCCCACTGTTTGGGGTAGGCCCCATACAAACCTACTGCCCACTTTTGTGTTTTTGTAAGAAAAACTTATTTGTTAAAGTCAATATTAGGTTGAAATGCGATATAGTGCCTTTTTATAGACAGGCGCCTAACATAAATAGACTGATAAGCGTGGCCCGCCCAATCTTTGGGGTAGCCCCCATACAAACCCACGTGCAATTTTGTGTTTTTTATGAAAAAAATCCTTCATTTAAATCAATATTAGCTTGAAATTTGATTTGGTGGATTTTAGTGGACAACCGCTTCATATACATATACAAATGGGCGTGACCCGCCCAATTTTTGAGGTTGTCCCATATAAACCCACAGTTCACTTTTATGCATTTATATGGAAAACGTCAATATCAACTTGAAATTCGATACGGCGGCATCTTACACATCTACTACATCGCTTCATTTACATTTTTGGGGTAGCCCCTATTTAAACCTCCACTTTTATGTTTTACAGTACTATTTAAAATTTCGTGTGAATGGTATTAGAGCTTCGGTTCAACCGAAGTTAACGTTTTTTCTTGTTTTTCACTCATTTAGTTTGTTACCAAGTTGTGTGTGTTTTTTTTTTTTTTTGCAATTTCTTTAGTTCTCACTTTCTTGGCTGTTGCTTTTGATTAACTTCTTCTTTTGTTCATTTGCTTTATTGGTTGCTTTGCTACAAATGAGTTTGGCAACATGTTGCATGTATCTTAGCATATGGCCGGCAACAGTAATTATAGTGGAAGTACACATCAGATACGTGTATCTCATACACATACTTATAGATACATACATATATGCATGTATCTATACGCTCATACTACGTCTAATTGCAATGGCAATTTTGCTGCCAAGCACAACAACTCAGTCGCGGCGGTTACATATAATTAACTGCGCTTGTTGTACACAGTGTTGTGTAGCTATAAAATAATTCGCATTCGCTGCTGCTGCTGTTGCTGACTGACTAACTGGCGGAAAGTTTTGAGCGTTAAAAAGTCATCCGTGTCGATGTCGATGACGACGGCGAAGCTGTCGCATTTTAGCTTGAAGCATACAAATCATAAAGCGAAATTAAGTAAAATCATGTGCATGTGCGATGCGATTGTTACCAAAGATACGAGACAACGTAAAGACAGTTTACGTTGGTGTTGAATGTGGACCAGTGGTTCCCAAATCAACTGCTGCGGGAATTTATACACGATTTGTGTTGTATTTAATTGTATAACGATAAAAAAATTTTGCCGAATGAGACTTTAATTTGAGTTTTCTCATTGTTTAAATCATTAATATTAGAAGTTTAGTTTTATGTGATTGCTATTTTAGCATCAACTTCACCAGGGTTGCAGAATTGGCTATAAACTGTATCAGTTTTAGAATATTTGTTATGGGTTTCGTGCATTTCCGAAACGTGCTCATTCAGTTAATTGTTACGAATTTAGTTCAAAATGAGCTCGATTCAAAATTTATATTGCAAATTTAATGGTATTCTAAGTATTGCAGTTCAATATGTGCAGAATACGTATATAGTGAATAAAGCAGGATAAAGTAATTTTGCTATTGAACTAACTAATTTTAGAGTAACACTTTTAAAAAATAACTTTAGATTATTTCTGATTGCATATAACAACAGATGTCTTATTGTTAAGACCTTTAGTATTATTTAAAGAATTGTGAAACGTTATAAAGTAACAATAAATAAGCTGAAAAAGCAATAAATTGCTTTAATACTCGTAGTGCTCTACTTTTAATTTCATACCAAACATATTGTTATTGTAGCGGCTAGGTACACGTAGCCATGGTGCTGCAATACTTGGCCAGTGGAGAAACCGCTGGATCGATTCCGGGATAAAGAGCGGATTACGTTGAGAACCAGTTCTTAACAAATCATTATGCTGAGACTTAAGAATTGTTAAAAAAAAGTTTATGATGATGATTGTATGAGTGGTTTACACGATTTAAAAACGGTTGTGATGATGATCCAAGACCTGGACGCATCTAATTGTAGTGAGTTTCATGATTCCAAGGGTATTGTTCACAAGGAATTCGTTGCAGAAGGTCAAATTGTCAATGTAGATTATTATTTACAAGTTTTACATCGTTTGTGGTCGAGAGTTCTACGTGTTAGGCCCGAATATTCCAAAGGAAAGAAACTGTTTTTATTGCATGATAATGCACCACACACAAGAACAAAAAAGTCAATGAATTTTTGATGAAAAAAACAAATTTGTCTCATGGACCACCGTCACACAGGTGCTAAAGAACATCGCAAAAAGCGAGTTTAAAAAGTTTATGGATAAATTGGTTGAGCGTTCCAAACGTTGTATTGAGTTAAATGGATCGTTTTGTGAATAAATATTAGATTTGAAACATAATAACATGCTTATATTATTTTATAACTAAAAAGTTCGGTTATTTTTAGATCAACCGTGTAAACTTCGTAACAGTCCATGAACAAACATAGACCTGTCAACTTAACGAACATGTTTTTACAGAAACACATCCAAATTTTTACTTATGCAAAAATTCTTTATTGCAATTTTGATGCATTTTGAAGTAAATACTTATGAAAATGGGAAAAAAACAGAACTACTGAACCAATTCTAAAAATGCATTCACTATTAAAAGGCTACACTATTATCACTTAGTTTTATAGAAAAAATAGGCGGCGCTACAAATACCCCCCCCCCCCCTACCATACAAAACAAAAACCAAACGCATCATATGTCAGAAACTATTTAAGTGATTGTTAGACCGATCACCTATACAATCAGAAGAATCAACTACATGTGTATATACCTACAGCATTTACTTCTATACTATATCTTCACGTAAGCAACACACATTTCAGTACGTTGCGTTACAAAAACTAAACTAAAACAAACCGCAAACTGCTTCAGTTAAAAATAAAAACTTTACACGAAATGCAATTTAACAAATGCAGCCTAAAAGTATGCAACACTCAAACTGTCATAAATGTGTCAAAACTTTACAGTGAAGAGCAAACGGCGACGACTGCGCATCGCGTCGTTTCCGAGCGTCAGCTGATGCAGCAAAGCGATCACATTTAAGCGTTGTACGTCAACGCAAACGTCGCTGTCAACGTCAACGTCAATGTGTGCGCTTAACGCTATCATGCGTTAATACAATTTGCTATCATACAACAACAACAACAACAACAACAACAACAACAACAACAAAAACAACAATGAAGCGCTGAGTTGTAGAAAACACAAAAAAGAAAAAATTGCTTTTTATAAAGCTTAAAAAAAAAAACAAAATTAATGTGCGGTTAAATGTTGGCGAGCGCTCAGAAAACTAAAAAAAATGTATAATGGAAACAATGGACTTGCAATGTAACAGCAACAACAACAACAACAACAACAACAATAAATTGTTACATGCGGCAGCATTTTGTTAACAAAATGGTTAAAAAATTATAGAAAAAAAAGGAAAAAAAAAATCTGCTGTTTTGAAGTTGTCTGTTGAAGTATTTAGTAGGAAGTTTAAAGAGTAAAAGAGTGCGATGCAGCAGCGGCGGCTTCAGCCACAGCAGATGAAAACTTATTGCAAATACAATTTATCGCCTTTACACATGAGCGCAGAAAAGCAAAAGAAGACGCTCGACTCAACCGAATGCTTTAGACCAAGTTAACACACAACACAAGCCAAATTGAAATGCATTATGCATTAACTAGGGAGCTAGCGAAAGTTCGTTAAGTTGGTAAAAATTTATAAGTTATAATTTGCAACAAAAAAAAAAGTTGAAAATGTATATGAGAAAATGTAAAATGACTGAAGTTTTTCGACTTGAGCGACTTATGAACCTCAGTATGAGAAGATCGCGTATAGCCAAGAATAAACTTCAAGCCTCATGGACAGATGACTTTATCAGCGACGCTATAAGCTGTCTGTAAGTATGCTTCTTCAGAACATTAACAACAACTAAGCAAGCATATTGTGATATAAGTATCAACAAATGGTTTTATACCTTCGGTTAGTGATGATGAACTCGTTTCGCAGTTCGAAATACTTGTCTCGCATGCTAAAATAAAAATTTTGCAAACAAAATGTTATTATTGTTTCTTTTAGCTTCGAACAAATAAAATATATCAATGTATTGACCTCGAACCGTCCAGGAAAACTCATATTTTACGGAAGTAAAGATGAGCTGAAGCAAAAAATTCGATGTCAACTGAAGCCCGTGCCAAGATTTATATGAGCTGAATGCGCTATCCCAAAAAAATAAACTGTTTCTTACTGACATCAACGAACTCAGACTTGATACTTTTCTATGGAAAACAAACCTGAACGAACTCAAGATCATGCCAATAATACAAATAAATCTTTGGTGAATGCTAAAATTAAGACAGTTCCAAGTTTAACGCAACAAATCAATGCTAATGAACTGCGCTTTAACGTTTTTAATTTTTTTAAGTTTGGTAGCAAACATTACTTCACCACTCACCATTTTACACAATACTTCACCATGGTTGTATAACGGGAATTGAAATATCCGACACACGAAAAAATCTACCCGATCAAAAATTTTGAGTGATGCCAAAATTAGAGAGGAAAACTTGCAGGCTATCTATTATATTATTAGGCAAGTCCATTTTTTTCGAAGCGAATGCTAGCACAGATTTTGATGAAAAAAGAGGCACCATTTGGAAAATATTAATTTGCAGAATCTATATTTAATCAAAATCGGTTGTTTTGAGTGTTAAAAGCTTTAAAAAACTTCACTTACACAACGATAGAAAAGAGACACGTAGCGTGTGCGTGAAAAATATACACAAACACCTATGTTTGTATGTTTTATGTATGTACGGATATGTATTAGAGTAGTACACATTACTTTCAGCCTCTCTCGCATATAAAATTCTACACAACTTAGTGCTGTACAATGTGTACCACAAAATTGTGTCTTAAAGTTGACATAAATTCCATTTTTGTTTGGTTTTGCATTGAATCGGAAGTATAGAAAGCAAATTATGAAGGAAAAAATAAGAAAGAAATGTTACTATGCATTCCATTCTATTCACTCCTTGTTCAAATTATCTATTTCTATAAACAAGACAAACAATATTTCAGTTAACCATAAATTTTGAATATTTTATACACTGGTAAGCTTTTTAGTATAGTTTAACTAGTTGGTACCCGGCGCGTTGCTGCCCTTCCCTCTGCCCCACTTCACCCTTCCCTTAAAAGTTGAAATCGGTTCATATAACGTGTGAAAAGTGTTTTCGAAACACTTTTAGTGTTGTGTGATCTTTTGAAGAATTTACCATACTAGAAAGGGTGTAACTAGTATTAAATCGCAATGTGCCATATTCTTACCACATGCATGTTAAATTATCTTTAGGATTTATCTTCTCTTTTGTGTCAACGATCTACCATTCTGCTTTCAATGATAAAAAAGAAAAGGGTTTGTCTATTGTATTGTCAGTGGCGCTGAAAACTTTTATTATTCGAAGTGTAAAAAAAAATTGGGTTGGTCCAACCATGCATCAAATTTGACGCAAAGTTTAAATCCATGGTTTCAAGCTCATGCTTTATATTTCTGCTCATAGCCAAAAAAAACCGTCATGGGAATTGCAATCGCCTACAATTATTACAGTTCAAGCAGAAAAACGACAAAATGATTTTGCAGCAGGACAACGCTTAACATATTTGGATGTTCTATTCTATGCGCTGTATTCACTTGGCATTGCATCTTCCGCTTGTTCCGATACCACTTGCTCCGATGGTCTGGCTGAACAGAACTTCAAGTTTAATAAAGATTCCAAAAAATAGAGGTTGATTTTTAAGGTTCAATAGCGGAGTTATTGGACTCTATGTCAAAAATTACATTGTTTACCACACGTTTCCATAGAGAATTGAAGTACGTTTTTTAACAGATTCGTATTCATGTGTTTTTTTTTTTCAGTCCAACTAATCAAACTTTACCTAGCTTCTGTTAGCCCCCTTGTGCAATACATAAAAAAAAGATACTCATCGTTGTCGTCATCATTATTGTCGGCGTTTGCTGATGAAGTTGGGCGTGTGCCATGAAATAAACATAATTGCAGATTGCAAGCGAGCGTTGTACGAGTATGTATGAGATGTATCTGCACGTAAGAGTATATACTTGTATGTAATAAAGAAGAAAAACGCATTGGAAAAATGTATCTGCACAATGATGATGATGATGATATGTTTTCTAAGTTGAATAATGGCAGCTCCCGAACTAAGACAATGTGCACCATGTGCCAAGGAGGCAAGTGGCAAAGTCGGCAGCAGGCAGTGGTGTGGTGTGGTAAGTGAACAGCTGCAACAACAGTGGCAACAACAGCTGAGACTGAGGCGGCCCCGTAGTTGCAAGTCAGTAATCAGCGGCGCGCGCATGAACCAAAGAAAAATATTTTTTACTGCACTTCAGGGGAAATATCGTATAATATTATGTAACAGTTTTGCGTTGCTTTATTATGATTGGACAACAAGAAAGAAAATAAGAAAAATTGCCATATAATTTTTACGGAAGTTAGCAGTCTTTTTCGTTCAAATTATAGATCTTTATGTGTTTATTCAAAACTCCTTTTTTTTATAGACTCATACGTTAGAAAATTATTGTTTGGTTTAATTAAAAGCTATAATATTTTTACGCTGAAAAAAGTATTATTTTAGTAGGGTGGAGGTGAAGATCAATCACTTCAAGCCTTTCTTATTATGCATAATTGTTGGCGAAGATTTTCGCAAGGAGTCTCTTAAGCCTACTATTGCAGTTGTTAATGGCAAGAGTTGCTGATAGATAGTTGAAATAGACAACCAGACAAAATAGTGTACATATATTCTTAATCAACATTAAACAGTTGAATTTGGAACATGGAAAAGTGGATGCTACCTAAACGCGCTGTTCTCACTGACAAAACTCAACGTGCGTGGCGTTAGACTTACTTTTCCCTGATAGCAACTGTAAATAACTAAAATAGTCGGATTTATGACACTGCATATTCACGACGAACATCTTCACGACCAACGAAACAAAGTTTGGGCTAGAATTTGTGCAGAAAAACGTTCTTCTTCGAATGATGTATAGTAGGAAGCACCTCACATAGTACGCCAGTACGCAAGTGGGTTTATATTAGCTGAAATAGGTAAGATTGTGAGTGTTTGCGCTCACATCGCCGTTGGTCGTGGTTAGTTTATAAGTATTCTTCACTTTCCTTTTTTCGGCGGGTTGACATATTGTAGCAAAACATGGTTATACTATATGATAAATAGCCGTATTTGAACATTTCAACCACAATTTTTTCTAAACTTGATCTGAGTACGTATTAAGCGAATATAAAAATTCGCACTTGGAGGTTATACCTTTTATAGTCTCCCAGATCTCGTTGTTCAAACATACGAAGGACAAACGAACGGACATACTTATATCAGCTCGACTTTTGATACTGATCAAGAATATATGTACTTCACCGTTTGCTTAAACTTAGTAAGGGTATATCCCTCCAAGAAAGGATATAAAAAGTAAAAACTGAATGTGTTTCACCACGTTGCGAGTTATGAAATTTTAAAATACACTTCTAACAGTGCGGCACCTAGAGATTCTACCGTTAATTTAGTTTATCTAAGTCTTCCATAGTCAGAGAACTTCTTTCTCCGACTTACCTTGCTGATCACGATTATATATACTTTATTGGCTCTCCTATGTTTCCTTCGTTATATTGCATACTTTTGACAGTTCAACAAACGCAATATACTCAGCTTACAAATAATTTTTGTACTGTTTCTTACTGACATCAACGAACTCAGACTTGATATTTTTCTATGGAAAACAAACCTGAACGAACTTAAGATCATCCCAATAATACAAATAAATCTTTGGGGACTGCTAAAATTAAGACAGTTCCAAGTTTTTCATTAAAAAAAATTATGAAAAGTAATAAATAATAATTATTGTTGAGTTTTTTTGTGCGAATGGCTAATTCTTGTTCCCTACCGAAAAGCTAACCGCTTAGTTCTAGCGAATAACTAACTATTTTTCCCTAACGAATAGCTAGCGAAAGGTAATGCAGCGTCATGCCGCTCGGTTCTCTATTATGTTGAATTCCATGGGCAGCTGCGCGGACGATAGTACACAATACAAATTTGTAATGGAAAACAATTGAAAAATACTTATAGTAACACTAAATAGACTGGAGCTTATTCATTAAACAAAAAAGTTAATAAATATTTGCTTCACTTGCATTTTCTTGAAGTTTAATATTTTTGTAAAGTGCACGAATTTAAACCGAAGATATTTGCACACTTATTCGCTTAATTACCGTATTTAATGGACAATTAAAAAGCTGCTAAACGCAAATGCAAACTCCAACTGCAACCGAAATACAAATAAACAACAACAGATTTAATACTGACAAAAAAAAATAAGGTTAAATATGAATTTCCGAAAGTCATAAAGCGTGAGAAAATGTTGCACATAAAATAATTATTCATTAATTTACTGTAGTTTTCATGCAGCTAGCCACACTTAACACAATAACAAATTATAGATACATAGTTACAATTGAAGTGGCATAAAAATTGCGAACAAAAAAAAAAAAAAAAGAAATATTCAACTTCAACTTCGAGTTTACATGCAACTACAATTAAATTTATCAGTGAAAACGTCAATTGAATACAAAGTTAAACAGGAAATGGCAGCAAACTGCAAATTCTACTAGCAAAATATTGAAAAAAAATAAAAATAAAAAAATAGACGTCGCTAACTAAATATTACGTATACAATACATATTTGTATAGTTATAAAGTCGTCGCTAATTTGTTGTTTATGCAAATGTGGGTTAATAACATTTCGCGCGCATACGTTCTATACGAGTAATTCTATACGAGTATGTACAATGAGGGTATTCACAAGCTAGTGTGTTAACGTATTAATGTAATAACGCATTATTAAACTTAACAACAGGTAGCTTGTGAACGACTTTTGTTATGTTTAATACTCGTTAACTTTACCCAGTCGTTAATTTTAACCATTTTACCAAAATAAGCCTTTTTTTTTTTTGTTTGTATACATAGTAATGTAGCATTTGTAGTGGATAGACCAGATTTTGGATTTAACCTAAGTTTTGGCTTCCTACTGACTGGTCATGGCTGTCCCAATATCTTATTGCATATTACCGGCAAGCAAATGCAAAATTGTCGTTGTGGTTTGAGTGTAAAAACATGTGTTGGAGGATATTTTAAATTTAATAGAAAGAGGTGTTGATAGGAGTTATGGGGCATTTGACTTAAGTTAAGTGCTCAATAATAGTGGTAGGTTTAGGAAATTGTCGGACTTTGAAAATGAATTGCTTAGACGGTAGACTGAGTTAGGTAAATTTCACAATGTACAATAGATTAGTTGATGCATAACTTAATTGAATTCAATAATAGAAGTTTTAGATGGGCCTCGACTCCCATTACCAAGGGAGTCGAGGCCCAAACAACATGATTGATTCGAACCTAATTATATTTATGGGGACTGTGACGACATAAATCCATTTTAGTTCAATGGATAATTTGTCTCTTCTTGCTATCTAGCGAGACAGACGTATGTATCGCACAACCAGACTCTTTAGTGACATGCTGATAGCATGAACCTTGCTGTAAGCAAAGACTACATCTTCCATGTAGGGAATACCTCAGAAGTGAAGCTAGAAACCTCTTTCAGCCTTCCAAACTATTGCATCGTCTATCAAGTCGAGATTGCAGCCAACCAGAAAACTATGCACTTCATAAGATAATAGAGAACAAGCGAAATAAGTTTATAAAGTGTTTCAAAAAATGGGTTTTTGCCACATAAATTTTCTCTCAGACCACTGTGCTATGGGGTCACGACCACGCCCACAATATTTCAGCAAGCTATTTTGAAACAAATTACTAATTTTAAAGTAATTAGTTTGGAGAAGTATAATGTATGTAAGAGGAGTTCGAGTATTGAGTGAAAAAAATACCAAAATTCGTGTTACCGTGTGATATTTTTCAGCACTGTTTTTGCACCGATGCAAATAAGTTATGGGTCAAAGTTCTTGGTCGTGCAAAGTTGTGCAAGATTTCTTAGTGGAAATTATGTTTGGTTGTGCAACATTTTTCTTGCATTTTTGCACTGATGTTATGTTCCATGACCTTGTGACTAAATTGTTGTATATCTTTTTCACAATTAAACCAAGTCAAAATCAAATAAAAGCTCAAATTTAGTATATTCTCCGCTTCTAAATTTTAGTAGCATGTGTTACACATATTAAAAAATTTTTTTTTTAATAATCTACCACGATAATACGTTAATACACTAGCATGTGAATACCCTGAATGTATCTATGTATGTCTATATACGATACTTACATAAATATTTCTACACAATACTTGTACGATATATAGAAATGCATTTTTGCATAATTTGAGTTGACATTTATTTAATTTTCTATACTCCATTCGGGTTACTTGCAGCGATTTAATTAAATTTGTCGTCTGTGCAATAAATCACGCAATTAAATTAAATGAAATGCGCATCGAAATTGTTTTTGATTTGTTATAAATATTTACAATGCGCTAACAATAACAAAAAATTATTTTGCTTTTTGTAAAAATGCATACATAAATTAGCATAAAATTAATGACAGGTGGTGTTGGCGATGCAAACTTTGTACAAATTGTTGTCGAAGGTGTTGTCTGACATGTTTATTAAAGCTGAATTTGATTAATTGCCATCAACAATTTGTTTAAAAGTTATTAAATGCATTAGATAAATATATGTAAATTTTTTTTTTTTACTTTAAAGCGGAAGTTCAGGATAACTTAAGGCGTTATTTAAATTGAAATATACATTGCAATTATGTATATTGAAAATTAACTAAGAATAAAGAATTTGTAGGGGATTGGCTTGCAGGTTGTCATCCCATATCTTTATTGACCATAAATATTATAAACGCGAAAGTTTATACGAATGTGTGGATGTTTGTTACTCTTTCACGCAAAAACTACTACATGGATTTTAATGAAACTTTACAATAATACAGCTCATATATCAGAATAACACATAGGCTATAATATATGACGATATACACATAAATGTAATGAATATATGTAAATGTAATGTAAAGTAGGCATAAATTAGTATGAGCGAGATGGCGATAATTAAAACATGATGAAAGCCACAGATTGTAGAGCGTTTATGTTTCTCTCATATGGTCATTTGTGTGTGATCAAAGAGAAAGAACGAAAGTGTAAGTGTGCAAGTTATTTCACTCAATATTAGAGAAAAACAAAATAGAAACTATAGAACGCAGCTGGATTATATTTGGTATATATGTACATACGTTTGTTAAATATATGACACAGATAGATGAGCATTGGTACACCGTGAAACATAAGATATACTTTAAAAATTGTTAATATACAACACTAAAAAGAAAAAGTGGCGTATATAAATATACTTTCAAAAGAGGAAGTAAAAAACCATAATACTGTGCCAAAATTCATTTGAATTATCAGAAATTAAAAATTATACACAAATTTTCAAAACTATCTAAAATACACAACATTTACATTTTGGCTTTCAGGTTGCCACTAGCCTATGTGTGTAACCAATCGAAAATAGAGCGGTGGCAACCTGCAAGCCCATAAAGGTGCCATCCTGCATTTTGACGTCATTTTGGAATATACATGAACAAAAAAAAAAAAAATCAAAACAATTTCTATATTCGTGTTGCTCGACTATATTAAACCCAACATTTGCTGTCGGATATTGCGTATCAAGACTTTCAGGATCGTGGTTTGTTGGGATAAACGTAGGACTTCAAGAAACCTAACAGGGAAAAGTATGGCCGCAATAAAGCAATAGTGGTTTGATATATATGTATATGTATATTTACAGTATTATTTTAGTTTGTGCGAAGCTGCTAAGAACTAACGACTAGTAGTTAGCTAAATCGTTAATAGTAAAGACCAGTATCTAGCAAATCGCTACTGTTTTGGGATCTCAAGCCAACGGCCGAACAAAAACGAAATGACTGTTGTAGACTTATATACTATGCTATGCAGCTACCGTAAGTACGTTTTCTCACATATATTATCCTAAAAGAATCGAACAGATACCCCATAAAGTACTTACTTACGAAGAGACAGACGGACATGACTAGATCGAGTTGATCACGAATATTTGAGTAAATACTTTATGGGAAAGTAGTAATCCCATAAAGTATATACTCAAATATTCGTGATCAACTCGATCTAGTCATGTCCGTCTGTCTCTTCGTTCCACTGAATTTAACGTTGATTTTTTTCTGTTAAATTCTAATGTATGTGTTATTCTTAAACGTTTTGATGACAACACTGCTTTGATATAGGATCATAATAGAAATCACTTTTGGAGCCTTTATAGGCTATGAATGCTGAATGATTTGAATTTAATTTGCTAACTGATTTGAATTTAATTTGCTTACTGGTTACAATTTAGCTTGAAATAAAACTAGTCAAAACGGCCGGGTTTCGAATTCGAACGGACGGTAAACGACTTTCAAGACTACCGATATCTTTTGATGATCTATGTAACACTTAGTATAAAGAGTATTGTATAAAAATTGCAACCAAATCTGTCAACCGGATTTTAAAATATAAAACTTGTATAGATAATACTGTCATTATTAAATATTCCAAATCGATGCTTTTATAAAGTCACTTTCGCTGAAGGAAATTACAGATATATACATAGTATATTATGGTTTATGGATATGGAATTCGATAAGACCTTCAAAATTCAAAAATTTTGAGCAAGTGTACACCTATTTGGTAAAATTAATCAGAACTTTTACTTCACTTTTAAAAACAAAAATTACAGTGGTTTATCTAATGAATATTAGTATAGATTCTTCTTATCTAAAAGGGTGGCATTGAGTGTGAGTAAGTAGGAAGTGAATCATTCCAGATTATGAAACAGCAACTAGCATTTCTGATTAGTTAGAGGAGAACTCAGTTGTCAAAGATGCCGCACATGTAATGCCTTCAACCTTTACAGAAACCCTCTTTATTTAAAGCAAAACAATTAGTTGTTAATAAACAGTATGATGTCATTTCATCGAAGTGTAAAGAAAAGCTCATTATTTTTTAGTGCATTAAATACGTCAAGTTTTGTGCAAATAAAACGCAATAGATGAAATTCATTTTCCCTTCTTCATTTAAAAGCAATTAGTAAAGTTAGTAAATATAATTTAAAAACAAGGAAAGTGAATGTCAAACAAATTTAAGATATAACAAGAAAAAACGTTAACTTCGGTTGAACCGAAGCTCTAATACCATTCACACGAAATTTTAAATAGTATTGTAAAACATAAAATTGGGGGTTTACATAGGGGCTACCCCAAAAAGTGGGCGGTACACACCCACTAGTAAATGTGTATGAAGCGATGAAGTAGATGTGTAAGATGCCGCCATATCGAATTTCAAGTTGATATTGACGTTTTCCATACAAATGCATAAAAGTGAGCTATGGGTTTATATGGGACTATCTCAAAAAGTGGGCGGAACGCACCCATTTCCATATGAATATGAAACGTTTGTCCACTAAAATCCACCAAAACAAATTTCAAAGTGTAATTTTGATTTAAATGAAGATATTTTTCATAAAAAACACAGAATTGCACGGTATGTTAATATGAGAGCTACCCCAAAAGGTGGGCGGGCCACGCTCATTAGTCTATGTATGTTAGGCGGATGTATATAAAAAATCACCTTAATATTGACTTTAATAAAGAAGTTTTCATATAAAAAGTCAAAAGTGGACAGTAGGTTTGTATGGGGGCTACCCCAAACAGTGGGCGAGTCCCACCCATTAATGTATATGTCAACCATCCGACCACTAGAAGTTACCAAAGCATTTATTAAGTTGATATTGACTACAATAAAAAAGTTTTTCATACAAAAATTCACGAGCGGGCAGTAGGTCTATATGGGGCCTAGCCCGAAAAATGGGCGTGGCAGGTCAATCTTGATACTCTATTAAACTGCAATAAAAAGAAATGTATGTGCAAAATTTCAACTGGATAGCATAGAAATTGGTTCACAAAAAAGGCGCAACATCATACAGCCTGACAAACGAACAGACAACAGTCAGACAGACGGACATGGCTAGATCGACTCGTCTCGTCGAGCCGATCTAGAATATATATACTTTATGAAGTCTACGATGCCTCCTTTAATGCGTTACAGACTTTCAGACAAACTGATAATACCATTTCGCAGTTTGTGTGAATGGTATAAAAAATTGTAAGGTACTGTTTCACATCACAATTGGCTCTTTAACGGCTTGGAAGAATGTGATTTAGTTTGAAATTTGCAATGACAACTGAATATTGGCCCAACATCAACACTAAGTGCAAACCGAATATCCATCGTTTACACAAGATGATTTGTATTTGATGGGATAAGAAGTATATCATGGTGTGCTGACAAACCGCATTTTGTTGTTGGGTTTTCCTGGCTATACTACTGCTGGAGAGCTTAACATTAAAAACTTTCATTTAATACACATAATGTAGAATCTCTAATGTATAATTTGCTTTTATCTTGAGATTTTCCAGAATAATACAATACAAAAAAAGAATATCACGTTTCATGCAAATTATATATTTCCCATGAGGCTATAAAACGTTTGATTTCTTTGAATTTTTTAAAATAATCTTCTTACCGCCTCAAGCTAAACTCCATGAACAGAATACGTCAGTAGTTTTTTTCACGGAAACTTACCTAAAAATAGAAAAAAGAAAAAAAAATGAAACATAAAATTAATACAAATCAAATACAAGGTTAGTTCAATATGCATTTATATACAATATTTCAGGTAAAACATTTTTCTTAGAAGCTATATTCAAAATATTTAACAAGTCAAGATTATGTCAGAATTTCAAAACAAATTTTCATGACACAAAATTTCAACAAATATTTATCAAAAATAAACAGCAGCAATAAGTAGCAGCGAAAATGTTACTAAAAGTTCAAGTGCGCCAACAATAACCCCTACACAAATTCAATTTTATAATAAAAAATAAAACATAAATAACAACAAATAAAAAAAAGATACAATTGAAAAAAATTAAACACAAAACACACCTCTTCAATTAAGTAGCTCAAAACAAAAAACGATTGAATGAAACACGCCCCAAAAGCAAAAAGTACACAAAAAAAAAAAGATACAATGTAACAAAACAATTCCAGCAATATCTGCAACTAAATTTGAATCTGAAATTGTAGCTTAGAAAAAAAAAAAAGAGCAAGGTGTGGGGGTCAGTGCTACCGTGGAGGTAGCATTATTAACCCTTGACTGCTGCCACTGACATCAGCAATGCTTCCACAAAAAATAAAATATTAAGCAACACAATGGTCAGTTTCTTTAATTACTATTCTTCATAAATAGTTTCATTGATGGTGTGAAAAATGCACAAAAGAAAAAAAAAATATAAGACGAAAAAAAAAGATACAATAATAATAATAAAGAGATGCGAAATATAGTTTTTTAAAGCTGCTTATTAATATAATTTCCATATTAATTATTTTTTAATAAAGCGCAGCAAGAAAACAAGCAAAAGCATTCAGTTCAGTTGGCACGAAGCTTAAATACGCTGCGGTTGCAGCTATCAAATGTGAAGTAGGGTTACGAAAAGCCAGTGGCCATAGTAACAATAGGTTAAAAGATCCTTAAATAGTGGGTCGTCGGAAAAGTCATGGCGCCTTTTTGAAATCGATGGCGTTATACGGATTCTTTTTATATTACAAAAGTTACTATTCTTCCGTCCACGATAATCTGTGGAGGTTCGAATTTATCAGCAAGCTCGATATATATGTATACGTTCCTCATGTACTCAAAGAAAACCATCTCATCAACCGAATCAATATCGCCGATACTCATTTCAATCGTATGAATATCGATCCGTCCTTTTGCAGCGCCTCGTGACCTCGTGGAAGATAGATTGTTTACAACTATGCTCAAGAGAGGTAAACGATCGTAGCGCAGTGGAAATGCGTGATACCAAACGGCATCCAATTCAAAAAAAAGTTCACTTCATATGGTGGGACTTCAACGGTGTGGTGTGTTTTCGAGCTCCCAACTGCATGATTTATTTCTCTATTGGAAAAACAGCTAGTGTTGCACTATGACCACAAACATGTTATGTGACTCGCCCGAAACTGCTACGGCTTGGATAGGAAGTTTTACATAATTTGCCTTACTCAGCAGACCTTCCTCCATCAGACTATCATTTAGATAATTCCTTGCAAAACGGCTTGAATGGTAGTCCGTTCCATTCTGATAAGGCCATCAAAGAGCATCTTACCCAATTCTTCGCTGGAAAAGGGCGGTGCTTTTACGAACTAGGAATCAAGCAACTTCCAGAAAGATGGCAAAAGGCCATCGATCAAAATGGCTAATATACACTAGTTTACAGCCTTTGCATTCACCTAATCTCACTTTGATGACCCATGTACTTTGGTTTAGTAAATCCTTTAAAAAACTTTTTGAATGGAATTTTCCAATTTTTTGAATTGTTCCAATGCTTTTGAGTTTACTTCGAATTCTAATTGACCGACTTAGTCAAACAAGCAGTCTAATGAAAGATCATTGTTAATATACATTTTGACTTGATATGCAAAAATTCTGGTTCCTTGTTTGTCCTTTGTTGTTTCAGTTCTATGAGTAACCAAATGTAATCGCCTATCATGGCTGCCACCCAGAAACCGTGATATTGTCGCTCCATGGTCTTAATTTGTTGATGAAATCGTTCTCTTTGATCTTTGCTTATGAAAGATGCATGCAAATTAATCGCAAATGAGCGTTCGCTTCATCTTCTGTATCCAGTTTCTTGGCAAAGTCTTTATGAGTACCAATTTAATGTGCAAAGGGGGAAGTATGGTATATTCTCTCTTCACGATAAGATCATATACGATGTAGGCTTCGAGGAGTACGTTGTTTGTTCTTGCCGATCATGCCTTTTGGCTATTCCAAACACAGAGACAGCAGCAACTTTTAGTATAGCCTCCTTGCATCCAATTTGATCATTTTAACTAATTAATTGTTCGAGATTCTCTCAGCTGACACTCAATAATAATTCTGCTAATATTTGAAAAAAAAAAATTCGTTTAGAATTTCACTGAAATTTATTGTACATAACTTAGCCATTTATCCATGGGTTTCATCAATAATGGGTTTTCTCTAGGCTTTAAATTTCAAACAGGACTTATCTTTGCGATTTCTAATTTTTATCTTTTTCAAATTTATAAAATCGCTAGCATTTGAATTACTGAACCGATCTCAAAACTATATAAGAGAAAATTATAGAAGACTCAATAACCTTTACGTATTGGTATGTCTGGCCAGGTCGGTCAATGTGAGTTTAAGATATACTCAAATATGGAAAAAAATATCAAAAAATCATATCGCAATATAATGCTTAAAAATGATTTTTATGTTTAGCGGACCAAAATGCAGAGGAATATCATACTGATATGGTAGGTAAACAAATTTTTCGATTTTGTAACTGACTTTCCCGACAACCCAATTGATATTTTCTGTCATTGCACAGTATGATTATGTTAAATAAGGCAGCATCTTATCTACTTCTTTCGAGTAAATATGCCTTGGTCTGTTTATATTCGTCGAATTAAATATTTAGCAAAGTCAGAGGCAGCTTCATTCTTTAAGAACTAGCTGCGAATTATAAGTGATTTTATTTACTACACGTTCCATTCTAACAAAATCATTTCCGAACAATTTATTCGTATTAAAAACAAGAAAAAACGTTAACTTCTGTTGGTGGTTTAAATAGGGGCTGCCCCAAAAAGTGGGCGGTACACACATACTAATAGAAGTGTATGAAGCGATGTACTTGATGTATAAGATACCGCCATATCGAATTTTAAGTTGATATTGACGTTTTCCATACAAATGCATAAAAGTGAACTGTGGGTTTATATGGGACTACCCCAAAAAGTTGGCGGGCCATGCGCATTAGTATATGTATGTTAAGCGGCTGTCTATAAAAAGGCATCATATCGCATTTCTACCTAATATTGACTTTAATAAAGATATTTTTCTTACAAAAACATAAAAGTGGGCAGTAGATTTGATTGGGGGCTACCCCAAAAAGTGGGCAGGCCACTCCCGTTAATCTATGTATGTTAAGCGGCTGACTATAAAAAAGCAACATATTGCATTTCAACCTAATACTGACTTTAATAAAGAAGTTTTCATACAAAAAGTCAAAAGTGGGCAGTATGTTTGTATGGGAACTAACCAAAACAGTGGCCGGGTCCCATCCATTAATGTATATGTCAAGCATCCGTCCACTAAAAGTTACCATATCAATTATAAAATTGATATTGACTACAACAAAAAGGTTTTTCATACAAAAAGTCAAAAGTGGACGGTGGGTTTGTATGGGGGCTACCCCAAAAAGTGGGCATGGGGGGTCAATCTTGATAATCTATTAAACTGCAATAAAAATAAGTGTATGTGCAAAATTTCAACTGGATAGCATAAAAATTGGTCCCCAAAAAATGCGCAACAATATAAATACGGACAGACGGACATGGCTAAATCGATTCGTCGAGCTGATTAAGAATATATATACTTTGTGGGATCTACGATGCCAACTTTAATGGGTTACAAACTTTCAGACAACCATTATACCATTCGCTCTATGTGTGAATGGTATAAAAAGAAACTGGAGCACTTCAATTAAAATCTAATAGTTTTCCATATTTATATGAGTGCTTCTTGATTTATTTGAACCATAGGTTTATATAGAGCTAAAAATTTGTTGAGGAAATTTTTCAATTACAAACTTTGTGAACCAAGCAAATAGTCTATATACAATCTGTATGTGTAGCGTATCTTAAAGGTAAAACAGTCTAAATGCGTACAAGTTGAAGGTGGTTTTTATTTTATTAATTTATGCACTTATTAAGAAATATAATAAACTCAACTCAGCTAAATTATTTAAGAAGCTGCTAGGTATAAAAGTATTTCAGCTGTTAACAACCGCGTCATCAACAAAATCTTCATCATCATCGACGGCGGAAAATAATTTATAAAAAGCATCATTTAAATTGTTTGCCATAATAAAGTTGATAAGCAACTTTTGTTTTTGTTTTATATTTTTGTCAGTCGCCGCAAGTTGACCTTCATTTTTTTTTTTTGTTTAGTGAAGTGAAGCGCGCTCTTATAATCTGGTTTTGTAGCGCATATCAAGAAATCAAAATCGAATGCTGCTAAAAAGACAAAAAAAAAAAACAAATATGTATACCAATTTAAAAATAAAATTGTAATAAATTTCCCATTTTAAGTTGTCAATTTTCAGTTTCGATTTTATATGTATCGCAACAACTTTTATCTTTGTTCTTCATTTTTTTATTTTTTTTTTTTTGCATTTCATGTCACTTTTATGCAAATTTTCTTACATTTAGCAGATACATATTGAAATTTATATATGAACCGGATATTTTTTCGTACTGCTAGAAATCGCAACTGCTCTGCTCTATATTTGAATGACGAGCGACGGCGCAAAGTTGCTGTTGACGCTAAGGCGGAGCGGTGTCGCATGAAGTAGGCGCCAATGCGATAAAGTCAAGTCAAAATATATATATATTTTTTTAAATTATTTATTTATTGTACTTAAACATAGATTAAGATACATTCTTCTGCGCCAAAGACGCAGACACGTTCCAAACTAAACGCAACTCGAAGAATCACAAACACACGACTTCTTGGTAGGTATTCACCGTGCTCAAAGAAATAAGAAAGAACGCTGCAGTCGAGTGTGCTAGACTTAGAGATACCCTGTATTTTGTTTAAGGCTTCTTAAAATGGTTCGTTCTAGATCTATTTATGCTTCTATACTAATATTACAAAGAGAGAGAGAGAGAGAGAGAGAAAGAGAGAGAGTGGACAGGGTAATCTCCGGAACCACTGTAGACACATATTTAAAAAATTCTTTCACTTGTTATATTATTCCAGCTGGACATAGACTATAAATCATTTGGAAAAAATGGGCAGTGCCAACCCAAATACAAGACAAAAAACTAAATGAATCGTACTTCAACAACTTTTTGACCCAGTTTGATGAGATTTGGTAGATATGGTTACAAAGAGCACCGGGAGAAACATTGTCCACTGGAAAAGTGGCCCGTGTCACAACTTCTGTATAAGAGAAAAACCAAATTTGTCAGGTCTCAGTAACGTAAAAGATACCGAAAGAAACAAAATCTAGTGGAAAAGTCATTAACTAGTTGAGGCAAATAGATGAAATGTGGTACATATGAATGTTGAGGGCACCGGAAAAATTTAAAACACTAGAAAAATGGGCAGTACCACGGTCCCATATAAGAGAAAAAGAAAAGGTGCGTAGCAGCGCAAACCTGGTAAAGTAGTTATTGACCCTTTGCTAGTTCGTCATTTTGTGGCAGTGGGTGCGTTGCGAGAGAAAAGTTTAAAGATAAAATATAAAAAGTTTCAGTAGAAAATTTGGCGTTGACATGCCTCTCAGATTAGAGAAGAACAAAAACTCAGCAAATATTTGACATAATGAATAACATTTGGTACAAACAAGTATGTAAAGGGCATCAGTTGAAAAAGGTGCTACTAGAAAAATAGGCCGGGAATTCTAGTAAGGCTTGAAGTAAGATACGCCAAATTTAGCATTTCTAGCTCAAGAATAAGAACAAAAATTTCCATACAAAAACTCTAAAATAGAAGGCAAGTTTGTATGAAGGCTACCCCTTATGGTGGTCCTATCTGAACATATGCGGTATATTTTATTAGAATTAAAGTAAGATACATTAAATTTTGGAGTTTCTAGCGTAATCAACAACAAAACCAGAAAATGTTCGTACAAGTGTGTTCATTTAATAAATTTTATCTGAAGACGGAAAATAGGAGTCCTTATATCCAAATTTGAATTCTCTATCTCTTATAGTCTCCGCCGATATCTGTTCGTTCAAACAGATGCTCGGACGGATGGACAGACGAACATGTCGACTAGTCTTCCGATGCTGATCAAGAAAACATATACTGCCACAACTCCATCTACCTGTTGCATACATTTACACAAGCTTAATATATCCTTTTACCGTATGGATGCAGGGTATAAAAAGAAGCGTGCCAAATGCCAGTTAAATGAAAAGCAAGAAAAATAGTTAAGCTGCAGCGTGCAGTATTTATGTAATTTAAATGCTTTTCATAGTTAACATCAATGCGTGGCAATCTGTCAACACAGTTGGCCAGGCCAACTAGTCTTTAGCCATTTCTAGCAGCGTAATTAGTCAAAACGCTTTGCTGCATCGTTCTGTACGTATGTATGTGTGAGTATCTGTGTAACTGTGTGCACGCTTGCGCTTATGCAATTATTCAACGCGTTTTTCAACTGCATGCGAACTTCTCGCGGTACTTGAAGTTGATAAATAGCTGCTGCTGCTACTGTTGTTGTATCTTAAAAATATATTCTTTTTCTTTAAGATATTCTAGTGAAGGTCGCTACTACAAAGTAGCTTGTTGACAGTATGCATGTTGCACCTTTTGCTTGTTAAGATTTGCGCTGAACATGCAATTTCAGTATACGCTCTTCCACTTCTATCTATGCACTACTCTAGTAAGTACTGCGTATAACTTGAGCTGCAATCTGCTGTGTCAGTAGTTCACTTAAGAGCGTGTTTAACTTTGTGCGATTTGTCAGATAACAATTAGCAATAGTTAACACTCAGTACGAATGTGTATTGCATTAAGTATTATAAAATAGCTGACTATCCCCTAGGGGGAAAACTGTCAAGTGTTCAACACGGCGTATGTGTCATATTGCAAAATTAAATATGAATACGCAATGTTGTACATACTACACACAAAAGGAAATGAAATACTTAACGAAAAAAAGCTGAACACGAAGAACCTAAAATTTGTAACGAATTTCATTTATTTCTTCTCATTTGAGTACCTTTTTCAACATTAAATAATTCAAATATCCCAAGTTTGCATTTTTAATTCATAGTTTAATCAACTTTCTAACGATTTCCGAAGCATTTCGACCGGGTTTGCCAGTCACTTTATACGATAGTTTAAGTAAAGTCATACATCAAAAAAACGCAAATATATCCCGTTATCTGGGCACAAATGAAAATGATAAGAGTTTAGAGTTACGAATCAACGTCGAAATCCGTTTTGTGCTAATGGCAGTCCTTATGTCGCGAAGGCTTTCCAGTGGAAACCGCAGGACAGCCGACGACCTGGTCGCTCAAGTTAAACAACAACAACATTCATTTGAAAAACACTTTATCTGAAGAGAAAATAGGAGAGTATGTAAGTATACAAAAAAAACGAAGATTCCATCTCTTAAAGTCTTCATCAACTCGTCGTTCAAACAGACAAACATATATATCGGCTTTAATTTTTATATTGATCAAGATTATATGTATGTATGTTTATGATTTATGGAAACGGGAGTCCTGGAAACTATGAAACACCTTCTCTGCAGCTGTCCATCAAGCGCAAAATCAAGACTAAAATACCTTGACATCATCGAGCTCACGTCATTGGAAGAGGCGTCCAGAAGGACTTCTAACAGGCTATTGGCATACGTCAAACACGCAAAAATTCTACAGGACTTCAACCGTTCCTGAACGACCTCCATCGTTGGCCTCACTAAGGCCCATATTGGTCTTTGTGTGACCACTTTCAAGGGGTCAGCCGGTGTAACCTAAACTATACTTTATGGGATTACTATGCCTCATGTTGGCTTTACATTCCATTGCATAAACTAAATATACCCTTTTACCCTATTGGAATAGGGTAGAATTGTTCTTCGATATATCAATATTTTTTATTGTACAAATTTTTAGGAGCTATTATATAGAATACTAGTAGGTCTCCGCGATGTTGTAAGCGGCCTTCCCCTTTCCCCTGCTAATCCTTCACCCAGCCACTCCTTCCCCCTGCCATTCCTTTCTCCTCCCGCCTTCCACATGCTCCTTATTATTGAAACAAAAAAAAAATGGAAGGAAAATCTAAAAAATCCAAAAAAATTTCTGTTTATCCAATCGCCACGAAACTTCACAGGATCACCCACGGGATTATTTTGAATACTGCCACAAAATTTGATCAAAATTTGGGGAATATACTTCCATTTTTATACATATAGATCGATATTTTTGGTCTGATACATCCAATTTTTATTTTAATTTAATATAAAAAAGGAAGTTTTTGCTTGAAATTTTTTGGTTTTGTTCCAAGTATAATACTCACTCATTCGTCTAATACTTATTTATAATACGATATAAAAAAACCATGGATATATGAAGATATTACACAGAATAAAAAGGAGGACTCCAATTTAATATTTGATGAACAAGGAACAAATCACGCCCAAAATCTTTTCAGTTGCACTAAAATTTTTAAAAACACCGGAAAAGTTCTCACAGATAATAGATAATAAAAATGAAACAACTCGTTTTCTTGAATACCCTTAATGTTGCAATTTGTGACTCCACGTAATTATATGACAAGAATAAAAAACAAAAGAAAATTGTGCAAAAATTATTCGCAAAAGTTTTAAATGACTACTGACTATCATACAACCTACAAAACTAGGTCCTACTAATTTAACTTCAACAAAACAGCCTTCTCTACAACACTTAATTTAAATTTAGCCAAGAATCTACTTATTTTCTTGGATGGCATGTATTATCCAGTTAAAGCACAAACAAAAAAAAAAAAAAAAAACAAGTCAACATTTAAAAACTTTATTTCGCATTCTCTATTAGACATATTAAATTTTCTTAATAATCCATTCATGCAGATTTTATCTCCAGCACATATGCCAACTTCCAATATCAATTACCAACCAATTCAAAGTCCTAGCTTTAGTATATACCAATTCATAGCTGACATTACTGCAATTGAAGCAAGCAAATCGTTTAAGAAAACATTTACACGAACTATATAATTGCATATGGCGCAGCAGAGTAAAGATTAAAAAGAACATATGCAAAGATCTTCAGACATACATAGAGCAAGAGGTTATACCTATGTAATACAAAGGCATGGTACACATCATCTTTGCGCCATTTAAGTCATGTCTTATAATTATATTGTAGACGAATTGAATATATGCAAAAACGCCTGCATTTTGCGCCATTTACAGCAAAAAAGTGAAGATAAAAAAGTATAGACGAACATGTGAGCGTTTTGTGCAGCAATAAGAAAGCGATCGACTGACTGACTGACAAGACAAACAGACAGATAGACAATTATCATGATTATATATATAGACGTATATGGCGAGCGCGAAGCTAAGTGGATAGATACAGACAGCTAGACTAAGTTAACTAGATGCTGAGAAGAATAATGTTGTTTCAATGGCTTCATGGATGGATGGATGCATGGATGAATAGTAGAGATTGTCTAATAAAACAAAAAGCATTTGTTGCAGCTTCACCACCGCTTGCAACATCTCTAGCTGCAGCAGCAGCAGCAACAACAACAATGCCACTAGCTGCATGTGACAAAAGTTGCTGCCATAAATGCTATGAATTGCCACGCTCGGACTGATGCCACAGCGATGATAAAGTGCGACACAGCCACCGCCACAACAATCCGCAGACAATTATGGTTCGAGAATGCTGTGACGCGACGTTGCAATCCAATTGCATAATTGAAATAAATTAGCTAAGCGCAAAAATATTTAACCAGCAACTTGAGGATGGGCATGTTGCGATGCAACATTGTTGCTTGTAGTATGTACTTCATAGACGTAGTTAGAAATTATTAATGGAGGAGATTAGAATTATAACTGCTTGAAGCAGTTAACACTCGTACTGAAGCAGAGAATACGGCTGACGTTACGTGATCGTTCAAAAGGTGTCAGAATGCAAGCGAAACAGAAAGCGAGTGCAAGCAGTAAAGCAAGAGCAAAGCGAGAAAGCCGTTTCGAAACTGTTTCCTCGCTTTGCATTGGTTTTTGTTTGTTGTTATCGTTTCGTATTTGCCTGATTTTGTTTGTCGCTTTCACTCTGGCATTCGCTAGCATTGCTTGTAGCACGAAATATTACGCATCGTATCACTTCTAGCGCCTATTCTGACGTCAGCCTAATCAATTAAGAAGACAGAATTCGTCTAAATGAAAACATAGTATCAACTTTGCCATCGTCATTGAATATTGTTTCTTTTTTTCTTCTATATACAAGTTTAAATTAAAAATAATTTTTTATTAAGATAGATCACGTAACAATTCTATACGCAATTAACTGCATTGAAATAATCAGCTCAACTTTGCACACACATATCCATATCAATCATTATATGTACATACATCACCATACCTTATAACAGGTGACCAAATAAGAATGAAGGGAAAAAAGTTCTGTTAAAATTATCTCTCTTACATAATATGTACATTCTCACTTTGCGTCAATATAGCAATGCATGTTGTTGTCCTCTCATTCCCTTTTTCTCGGTGCCCCATGCGCGACGGCTCTTCTATTATATGAAGCACACTAAATACGCATATGCAATACAAGGAAAGGAGACAGACTAAGAGCATTATGGAACCGCCACTTGCATCGGGTTGTTGTGGTTGTTTGCTACTGTGTCTGATGTGCCCTCACTTTTCCTTTTTCTACTCATCATCGTTTTTGTAATATTTTATTTAGCTTCACTTCGTATATTTATTTGTTTCAATTGCTGTGAATTACAATACAAACATTTACTTAAAACAAAAAACACTTATAATTCACAAATAGTTTATACATATTCTTTCAATAATTTATTACTGCTTTAATTTATCACGGCTCAAGGCTCGCATAAAGAACTACGCTATAAAATTATAAGTAAAATCTAAGAACTTGAAAAACATGGGTGGTAAGTTTGTGTGGGTACTACCACTAAAACCATGTCCGTACAAAAGAAGCATGTCTAACTTCAAGTGGAAAATGACTGCAATACAAAAATTTTCACACAAACTGTCGAAAGTTGGTGGGTGGTTTGTATGGGAGCTACAAAAATTTGGACATCTATATATACATAGGTATACATATATATGTGAAGTGTTCGTCCAGAATAAGCCACTATATCAATTTTAAAATGATTATTGAATACAATAAGAAGTTTCTCACACAAAAAATGTTGCTTTATGTGGGGCCGCCTCAAAAAAGGGCATGTCAACATTCAATAGCAACGAACATGAGAATACCGACGGACACAGCTAGATCGACTCGCGAAGCTAAATATAATCTACAAAGCTTGCTTTAATGCGTCCTACAAAGCTTCCTTTATGTCAAACTGATAATACCATTTCTCATTACGTGTGAATGGAATCAAAAAATTTTTTGTAGTTATGATCTGACGATAGGTGTTTTTAAAGTTTGTAATGACCTTTAATGCGTCGTAAAAACTATTTGTGAATTATAAGTGCTATTATGTTTTAAGCGAAGTTTATTATTAAGTTTTAAGCCAAAATAGCTGCAAATTGTGCAAAACATTTTATTTGTGCACATCTACTCGGTGATTGTAGAATGGGTGGAAGGGACAGGAGAAGCGGGGTAGGAGAATTGGAGGTAGAGTAAAGGGGCATGGGGAAGGTGGGGCAGGGGGAAGGCCGGGCAGAGGGAAGGTCGGGAAGAGGGATGGTGGGACAGGGGGAAGGTGTGGCAACGCGCCGGGTGCCAGCTAGTTGCTAAAGTAAAAGTAAATTATTGCATTTAATTTTTTTACATTTCATACACATTTAGGACAGACTTTAAATAACATATGTAAATATATTAAAATGATCACTTATACACGCAATATGCTTGGCGCTCTCAAAAAAGTTTTTTTTTTTAATTTAATAAACTCTAGTTTTAGATATTACTTTGGTGCGCAATGGTGGAATTCAATACGCGGTGGTTGTGGAAGGTATGGAGTGTTCAGCATAAGTTTGTTGGGTATGAAATAATTAGAAATAAGTCAAATTTTTGTTCTATATTGTATGAGCACATAGTACTACTGCGTTTCTATATACCAATAACTTTTAAATAGTTAGAGTATCTTCAATTCCGTAACGATATACCCCTTAAGCTACACCACTAGCATTATTCTTTCTATTACATACCACACAACACGTGTAGGTGTCACAGCTGGTTTTTAGACACCTTCTGCAACTTCGCAGCATCATTATCAACAGCAATCAAACAAGCTGAACAAGAACGCCACGCAACATTGTCTTTAAGCGCAGGTTTTGCTTAATGGCATCGTTACCGCCTATTAAAATTCCAGTGAAATTGAAAGTATATTGAATGCGCATTGTCGTCGTTTGTACTGTTGTTGTTGTTGTTGTTGTTGTTGTTGTTGTTGTTGTTGTGGTTATTGTCGCATTGCCAATAAGGAAATTGATATCTTAGACACTCAATCAAATTGTGGATTTATTGTGCATTTATGCAATAGTCATGCATGACATTTGTTTATTGTTTTGTACAATATAATATGTAGCAGAACTTGTTCGTATTGATTGCTTTTTCTTTTACATTATTTTCCCCCAACCATATTCTGCAGCAGCTCATGCACATGCATCAATAAATGTATCTCATAGATACATCAATGTCAATGCGCATGACTGGCGTGTTTCTTTCATTTCATGCAGCGTTTTCGAAGCTCAATTGAATTTTGAATGAAAGCGTTTTATGTTCCATTGTTGCATTTTCAATTGCACGGGGGAATATACTATATATTTTTTGCAATGTTAGCCATGAGACACGTGCCCCAAAACATAAATATAACTCAATTCAATTTTAACAGACTTATTTCAAAAAAGATAAACAAAAATTATTCTACCATTTTTGACTGCGCAGTCAAATTAATGAATTTAATTTAATTTCAAATTGTTTTGTAGCTTTTGGATTTAGCTTTGTTTGATTTTTTTTTGTGGCCAAGTGTTCAAATTTTATCGCTGGCCCATTTCTTGGCAGTTTGATTGGCATTACAACAACAACAATCAGTAGGCCCATAGAGACGACAATAAACATGTTGCTATTGTTGTTGTCTATTGTTATTCATGGATTTGTTGTTGTTTTTCTGTGGTTAAACTTGTTTTTTCTTGGCAAATTTAACAGTGACCACAAAAATTTTATGCATGCATTTTGCAACACTTGCAGCAACGCTAGCACGCTTGTACTTATGCTGTCCCACTCTCTCTTTCTTGATTTTGATAATACTTGAGCTCGTTTTAAGTATTTGGCTTAGCTTGAAATACACAATAGCAACAACTACTGTATAAATAGAAACAGTAGTACTACTGTCAAAGACATGTTTGTATGTTAGCTTAAACAGGGTATTAGTTGCTTCGCTTCTGCCGACACTCGCTTAGTTTCTCTACTCACTGGCTTTCACCCTCGTTTATATTGCTCATTCACTTAAAACTGTTAGAATTCCTGTGCTTGTAAATGTATCCATGTGGTTCAGCTGCACTAGTGCATTCAACGGTCACCGGTAGCGTATAGCTTTCAATTCCCTGCCTATTCACCGGCAACACCTTGGGCTGGCAAATTTAAAACGATGGTGGCATAGGCTGTGTACATTTTGCCAGCCACGTACTAGTCTAAATGCACGTGCAATTTTACTAGGGAAACGGAACTAGCGAAGTGGCTAGTCGCTTGGAGCAATTCATATAACCATAGATTTAATGAAAATGTATTCAATTTACGAGTATTAAACAAAACATCTTCGAAAACCCCTTTTAGTAAGGTTCCACGATATTCACGTTTAATATCCACGTTTAATACAGATTTTTCGTTAGAGACAAATTTTGTTATTACCACAAATTTGAGAAAAATTTTGTGTTAATTTGAATTTAGCCCTGTTACTTAAAAAAAAAAAAACAGAAGACCACGGAAGCTTACAGTTTCAACGAGAAAATTTAGTTGGTTCAACTGCATATACTTGTTTCCATTAGCTGGTGATTCGGAATATTGCTGGCCATAGGGACCGAAACAAGCTTGTTTCTGAGGTTGCGTGACATGAATTGGTTAATGAAGCAATAAAGAATTGTATATAATTTTTTTGAGCAAAATTTATTATTACTACAAAAAAAAAAAAAACAGAAAAAAAAACGAAATTCAGCTAAAATTATGGCTAGCGAAAGGGAACTGGCGATGTGACTAACCACCAGTAGTCGGTGAATACAACATACTGTACCAGCTCACTAGGCACCAGTCTTACTATAGAGATGAGTGTATTGATATATGTAAGTGTAAGAGTCTGCTGAAGTGTGAAGTTTTTAAGCGTGTGTATGAAGCAGTACACATAAATACTCCCTCATATCACTTTGCACTGATTATTAGCGAAGCGCGGGGAGTTTTGGTCTCAATCATATGAGTATATTTATGCATAATCTGCGAAGGTCCCAGCCGAACTAATTGAACCGAAAGAACTCAATATATGCAATCGAGCTGTGCACTTGTAGTGTGCTCAATATGCACCTGGTCGCAACATCTGTATACACTGCAATTCGAATTAATTAAGCAGACTAATATCAAGTTTATACGACACATTTCATGATACTATGAATTTTATGATACCTTTGTTATGCTATATTTAAAAAATCATGAACTGCGTCGCAAGCTGCCACCTCAGCCAGATATGTGAAGCGATGTGGCAACACTTATCAGCCAAAGTATACATCAAAAATATAAAAAATAAAATGTAAATACATATTTAATACTAATATAAAAAGCAGAATAGAGCAAGTACATAGCTATTTTTTAGTGTCCTTGGAAACTCGACTTAAAATTGAGCACCAACCGACTTACATTTTCTTTCACAACATAAAAATTACAAGGTGGCAACGATGAGAGAATATCATGAAAAAGCGTTTTTGTACTTATCATGAATGTTTCCATGAAAAACTCCATTGTATAAACGATATACTATAAGTGGAACTTTTTTTTTCGAAATAAATTTTAATATTTTAAATTTTATTAAATCAGTTGGTTTAGCGCAGAAGCATGACTAATTTCTGACGTTCCATTTACCGTTACGACGCGACACTAAACGAACGAAAAGCAAAAGGCGGAACATGTAATCGTACACATATGAATACATGTGACGATTGTGTCGTTCCGCCTGAACAAGCAAGCGATAGACAGACCAGCGTGCATTGGCTTGTTGAAAGCTATAGTTATATGTGTGTGTGTTTGTGAATTAGTGTTATATAGCGCGCGGTGGGGTGCGGTATGCAAATGGTAGAATGTATGAATAATAACATTGTAAGTGTATAATAAAGTTTCTTTCAAATAAAATACATGTACAAAGTAAACAAAGCACGCACACCATAAATCAAGGAAGACGACAATAACAGTTACTTTTGCATTTGAGTACCAAAAACAACAACAAAAAGCTAATAAAGTTGCTGGTGGTCAGTCGAAGAGAAAGAGAGAGCGTATATTTCACTCTTTGTTGTTGGTAACGAAACTCTTTTATATGACAAGTTGTTTGTGTACTGATTGAATTATTGGAATTACATTAGAATTCAATTCACAAAAGTATGCAATTTTTCATCAATGTTTTCTTATCACGTTATCACGTAAAATTATCGTCCGTAAACCGACTTTACAGACAACCATTTTTTTTTTTAAAGAAATTTGTTACAATTTAATAATTTAAATATTTATCAAAATAAGCAATAGTCTTCAATTTTCAACTGTGGGAGACAATTCTCCACCATTGCATAAATTCCCACTCTGTTTAAAATTCTAGAGCTGTTCTTCTACAAAGTTGTAGTTTGATTTGTAAAGGTTTTAATAATAAAAAAAAATGTATCACTTTCGATGCTTTGACACGTTTCAAATCTTAACTCAAATGAATACATTCGTATCTAATAAATGAATTTGAATTTAGTGCAACTAATTTCGAAGTCATTTCGAAGTAAATATCGAATCTACCTATATATGCACATATAAGTTTCATCGGGGACTTTTTTTCTTAAACAAATATTTTTAGTGTTTTATTTTTACAACTGCTTTGTCGCTACAATTTAAATTCTTGTTTTTACGAATACCTTTTTATATTGACGTCAATATACGTAGCAGCAACTGGTATAAGAAATTTACACATTTATAATAATAATAATATTTTAACAATATAAATATTCAACCACATAAGTACAAAAAAAGTCAAGTGTCTCTAGTTAGACGTCATCAAATTATCTGTTAACCAGTTACAAGGTTTTAATGAATGAACTTAACAAAAAGCACGATTCATAAATAAACAAAATATGCAAATATTTGCATTTAAATAGTCAGACAAAAAAAAAAAAATCCATTCAGACGTGCTGAGAGCATGTACTTCAGAGTCAATTACAACGAAAAACAAAACTTGTAAATTACAATACATAAAATAGCAATACAGTTCATTAAAAGAACAAAAAAGAGTTATAACTACCACAAAAAAAAGGACGAGTGTTATTTTTTTCAAGCTTGATTTGAACTATGGCACGGGCAAATAAACAATTTTAAAAAATTGCCGGTTTAATAGGTACAAATATAGCGAAATCGGAAATTAGAATTGATTAGAATTGAGAAATTGAGCGTATTCAGCAGAACTCCACTAGCATCTAGCAACTACTATATGCTACATGTTCTACTGAATGGACTGTTGCATCAAAAAGTGTGGAAACTCTGAACAGCTTTGTAGTTTTCGCAAAGGCCGCAAGAAGAATTTATTGTGTTCTAGAGTTTCGGAATGCAGCTGGCATATCTTTTATATATCACCACATGGTGAGAATATGGTGAAAATATACCTATTTGTATACATGTGTACAGAAACTCACTAAGCTTAGTAAGCGAATATGGATAGGATATGGTAGGACCTGAGCCGTATTGTGGCATCGGGAGACATACTATATCGGAAGTAATCCGCAAGGGGAAGGATATAGGAAACAAATAACACTGCGCTACAAGCCAAAGACTAGGACAAGCCAAGTTACTTGTTAAGAATGCTAACAGGACTGTAGACTAAAGAAACATTTATATGTTTTTGGGATACATAACTCACCCGAATGCAGTTTCTGTGACCACGAAGAGGAGACTCCTCTTCATATTCTTGCTAAATGTGAAGCTGTAACTGGAAACAGACTGCAGATGCTAGGTAATCACATTATTAGAAAGGATCAACTTAGAAGTTTATATCATAGGAAAAAAATAAGATTCATTCAACGTATAGGCTTAGGGCAGTTCATCTAACTCTGTAGGAGAAACAGTAGACCTTTTAGGTCGCAGTTTTTATATGTCCCCATCTTAAATAATAATAATAATAAGCGAATATGGCAGAAATATTGTGCTAACCTGTAGCTTCAACGTGGATTTATCTAGAAGGTGACGTTTTCCGCTGTGGTGACTTTCTTAATTGCTTTGAGCGCGTGAAACAAAAAACTGAATATGTACCCAATCTGCAACAGAGTAAGACAAAAGATAAATAGAAAATGAAAAAGAGCGTTGCTGAGGAGAATACGTCACCTTTAGTATAAATTCATCATGAAGTAAGGAGATATGGTAAAAAAAAGCAATTCAAAGCGTTACCTTCAAAGAATTTCCATAGAAATGAAACAAAAAAAATAGTGGTGGTAGTGGACGTGGCATCAAAAAATTTAATAAACCTTATCTACGTATGCCTATGAAGAGTCTGTTAAGTAAATTCTGTGTTTTTAGCTCCTATATGCGAAATATATGGAAGAGAGTTAATAATGATTTCTAAAAATGCTGATAAATGCATTTAAAGAATGAGTTCAAAATCAAAATTATATCTTTCGCATAAACTATTACGTATTAGAGTACTATAAGATTTCGTCACTAGCTTTTAACCATAGATAGTGCATAGACCGATTTTTATGTTGGTTGGCGACAAATTATACAAGCAATGTTGTGCAAAAATAGTCTGTCATACCAAATAGGATTAACCCCGAATTTTTTGCTAAGTTACAAGAGCATAATTGTACTACTATCATAATATTTTAAATCTGTTAAAGCCTTGTACGAGTATATTGAATCAAATAGTACAGCACTTTTTCAGTTTGTGAATATTCTTATATATTCTTATAAGTGATATTGTAACTATTGTAATAATTATGTTGATTTTTTAAATCATTATTTATAATATTTTCCAAACCAAAACCCTATTAAATTAAATTAACAAGTGCATTTGACAAGTGTTGACTACAACAAATGCCATTAAGAACTTCAATCATCAATAAGCTTTTCAATGCTGTCAAAATATCTTAATTATGCATGTATAATGAGCAGATATTGTTGTCAGAGTGGGAGTATAAGCCAATCAAAATTTATTAGATCTTCGCAAATCAAATTCTGAATCAGCTTACTCTGACTCAAGACTCAGAGTCAGTTTCTAAGTCAATGTCACAGCGCTATGTTAAAAATCGTGGGTGTGTTTGCAGCAGTTTCTGCATAACTTTATATAAATTTTGACTTCAATTATACTCTAAGAATAAAATAAAATTATAGACGCATGCAAGACTTCAACTGTCTTAGCAACAAAATTAACAAAATCAGACAAGGCATTTGTCTTTCAACTGACGTTTGATTGATTCATTTTGACTGAACTTGATTAATGTACAAATCGAACAATTTATAGAATAAAAATATAATACACGAATTCTCTCAATGAAAGAAATTCAACCTTTGTATTTACAGCACCCAATAATAAGAATATCAATAATATAGAAACTCATCCGACTAACCCTGGATCCATCAATGTCCTTTTTCCTATGGCGGCGTTCACTAAGGAAATTTATAGAGCTGAGAGAGAGAGAGAGAAATCAGGTCTTTGTAATTGGCCGATACCGTAACCTGTTTTTTAGCTACATTAGATGCAATATTCAGATCGATAACTTAAAAACTGTGGGACTAGTTTGGATTCATAAGTCTGTATATTTCACTATGGGTTTCGTTTTTGTATGTTCAATGCGCTCCTTCTCTTGCATTTGTTCCAGTAATCTGTTTTGATATTCCTTAAATTGGATCATCGAATAATCAAATTGGCGATAGTAGTTTAACACTTTTCGCACATCGTCGACCCCATTATCGTCGATAATTTTGAGGAAAGCCTCTAAATCCTAGAGTTGCACGTCATTGTCGTTTCGCTGCCAACGTGGCATTTGAAACGTGTACTCTGGATGCAGTTTAGTGTAGTTTTAATCCCAATAGATGACAATAGCTCTCTCGCAATTAATGTTATTACTATTCTTTATGTGATGACTGTCTACGAATTTCGTACCAAACTATACTGGATGTAACCATTTATATCGAGAGCATCCAGTATCGGTAAAAGAGTTATTCCCTGTTCGGCTGTAAACCAGAGCTCGCAAGAAGTGATTTTTTTTTTACAGGCAGTTCGAAAAAAAAAATATTGTTGCGAGCGGACACGATTTAAAATACTCGTAGAAGCGAAAATACATTTAAACTCTGTTTATTCTCATCGTGGTCTTTGTTCAAGCAATGAGAGTTTTTTGTCGCTTACTTTCTGCATTTGTTCACATAAGACACTTTATTGCGCAGTATATTGTCTTATTGCACACAAACGCTTTGCCAGCGATGAAATATTTAAAGCAACCACAACATATGAACACAAAAACAACAAAAAAGACATTTTACGCTTCCACTTAGCTCGTTTTGCTCAGTTGCTGAGAGTCGAACGAAAGTGTCAAGCTAGTATTATTATGAATATCGCTCATCGAGAAGCATGAAACAGAAAACACGAAAGAGTCCAAAAGAAGTGCTCTGTTGAGAGAGTGAGCGAGTCTTCTTCATTCTATTCTGTCAGCATGGAAAAAATTAGTTGAGCATATTTTGCGAAACCAGCTGTAAACACAACGATCTCAAAATCTATGCACTTTCGCACTCTTGTAGGAAATGAAGGAATGAAAACGCCAACCAATGGGTAGCGCATACGGCAGCTTAAGAGGCAATAGTCTTTCACGCGTTGGCTCCTGGAACATTTTCTAATAGTAGTTCATAAACATAAACAAATAGGCGTGTCCCGCCCACTTTTTTAGGTAGTCCCATACAAACCCACAGCTCAGTTTAATGCATTTGTATGAAACACGTTAATATCAACTTGAAATTCAATATGGTGGCATCTTATAGATAGTCACTTCATACTCATGTACTAATGGGCATGTACCGCCCAATTTTTGGGGTAGACCCTACTTAAACTTCCACGTTTATGTTTTACAATACGATTTAAAATATCGTATCGTATTAGACGTGCACATTATATGCATGGTTTGGAATATATTTTTTCTACTGTGCGGCTCAGTCTTATTATTTTTTGTTTCTTTTAATTTGTACTTTGTATGCGCTTACGTTTGTGCAAATGTATGGACTGTACACCTGTTTACCATTCGAACTCATCCAATGAATAGGACAAAAGTAATCGATATTACATTGATAACTGATTTATATTTCCAGCTATAGCATATCTTGGAAATACGTTTTGTTATACTACTTTTATAAATCGTGAAAATGGCCCTTAGACTTCATTAGTTTAACTATTTGATGGGTTCATAACTTTTAAACAACTTGAGGTAGTGTGTAGCATCATTTTCAAAAGAAGACGTTGGTATAGGCATTTGATATTAGCAATTCTATTTAACACGATTTTACTATTTATTTAGTGATCGGTTTTGGTATATATTAATATAATAAATAGTACATGAAATCGAATCAATGCAATACATTCGTTTAGCCTATCAACTCGATTATACTCTTGGTAAATAAAAAAAATATATTAAAACAAACAAAAAAAACACAAAAAACAACTTTATTTGATTGTACATGCGTTGACTAGTCTCTGTTTCCCCCAGCAAAGAGCTAATTTCTTAGTAATATCGAATTGCTAACCCCTTTTGCCTAGCGAATAGCTAGCGAAAGGTGATGCAAAGTCGTACCGCTCGGTTCCTGCCCCGGCAATTTCGTAAAATATAATAATAATAATATGGAGAAATAATATGGATAAATAGGTATTCACTTCTTCGTAGCTCTTGGCAGTTTTACTATGATTTTTCTGCACTCCTAGTTGCTTGAAAGTATTTGTCATATAGTTTATTTACTATGGGATCCTATGGTGTAGCGTAGCGTTTTTCATATGCATATAAAAATATGCAGCAGACTGATGAGAATCTGTAGCTGAATTCGGTGCACGTGCATCTGCGCCTGCATAAAATCATAAATTGAATTTAATTCATATACATAAAATAGATCGTTAACGAAAATTTACATTATTTGCATAAATGTATTTATTAATTTCGAATACAGTTTAAGAATACATATGAAGATTGGCAAGTTTAATTTGTTGCTGTTCAAAAAATATCAATTTTGTTGTTTTCTAAATTGTACAGAACTACTTGTATACGTGATGATATTTACCTTTCGAACTTGTCAGACTATGTCCAATGCTCTGCCAGAAATTCAGACGACAGCCAAAGACTTTCATTTCCTTGACGCGCTCCTTCATATTGCCAATCACACTCGTCTCTGCCAGGCTTACACACGGAATCATTACACCTTCTTCCTTCAAAGGACTAAATTGAACAACTGCAAAATGAGTCGACGCGTTTCAAGATTGAAACAAGTACAAAAAAATACTTTCAGATACTTTTTTTCTCTAGTATCCAATATATATCTTTCAATCTTTTAATTATTTTAAGCACTTTTCAAATTAAACAAAGAAATTAACACAGCTAAATAACCAAAAAAAAAAAAAATATATATATATATGTATATAAAAAGTAAAAAACCTAAAAAAGAAGAGGAAATTAAAAATTAGTCATGTATTTAAATTTTAAGTAGCCAACGTTTAAACCATTTTCAGCGTGTGGTGGTAATTTTAGTTTCAGATAATCAGCATTACTTATTTAGTTTTAAAGCACTCGCGGCGTTCAATTTAATTCATTTGTTAGATTTGTTTTTCTACTTACAATTTTTAAATGAGCTATAATCACTACCCTGGCTTAATTACAACCATTGTGGTCGTGATTTTTGTCTAATAATCACCAAGAATTTTTGTAATTTTGCAACTGAGTTTTGCGGCTTGATTTCGTGCTTAAACATTTCAAGTACGCTTAGACAAACAAATCACTTATGTCAATCAGGAAATATTTTTTCACACATAATCGGAAATATTTTTGATATATCAGAACAGCAAACTGCTCATTAAAATTTAACAACTATAAAAATTATACATTTTTTAATTTTTTGTTTTTTTTTTTCAAAACTATCAATCAAAAAGTTTTCAAACTAGTAAATTATTTTAAATACTGAAGCGCATTATAGCCGTTGGCATGGAAAAAAGCTAAACTTAAATATTTAAATAGCTTGTCTTCTTGCATCATTTCTAATAAAGTGTTTTTGAAGTTTTATCAACAAACTAGCAACAATTGATTGATTCGCTGAACACTGAAGCATCATAATTTCATCTTAAAAATGTTATTTTAATATTTGGCAAACAAACTATTATGATAAATTAACGCTTTAATTATTAATCATAAAAAAAAACCTGATGTACAACACAATTTTTATTAATTATTTATTTGTTGTATGGCGGATGATTTTCGTCAACGATAGGAAGTACATCAAATATTTTTTTAATGACGTAAATAAAGCTTTAAATTAAAAAATAAATAAGTAGGTATTTTATAATATACACTGCACAGTTCTATGGTGGAAACAAAATAGGAGTCAGGACATGTGATCTGAAAGTTATTTACTTTACAAGTATACTGCAGAGAGGGATACCTTAATAAAGAAATACAGAATACAGCAGCATAAATTCCTTTTTTTTTAAATGCCTCAGCATTCAAGCTATAGGGATCGTAGCGTGGCGGGAGTAATACCAAACGACAGGTTACGATGAACATCAGATATCGGCTTCTTCAGTGTATGGACAAAGGGTACATAACAAACCAGATATGATTGTCAAAACTGTGTAAAACAAAAGTTTAGATATTGAACCTACACATTATAGAAAACAAACAAACGAAGCTCTAATATCATTTACACAAGTGAATGGCGGGTTTTATGGTGGTTATGCTGACGCACCTTGTATAAGAAACTCAACGAAGAAATGCTTCAACTTTGGGTTCTAAAGCTCGTACACAATCTGAGAAATGTGTGTTTCTACAAGCTAGCCCATTCTAGTCCCATTTATGTACCGTTAAAGGTAATGTAACGTAGATAACGTTGAGTGCAAAATCATAATTCGGCAAGTTATAAAGATAATCACGCATTTGTAAAAGTCATAGATTGGATTTGGATCTGCATATATACATATAAGCCGGAGTTAGCACAAGAACTGAAGTTTCCGTACATCGCTTGCGTCAGAAGTTTGCTCATTTCCCATTAGAGCATATAGAACTTATGGAAACTAGAACCAAATTTCATCGGAAAAGTAATTTTTTACGATGGGATGCACTTCTGGCTGAATGGCCACGGTAAATAAGCTAAATTGCTTGTCATTAGAGTGCTGCAAAGCCATGTGGCTTTCATCAAACAACTTTACATTCACAAAGAGTCACACAGAATCACATTTTGTAAAAAATGAAAAAGGTGCACGCGTTACTGTGAATGGCGAACTCATCAGGTCATGTCATCGGATTATTTTTATGCCGAGAATCATATTTCATAGAAATATATTTCATATTTTAATAGAAAAAATTCGGTAATGTTTCTCGAATGGTTTTTTGTGTTAATAGCTGAGGGAATGGAATATAATGGAAAAGCTTCATTTTATGTTGTGTTTAATCGCACATTAAAAGGTCAGACACCGAAAGAAATCAAGTTCACATTTAATAAAACCATTGCATAGGATAATTTAGTACTAAGTGAATGAGCTTAAACATGGCTGCACATCATCCACAATTAATGAATGAAACTGTTTATGAGGTACGACACTCCAGAAAAAAAAAAATCCTATATTAGTTCTGGCTCCGTGACGACCACAGTTTTTGGAATGCACATTATCCATATTAATTGAACGAACAGGACGAGAAGGTATTAGGTGCCATTATTGGATAGCCTAAGAGAGGAAATTTAGCGGAAACCGCTGTTTGGCCACATTATGAACTTGACCAAATAATATCGCACTTGCCATTCTTAACATATTCACCAGGGGCGGAACCACAACAATATCTTGGGGTATTGGGAAACTCTACAACTCTTGGTGGGAGGGAACTCTATTAAAAAAATAAACATATTATTTTATGAAAATGAAGCGAAAAATAATGTTTTCTACTGAAAAAAAAAAATGGTGTTGGTGAGGAACGTACCCCAGTTCCCCGCTTGGATCCGCCAATATTCAGCAAGGGCGGATCCAGTACAATATCTTGGGGGAGGGCGAAACCTTACTACTCTTGGAGGGAGGGAACTCTACTAAAAAATTAAACCTATTATTTTACGAAAATGAAGCGTACACAATTTTCACCAGTTTCCCTCTTGGAGCCGCCAATGACTAAACTTTGTCTCTAATGAGTTGTTCGTGTTGCCAGACATGTAAAAACGGCAAAACTGAAAATGAATGATAAACGAAAATCATCAAGATCTTCCAGAATAACTGCTCGTTTTGATGTTCCTTTGGCTTTTTAACCATTGTTTTCTTTACTGGATTGATCAGCATATTAGGGTCGCAGCTCTCCTTTTCTACTATTTTTGCTAAAGGTCATGAGCACCCTTAACAATATACAAAATATTATCAGTAGTTATATAGTGAGAACAATCATTCTACACCTTCTGTGAAAGGTATTGCAAATAAAATTGTTATAAACTTTACACAAAGTAAAAATAAACAAATTTAAAATTTTCACACGAAAATACAAGAAATTATTTTTAACTAGAGATCAAATGGGCACAAAGCAGAACCGGCTTACCGGAGAACAACAGCTTAAAAATATAAAAGAAATTCAAAACCACAAAAAAAAAAACAAAAAATAAATTAAAGAAAATTACTCGACAGACCTAAAAACTGTTGTATCCAATCAATACACAATGCGAAGTGTGTCAAACTGATAAATCGGCTGACTCAGACTCAAATGTGTTAATTATGTTTATAATTGCTAAACTGAAAGCTTGAGTAGCAAGCCGAGTCAAAATGAATTTCTAATGAGTCAAATTCGTTGCAAATCATGCAAACCTGAAGAGAAGAGAATCATTTACGACCAATAAATGAATGCATTTAATCAAATTAGTTGACTATAATCAAATGATATTTGCCGCAGATGTTGCATTTAACACAGCTGAAGACTATGTTGCTGATGATGATAATGATCATCATTATGATGATGATGATGATGATGTTGCTATTAAGCGTGCCGAGCAATTGCCATTGGCGCGCTTGATTATCCATCGAGGATGACAACAATGACGACAGACAATGAGTGTTTATTGGAAGTCGGTTGAGGTTATTGATGAATTGGCAACTATTTTTACTTGCGTGCAATGAAAATAATAAATTTTAATTTGTGCACAATAAAAAAACAAAAATAAAAATCAACGCTCGAAGCGACAAAACAAAGCAGCAGCAGCAGCAGCAGCAGCTAAAAAAGATATTGTATCTTATATGCAATACAATGTAGAAAAACAAAAAGCAGGTCAATTAGACAACAAGTTGAGTTTTAAGAACATGCTTGCAGCAGCAGCAGCAGCAGCTGCAAAATATTTTTAATAAACAATTATTTTGCTTCATTATTAAGCATTGTTGAACAACACAATGAAGACAAAATAAAGTCAACAGAAATGTACGCAAATTTTATTGAACATTAAGAAGTAGAAAAAACTCGTATCTTCTATGAAACATCTTCAAGCATTTCGCAGCAGAAACCCGGAAGCTCTTTTTATCAGTTAATGATGCGCACAAAACTTTTTTTTTTTATTTTAAAACATGAAAAATACAAAATTTCTGAAAGCAATTTGTTTATTTTATTTGTTGCTTCTTCAAGTTAATTTTGATGTTTTTGGCATGCAGCCTCACACTCACAAATGAAAATTCTAATAACTCGCTCAGAACAACAACAATACTAATAATAATAATAATTTCCTGTCTGTGTTCTGCGTTTCCTGTAACTTTTGCTGCATTTCAAAGACTTCATTTGTGAGATACTTACTCACTTAGTTGAAAATACTTGTATGTAGAACAAGTAGGAGTTGCACTCATTTCCAAGTAAAGTGTTTAACGAAGCATATATATGAACAAATAAGCAACACTTTCAATTAAATTTCTAATAAAGTAAACGGAAATAACAATTGAGCACCATTAAGTTGATTTGAGGCAATCAAATAAGAGTCTCATTTGTGGCGTAGAAGGGGTGTAGTGCTGCAGCAAATAAGGCAGATCTAGTATTTGAGCATGTGTGTGTGTGGGTGTTATTTAATATTATTATAAATTTATAACAGAATTAAATTTAAAATTTCTAATGCGAGAAGATAAAAATTAATTAGAGTTTAATCGAATTATTGCTAAGATTCTTTATACTTGGATTTGTATAGAGATCTTCAGTAGGGATACCCTTATATTTTTTTCATGATCTATCACCGACACAACGTCGCACATTTTTATCATGATGAAGTTCACGAACAAGTAACGTAATTATTAAAAATTGCTACCGAAATTCTGAGTCGGTGGTCACACATCGGTTCACAGTTTTCGTGCATTCAAAAATTGCTGGGTCATACACCTTACGGCTCTGACTTGGCATCAAATGACTTCGTTTTGTTCCCGCACATCAAAAATAATTTGCTAGTCAACTATTTTCGAAGCCTGCAGTAGTTGTTGAAGTCTTTAAACAGCTCGCTTTGTGGATACCCTCTGACTGATAAAAATTTATCATACTTCAAATTGATCATACATCTGGAAACATGCGCTGGCATGTTGTCAATATACAAGGCAACCATCGTACATACAAATTGCATGCATGTACAATGAGAATATTTTGTCAACTTCTGCAATTTTTTATGTAAGAATACATTTCTATTTATGCACATACAAAGTTTGATCTAAAAATAACCGAACTTTTAATTTAAATCATAGAACACGTAGCGCCATCTTTTAAATGTTGGCAGTGTTCGAAAGGTACATTTTTCTTCTTTCGAAACCAGCTAAGTTCATGCTAATCGTTTGACAGGTTACAAAATGACACACGTTTTAGTAACAACAGTTTTTGTAGTTATGTCATAAAAACATAATGGAACAAAGAGCAAATTTTAAATTTTATTTTAAACTCGATAAAAAAATGTTCTGAGACTTTCAATTTTACAAATGGTTTACACGATTTAATAATGAATCCAAGACCTGGACGACCGAAGCATCTAATCGAGCTGAGTTAATGGAAAATGTAAGTGAAATAATCGCTATCGCTGCAAATTTCACTGTGAGAATGCTGGCAAAAGAATAAAATTCATCTTACTGTACAATCTACAAAATATTAACAGAAGATTTGGGAAAGAAAATGTTTTGTTACACATCAGTTAAATGATGATCAAACAAGAAAAAACGTTAATTTCGGTTGAACCGAAGCTCGAATACCATTCACACTAAATTTTAAATAGTATTGTAAGACATAAAAGTGGTGGTTTAAAAAGGGGCTACCCCAAAAAGTGGGCGGTACACGCCCACTAGTAAATGTGTATGAAGCGATGTAGTAGATGTGTAAGATGCCGCCATATCGAAGTTGATATTCAAGTTGATATTGACGTTTTCCATACAAATGCATAAAAGTGAGCTGTGGGTTTATATGGGAGTACCTCAAAAAGTAGGCGGAACACGCCCATTGGCATATGTATATGAAGCGGTTGTCCACTAAAATCCACCAAATCAAATTTCAAGCTAATATTGATTTAAATGCGGAATTTTTTCATAAAATACACAAAATTGCACGGTGGGTTTGTATAGGGTCTACCCCAAAAAGTGGGCGGTACAAGCCCATTAGTCTATGTATGTTAAGCGGCTATTCATAAAAAGGCACCGTACCGCATTTCCACCTAATATTGACTTTAATTAAGAAGTTTTTCTTACAAAAAACACATAAGTGGGCAGTCTGTCTGTATGGGAGCTACCCTAAAAAGTGGGCTGGCCACAACCGTTAGTCTATCTATGTAAGGCGGCTGAGCATAAAATGACACCGTATCGCATTTCAACCCAATATTGAATTTAATAAAGAAGTTTTCATACAAAAAGTCAAGGGTGTGCAGTAGGTTTGTATGGGTTCTATCTCAAACAGTGGGCGTGGCCCACCACCCATTAATGTATATGTCAAGCATCCATCCACTAAAAGTTATTATATCATACAAAAAGTCAAAAGTGGGCGCTGGGTTTGTATGGGGGCTACCCCAAAAGGGCGTTGTAGAAGTAGAAGTGTATGTGCAAAAATTCAACTAGATAGCATTCAAATTTGGTCCCCAAAAAAAACGACATACATTCGGACATACACTCGTCTCGTTGAGCTGATCAAGAATATTTATACTTTATGGGGTCTAGGATGCCTCCTTTAATGCGTTACAAACTTTCAGACAAACTGATAATACCATTTCACACTATGTGTGAATGGTATAAAAATCGCTCGTGTAGAGCATTGCAAAAGCATCATTTCAACAGCTGAAAACGATTCAGCTTTTCTTGATGCGATCATAGCTGGTGAAGAAATATGGTGCTTTAACTATGATCTTGAAACTAAGCGACAATCTGCAAAATGGAAGTCAAACGACGTGTCAAAACCTAAAATATTGTGTTTTCAGAAGTCAAGAATCAAGACAATGTTGATAACTTGCTATGATTCTAAGAGTATTATTCACAAGGAATTTGTTCCAGAAGAATTTGTTCAATGGAGAATATTATTTACAAATTTTACATCGTTTGTGGTCGTGAGTTCTACGCAGTTCTAAAAGCAGCTGTTTTTATTGCATGATAATGCACTACCTCACAAGACGAAACAAGTCAATGAATTTTTAATGAAAAAACATATCGACCACCCTCCGTATTCGCCTGACCTATTACCGTGCTATTATTTGCTCTTCCCAAAAATTAAAACTGCAATGAAAGCAGCTTTTTACGATAACATTCCAGCCATACAAGCAGCCGAGACACAGGTGCTACAGAACATCCCAAAAAGCAGGTTTAAAAAGTCTATGGATAAACGTTTTATTGAGTTAAATGGTTTGGATTTTGAATAAATATTAACTTTAAAATATAATACCATGCTTGTTTTATTTTATAACTAAAACAAAAGATTTTGCTCTCGTCATTTACCTCATTTACTTGTTTATTCATTCGGTTTGCTCGTTTCTTGCATCGAACCAAATACAACACAACTTGCAACTTGTTGGAAAATGTTTGGTTCGTTCGAAATATTTATTTCTTCAAGTGAAACGAAGAATAGAGTTGCTTGTAAGCACTTGTCAACGACCGTCTTTACGCAAGGTTCGCTGAAGGACCTGAACCGTTTGTGTATTGTCCGTTAGGCCTATTGTGTACTAATCTAGCGAGTAACATGTATTACAAAGTAGTTTCAAATTTAATTAATTGACTTTTATATATAATCGCAATGTGTGTGTTAGTCAATGTTTGATATTAAAAAGTAGTATTGACTGCCAGGGTGTCGATGTCTATCAAAGTATGACAAAACAATGCATCATCTCTAAAATTCAACTTTTCAGTCACCATCTAAGACACACAGTCTTAAAATGGGGACTTTTTCCACAGATTTCATATAGAGCAGTAATAGATTTTACTTCTAAGAACTGTAATTCTTCAAAACTTCACTTGCAACGCGTAATATGAAATTCACATGCTCAACCTCAAGTGAAAGTCAATGAAGTGTCAAATCGCAAAATCTTCCCGAACATGAGAACCAGAACAGACCTTAAAATCGGTATAACAAAAAAACAACTTAAACTTCTCAACTACTGTAATTGAAATATTAAACTACACTTTTTTATAAGCATTATATAATATATTGTACATATCTTGAAATGAGGCAATCAATTTAATTTTGTAAGTTATCTGCGAGCTAAGATCAAAGTTGCCGCTAACAAATAAAATAGTAAATAATTTCTCTACAAATGTCGCAGACGATTAACTTGTCTGGTTTGCCTGGTTCGCATTTAATGTACTCATATACTATATACAAGTATGTAGTATATTTGCTTGCTCCAAAAACCAAATTTGTCAAAACACATTTTTGCAAATACAAATAAATTTCATCCAAACAATCCGTAGAAAAAGTTTTTTTTTATCTTTTTATTTGCAGAAAAAGTAAGCAACATAAAGAAAAAACATTAACTTCAGTGGTACCGAAATTTTAATACCATCCACATGAAGTTTCAAGCTGTGAATTTAGCAGATGTAAAAATAGAAATATATGTTTATAAAATCTAAGAACCTAAACGTGTGATATAAGTTTGTTGAAGCCTACCCCTAAAAGTGGACGTGACACACCCATTGAAAACTACGCGTAGCGTCCGTTCATATAAAGCAACCATGTCAAATTTCCTACGTTTATTTTGACTGAAATGATAAAGTTTTTCATGAAAAATGCCAAAATTGGGTGGAGGGTTTGTATGGGGGTTACCCCTAAAATGGAAAAATCACATTGTAGGAAGGCACTATATTAAATTTTAAGTTGATATTTACTGTAATTCCCTAAGAAAGTTTTCATACAAAATTTGCAAAATTGTGCGGTAAGTTTCTTTGGGGGCTACTACCAAAAGTAGGCGTGACACACCACTTGATATTTATATGAAGCATCCGTTTATTAGAAACCGTCATGTCAAACGTGACACGTCGATATTGACTGCAATAAAAACGTTTTCCATACAAAAAGGCAAAATTGGGTAGCTGGTTTGTATGGGGGCTTTCTCAAAAAGTGGAAGGATCACACCCATTGATAGTAGATATGTGAAGAGTCACTTCATAAGAAGTCACCATGCCAAATTTGAAGTTGATTTTGACAGGTGGCTATGGGGTGGTCCCTTTGGAGGATATGCTAAAAAGTTGGCGTGGCATGTCACTATTTATACTGTATTAATTAGTGTGCCGATTATTATTATGCCGATTTACAGCCGGATAGCTTAAAATTGTATGCCCAAAAGTACCCAAACAGACACGACGGACATAGCTAGATCGAATCGTCAATCAAGAATATATATACTTTATGTAGTCTACGATGCCTTCTTTAATGCGTTACAAACTCTCAGACAAACTGATAATACCATTTCACCATATGTGTGAATGGTAAAACAAGTAAAAGTTGTACACAAAAATAAAAAGAAACAATCACGTTGTCTTTTAGCTAATATCTTATGTCACTTTAATGAAAACGAACGATTCAATGAGTAAAGCTTCAAATCCTACATTTATGGGCAATTGTCAACGCCGATGACAGCGGACAACAGTGAAGTCCAATGGTCAGATTGACCAACAGCAAACAAAGTTGCTGCGAAAGTTGTAAGAAGATTTAAAAGTTTTGCAGACGCTTAGATAATAAAGTACATATGATATTTGAATTGTTGTATCTTTTTTCTTCTGTTTTGAAAGATCTTTTGCATACTATAGCCTAATTAATAAACTCGTTTTATAGTTCAAACTGCAGCTAATCTTCTAACCAGAATCAAGTTGAATGCCTTCTGCCAATTGAATATCAATTGCTACACCAGTTTCTAATTCTTTATCACACTTCAATATTAATTAATTTTTATACTTTAATTTATGCGATAATTAGTAGCAAATGTTGTATAAAATTAGTAGCTAATACTATGTCTAGTAGATAGAAAACGTCAATAAATGTTTGTTTGCTTGCACGCTGATAAGAAATGATCAAGAAATATGTATCTAAATTGTATAAGAGAAAAAAAAAACCGAAAAAAATACCTTAAGCTTATAGTAGAAATCGAGCAACAAAAACCGCCCGAATTGAAAACCGCAAATGCTTGAAAGCGATTTGAAAACCTGTTTTTCTTGCTCTATAGACTATGTTTGCCCGCTGTGTTTTCTCCATTACATATATCGTGTATACGATACATACCAAACAACCTTTTGGTATATTACGAACTTAAACTAAACAAGTTAATAGGCATCGTCGTTCAGTTATCGTACGCCCACCGAAAAATAAATAAACGCTATGCAAAAAAAAAAAAAAAAATAAAATAGTAATAATAATAATATAGCTATACAGTGAAAACAGTCTTCATTGAATACTGTACTTAAAACCAGAAACAATTCATACAATTTTGAATTTTGTACATTAAAAAATATTTTGTAGACATTTTTTAGTTCATTGTACTTTAAAAAGGTTTGTCTACATTGGACATATGAATCACTTGTATCAGCTGATTCAAGCTTCTTGACGATTTAGAAAACTGCATAAATGTTCGTAAGACATCTGAAGTTTAGTGAGTTTCTAAATCGAATGGGCGAATCATACCTTCTGATCAAAAAGTACAAAAAAATTGTCTATAAAACAAAAACGGTTTAAAATTATTCTTTGTTATTTATTTTGTTTACTTCAAAGTAATTCCCATTAGATGAAATATACATAATCCAACGCTGCTTCCAATCATCGAAACACTATTCGTAGGTCGATTATTGGAATAACTTTTAGAACGCTCATGAATTTTAATTTATCGACCCAATTGAGTTTTGCTAGCAGAAAAAAACTCGGACGAGGCCAAGTATGATCAATGCGTTGCTTTTGATCAAAAAGTCAAGTACGAAATCAAGAGTCTACAAAAAAAAACTAATTAGCAATTTCGGCACAAGTCGCTTTAAAATTCGTCTCATGCCCAAAATATCGTGCATAATGCTCTGCATCGTTTGAAACGAGACCCCAAGGTAGGCTGCTAATCTCCCTGATGATTTTCAAGCATATTTTTTTTTTTGTCTTTTGAAAAGGTGAATAGACGCCTAGAATAAGGCAAATCATCTACCACACTGCGGTCCGATTTGAACTTATGTTACCACTAGTATGTTACCACTGTGTTTTTGGCATTGTTGACTCGCCATAGGCTTTCCTTGGCAAGACACAGTTTTAGACAAACTTGTCAAATAAAAACTTAAAAATTCACAGAACCCACCAAACATAATTCTAAACACTATAAGATTTATTTCAAAATACCTCAAGCAATGTTCGTTAAAATGAGAAATTCCGGGTATTTTTTGTTCAGAAGATAAAAACACAAAAATGTATCATTCAATCCTTAGAACTTTTAAACGCACTATACTTTATATTGTTAATGAAGCAGCATATTCTTTCTTTATGAAATGCAGAGAACACTAGTACACTTATTTAGAAGAAAGCACTTCAAATCGCTGTGGAGATGCAAATGGAAGATATTTCCGCTCATGTTCACTGGTTAGCATCATTTCAATAGCGTCACCAAGTTGCTTTAAGCCCTTTAATCTCATCTTATGGAAATATGCAAAGGGATACGAAGTCTAACATATCATCAAGATAGAGACTATCTTATTTCACCGTCACCTACCCAAACGATGCTTTGTACTTAAGGGTGAGATGTCGAAGGGATCAAACCAGCTGAAGGCCTCTAGTACAATTTTTATGTGCTGTAGTAAGGAAGGAGAAAAACTTACACTCTTTGATATCAGAAGAGTAGACAGTTAAAGAGCATTTGCTAGAAATAATAGATACGATAATAACATGTAATCAAAAAGCTTGGATGACAGGTTCTCTATCTAAAAATTGGCTTCATGATTTAAATAAATAATTTGCGATTTAAAATACGTAAAGTAATTCTGTACACCACAAAACTTAAAACTTATTCACATATGCGTTATACAAGATTTCAAGATTCACTAAAGGTCTGAAATACTGAGTATTTTGGTAACTAAAATTGAATGACAATTGAATAAAGATCGTTTTAAAAAAGTAACTGCATGAGATGCAGTGCTTCGGATTACCAAGAAAAGAAGTAAAAACTTTGGCAATCAAAAAATTTTTTGTAGTTACTGGGTTTACGGACGGTTTCGGTGGCCGTAGAAATTATTAAACTTTTAGAGCATTTTCGAGGATATGTTGAACTTAATAACGAAATGCCCAAATCAGAAAATGATGGTTACACTGTGAACGAAATCTTATCTCAGATTGTACAAACCAACTGAGCCAATTCAAATAGAAACAGATGGTGAGAGAGTTGAGGAACATAAAAACTATTGTTCAACCAAAAGCACTTTAATATGTTAAGACATTAAGTTATTTTAGCTTGAAAGAAGCTCTTAATAATATATCCCACATGATACTCGTATGTGCAAAAAAACTATTATGAAAAATTAATGCTGTAAAACTTCATTGAACAATCTTCAATCGATCGAACCAACTAACTATGTACAATGTAGACATTTTTCACTGTACATAGTAAAACCTGTACACACATTAGAAATCATGTAGAGTTCATTAGACTTTATACAACATATTGAGGGATTACAACGCTTGATTGATCGTACAATCAATTGAAAACTCATTCATTATAGTCGACTTGAAGTCATCAGCTCAAAATACATGAAAACTAAACATAAATATGTGAAAATGTTAATTGTGCAGCAGATTTTTTTTAATGAGTTGTTTTTTATTTCATTTTGCATTTAGTCGCAGATAACATGTTCTATTTGATTTAAATTTATTTGCCTGTCGTCAACTAGCTAGCAACATGCTTCATATACTACATATCTGTATCTTGTAAATACATACGAGTTTGTACCTAAATGAATGTACTTAACGCTTTGATTTCAAGGTTTCACTCGGAAGTCACAGTCTTTTCGCTGCTTTCGGTGCTGGTGGGAAGAAATCAGCATCCAATGATCTGAACTTGTTTGCCTGATGCTGTCCACTCGCTCACTTGCGCTTATCATCATCATCATTATAGTTCTCAGGGCCGTCGGTGTATTTTTTTTTTTTATACCCGTATCACTTCACTTTCATGTTTTAAATTGCAAATTAATTGTTTCGCTTGGTTTGCGATGCATTGAATATTGTTACCCACTACATACATATGTACATATATAAGTACTACGTAAATAGGCTCTTGTGAAGATTTGTTAAGCAACTTTCTAATTGCTGTTGGAATTTTTTAAAGAAAATTAGTACCATATATGGATTTTATACCATAGTTAAGCTCTGTGCAGATAAATTGGCCAGAAAGGGTATCACTGCCGTTATCCTTTCCTGGAAGGTCACAGTAGGAATAACTATGGCTACTTGTAAACTATAGATCACATTAAGATCGAACCGTATAGCAAACTATATAAACACATTTCAAACCTCTAAACTCACCTGGCCGAACTACAGCTTTAAGAACAGAATGACACTGCTAGGCTAGATAGATCATAATAAGTCATTTAAGTTTTCTGAATTTCGACAACTCGGTTCTTTGGAGCTTTCGACATCAACTCAAGCCAGTAAAAATTTTCTATGAGTGTCAAAGAGCATATGAAACAAAATCACCATCACTTAAAACTATTTGCCAGTGGTTTCGCAGATTCCAGACGGAACATTTTTCGGTAGAGAACGAGGGTCATGAGGGTCGGCTAAAATCTACGACCTATTAGACAAATGTGTCCCTGTAAAGGCTAAAGCACATACACGATTGACACAACAAATGATTGCTGAGAAACTGGAATTTGAATTTTGAAAAATGATCTTTTGTACATGAAAATGTATTAAAATGTATGCAACTGGAGAGGTTGACAGCGGAAGCGAAAGCAGCCGCTCATCGTTGGGAAAGAAGCCAACCCACAGCACACCGTGTAGAGCAGTCGGGAAGTAAACGATTAAGGTGAGTCTTTTTTAAACTTCATACTACTATCTAGTTAGAGCATAGCAAACGTTGTTTGAACCTACATATGTGGGTCCAATCTAATCCAAAGTTCTAGACTTAACATTTGCTTTACGGAATAGTACACAAATGTCAGAGTTAAGAGTCCTAGAAAAACTTTCTTTCTCAGATCACAACATAGAATTTAAGGTTTAGAACGCCCGGAATACAGACTGGGTTATGTTCACCAGGAAAATAGAGAAAAAAAAAACTACCTACATTAATTAATATCTCTTCTGTGAAAGACATAGAGAAGTCCTTAAAGACACCAACAAATCACCTAACCGAAGCCTACCACAGCTCATGCAATCCTTCAGTTAGCATAAAGCTACCAAGACTAACTTTGTGGATTCCAGAGCTAAAAAAAAAACCAAAGTGAGCTGCACAAGACATCTTCCGACTTTCGGCAGTGAAGGAGATCATCTGGAACGAATATAAAATATGACTGCGAAAGAGTTTCGGAGTGCAAAGATTAATATATGGATAACCTTCTGCTCCGGCATTGAGAAGGTCTCCGACACAGCGAGACTTCGGCAGATACTCTCAACCGAGCCTTTTATACAAAGTCAGCTTATAACCAACACTCGATAATGGACAGAAAGCCGCAGGGCAGCAGCAGGCGCTCTCTTAGAAGCGCACTTCCTGCGCTGAAGTCACTAAGTTAAGCAAGCCTCAAAACATACCATAGGTCGAAACACCGAATGGCATAATCACTTCCAATACCCAGTGGTCTACAGAGTAGTTCGAGAGCGAATCAATTAAACTATTCCAATACTACCGCAGAACAACAGCAACAAAAAGGTATATTTTTTGAAAGTATTATACTGGTTAATTGAAATTGTTTTATGTGTCGACTACAACAACACCAATGTACGAAATGCAAAAATTCAATATGTATTTTTATTTTAAATTTTCAATTTTCAATTTAATTTTGCGCACAAAAATTGCATTTTTATGAATGCGCAGGTCAAGGTCAGCTACGTGCCACTTGTGAAAAATAACAACAACAAAAAAAGTATTATAAATAAAATTAAATTGCCTACAATTGCAAGAGCGACAAAGACAGATATAATATGCACGAATACCGCTCAAAAATTTGCTACAAAATCTCGTCAGTCACCCCTCTTCTGTACCTTACCCTATAATATATTAGTTTATGTACTTGGCCAAGCCAGCAGCTACCAAGCCACGCATGCGTCGAACGCGTCTCGTCGTCGTTGAAAGTCATTTGGAGTCGAATTGATTTGAACGCGTTTATATAGCTTGTCTCTTTCTCTCACACACTCACAGTCACTCGTTCGCTCCCTCTCGCACTGCCATTGTTTATTTCGACGCAATTCGCAAATCAGGTCAAAACAGTTTATTATACCCTCTAGAGTTATTATTTTTGTTGTTGTTTTTATATATGTAGTAGTTCCCTTTGTTGGTCAGACAGATAATTTTTTAGTTGTTGGCGAAAGGCGTGGAATTTGTTGCTGTCGAAAATTATTATGATTATTTTTGCGTTCGATATTTTGCTGTCTTTGTTTTTAGAGAAAACAATTTCACCTGAATAGCGTCGAACCAATACGAAGTGTAGCGTAGTGTAAGGAAAAATATATATTGAAATGAGTTATAGTTGTATTGCAAGTTTAATTGAATTTTATAGGAACATTTTTTAGATGTATGCACTTCAAAATACATCAAATGAAAGCATTGTTTCGCGAGTCAAACACGTGTGTAGCCTTTGCTTCCATTTTAGATTGCATGCACTTAAAATTGATTTAGTAGTATTGCATGTGCTTACAACTGATAACAAAATTAATGGGTTTACAGACCAACTGATTATTGGTTTCATTTTTAGAACGGAGCTATGAGTTTGTTGCTGGTTATTTAACGTGTCGTAAAACGTGATTTCGCATTAGAAGTTGTGGAATTTATATGAATTATTCAAATATGCTTGGTTATTTTTTGGTTTTAAGTAGACGTTGCCACAATACTTACAGTAGTACACAAAATATAGGTTTGAAATTCTAGTATTTATTCGAAAACGTACTTAAAAAGCTTAAATACGATTCGTACTCAATTTTCTTGAATCAATCAAGCGCTGAAATACTTAGAATAAGTATAAACTTCTTGAAATAAGTATAAAAATCGAATTCTAAGAACAAATCTGTAAACAAGTCAAGTACAATAGTCTTAGAATAGCTTTTGACTTGAAGTAAGTAGAAAATTTCTTAAATGAAACTCTAAAAGAGGAAAAAAAACCTGAGAGCATAATCAAATTTACTCACTCAGTTGCTCCAATTTCTTTGCACTGACAGTATATGCGAAAGTCAATGGATTGAGTTTCGGCAACACAATGTGTCGGGTGCCAGTTAGCCGAGGCAATTAAGACGATTACACTTTTTTCAGCGCTGTTCGTCATGGTTCGGGCTAAAAATTTCAGCTCCCTTCTTTAACCAAGAATTTGTGCTTGGTTTAAGTAAATCCGTACTTGCCATACTTTTCATACGTCTGTTGCTTATTCCTATAGCATCACGTTGACTTCTTTGCTGTAATATTTTAGCAAGTAAAGAGAGCTGAGACAGACCTCAGCTCTTTGTGTTTGGCCGGAGGCGTCACCTGGTTTTTACCAACCTTAAACGAAATATTTTAGAGAATTTACATTCGTCCCCCCTTCTCCCATTCACAACCTTTCCAACAAGAAAAAAATTAAGCGAATATGTTGTGTTTAACGGGTTTAAAAAGTGTGTGAACGTTTTGCACCTGCCTATTTATAAATAGATGTTTCTTCCGATTAAGTATCGAAAATGATTTCATTGAAGTGGCCACCTGGCTGGCTCGGCCAGCACCAATTTTAAAGTACTTTGTCAAAGGTTGTGTGCTCTATTTAAGCATTTTGAGCAATTTAAGCATGAACGTTTTATTTCAAGTGGTAAAATGTGTTTGAGGATTGTCCCCATAAACTTTATCTATCAATGTGCCCAAAGAATGAAATGAAGTGGTGTTAAATCACAGCTAATAATTGATCCAAAACAGCTTATTACTACGATTATACGTTGTGCGTAAACTGTTGATCCTACAGTTTTGCTTGCTGACATAACTTTCGAGTTAAAAATGCGCAATATCCGAAAAGATGAGTTTTCTTGGAAAATCGGGGTCATCGTTCAACAAGTAAGTTTTTCAAAAAGTTCTGCAGTCAAAACGCTTAAGAGTACGGCACAAAGAAGAATTTAAAATCCAATCTCTCGATTAAGGAAATGCGTGGGAGCATAATTACTGTGTGACGCAAGTTGGCAACCGATAATTGTGTGCTCGCTTGCCCACACACACGATTCTGATTAAATCAGGGATGCCCAAAAATTTCAAATAGAAGCAGCTTTGCATTGCGCTGAGTAATGTCATAGTCATAAATATGTATTAGTGATCAATTTTGCAGTGACAAAGCGATGTGACCCTTCTCCTTTTAAAACTGAGCAGCCACTTACTCGATTTTCTATTTATAAAAACGGAGATCGGCAAACTTAGGCAAGCGATGTGTGTGTGAGTGTGAAAAGCCAGACATAAGCGGCTTGGACATATCCGGAACGTTTTATTTCCTCGAAACTGGAACGATGTTCAACCGCAACATTTAAAGCGTACTCCTCCTTTACACTCAGAAAAACTTATTATGAATCGATTTTTAATGGCGAGGTGGACGCAGAGATAATAACAAACTATATCGGTAATATCAATATAAAAGAAGTCAGTACAAATGGTAAAAGTGAGTTACTATGTGGAGTTATTAACGAACAAGTTTTTAGGGTGTTTCTTTTTTTTTTTTGAGTGAATGTCACGTAAATTGACAAAAGTAAAACAAGTGTATGGCTCTTCAGTGTTTAAGGGTGTGTTTAACGCCCTTTACTTGTTTTATACTCTACGCACATAGTGTGAAAAGGATATTGTTTGTATGAATTTGTAACACATTGAAGATGCCATCGAAGATCCCACAAAGTATATACATATTTGATCCGCTCGCCAAGGCGCCTCGATCTATACACATTCGTCTGTCCGTCTGTCTGGATCAGCATGGGTGATTTTTTTTAGACGTTATTGAATCAGAAAAAAAGTCATTTCGGAAATCTATCGTTCTCGTTAAACAATAACTAAGTAGTATATTTCAATTTATATTCCAATCTATAAACCTATACAAACTCAATGAAAAGATCTGTACCAAATTGAAATTTTTACGACAAACCTTCTTGCAGAAGTTCTCCAAACAAAAAGGTATTCAAAGAAGCAACAATAATGAAAACAACAACAAACCAGTGAAGAATAAAAACAAACTTGCTAAAAAGTTGCCACAGGCTATGCCAGAGAACAGAGAAGACCAGTTTCGCTACAACAACAACAGCAATAACAAATGAACCAAGAATTTAGCAATTCTTTTTTTTTATTTCGTGAAGAAACTCGTTTAAATTTACGTTTTATTTTTGTAGATTTTTTCTGTATTTTTGGACTGGCCAAAAGAAGCAAAGCAGCAAAGTTGGCGATGAGGAAGCGCTGCAAAGATATTTCAAATAAGAAGATACTCGTAAAGAGTCACAACACAATAACAAAATCTAAAAGAAGTTGCAATGAATTACTGCAATTTCTTAGACTAACTTGGCCAAAAAAAAAAAAATTTTAAATGAATAAATAAAAAACGAAAATATTACCAAACGTTTTTTGTGCATTCGTAGTTTGTAGTTGAAATGCAAAAGATACTCTTGAAGCATTTGTGGATGCTGCACTAGAGTAGCTTGAATGAACGAACGACGACGACCGAACAAGCGTTTGTATGGTCAACACAGTTGAATAATTGTAATAAATTTCGAAATACTTTTATGCATGCATACTATAGATACTGTTTGAAGCAAATGAACGACGAAGGAGTTAGGTATGCATGGAACAGTCAGTCGAAAAACGCACTGCACAACGACTGCGTACTAATTGCAATTGAAACGCCAATACCGACGATCACGATGATGAAACCAAGAGCACAGCACACGACTTAAGTTGAGCTGAGCGTGTGCGCGCACAGATTGCCTGCGGTTGCAGCAGCTTCTTTAACATGGAACTAACTGACTGACTGAGTGCATGTTTTGCTTAGCTCCGCTCACTTCCCTAACACTAGCGGCGCCCATGGAGCGTGTTGCGATTGCGCACAGCATGTTGCATGCAGCACATGCTGCAAGTAAACTGCATGCATGACTGTTGCCTTCTAGTTTCGATTCTGGCTCTGACATTATACCGTTAGGTTGAAGGATCTCTTTCTCTCTCTCTCTCTCTCTCTATGGCGCTGACCAAGTGTTTTTTCTACGGCGCAGCATGAAAAAAATTTACGAAAATGAAAAAATTTTGTTAAGATGCGACATATCCATTGGTTGTACTGAAGTGCTTATACCCTACAGTAGTGTTAGGGACTTTATATACCTATAATATAACAGTAATGAGAAGCTGTTCCCAAAGACTATTCTGCTGGTTTACAATGAACGAAATTCGGCCTACAAAAAAGTAAGAGCGCTGCTGATCTCGCGTGCTGTGAGATTTTTTTTCCAAGATTGAGAACACTGAGTGTTATAAACATGAAATATGTCGATAAGAAATCACACTTTCGCATCCTCACCGCGGAAGAAAAAACTGCTACTGAAATTTGTTTACACATCAAATCGGTTTTTGTTGTGTACGAAACAAACCTGCGTTAGCATGTTGAAGTACGAATATTTATTCATTCGATCGGAGTAGTGGAACCCCTTCAATTTAGACCGAGGAGTTGGTGCACAAAATCGACGAAACTATTCGCGAAGACTGACAATTTAATCGAATTTCTGCCTCACGGCGAGACCATTAATGCCGCACGATACTCTGAGACCCTAAAATAGCTCAAGAGGCCTATTTAAAACAAACGGAGAAGAATGTTGTGGAAGGGACTCACTCGCTTTTTGACTCATTCGATTGGAACATATTGAAAAACTCCGCATTCTTCCCTGACTCGACGCTTTCAGACTTTCAACACTTTACACCTTTTCACTTGAAGACGCACATGGGTTCTGAACTGGAAGAAGGAGATGGCGTTAACTTTTTTTGAGGAGAGAATCAAACAACTTGCACCACGGCTGACAACCTGCATAGAACAGAGTGGCAACTACATGAAGAAGTAACGACATCAAGAATATCCCAAAAAATCATATAATCCAATAGAAAAACCGAGTACACTTACAATGTGGACGTGTCTCGTACTTCCATTAAGCTTCGAACCACCTACAGTGCAACTGGCAACAAATGATACGTACATATGTATATACCGAGCTTATTAACTAGAAAAGTATGTATTAATCGAAGATCTACAGAGTCTACTGCCACAAAAATATATATTTTATTCACTTGCTTACACGTAGTGGATTAATCAGTAGGTAAGAAATTTATTATCAATTATTTGATGAAATTACTAATTGCTGGATTCGAAGTTCTCAGAGAAAAAACAACTCCAACAACACCAACATCACTTTTCCACCCACATTCATTCAGGGATGTTAAAATTTAAGCAATCACAATATTTTTTTTAAGGTTTGGAATGAAATTCTCCATCATTCGCTCAAATTGGAATTTTTATTTTTAGCGTTAATTTTTATATTCTGTATTAAGTCTGTGCAAAATATATGCAGCAGTCCAAAAATTTCGTGACAGACAGTATATATATTCTTAATACTAATTAAAATTAGAGTCGACATTGCCATCTGCGTTCATCCATCCATCCGTATGCACGCCGAGATATTGCAGATCACAAACAACTACAAAATAACATAGGTTTTAGAGCTACTCCAGCTCAGAAGACAAAAACTTAAGGACCAGACTTCATAGCAACTGATAAATGGACATTTGACAGCATACACCACAAACACAAACATCTAAACCATAACCTATACTCCGTTTAAAAAGCCATACGCTGCGTTATTCAAATTAAAATATTGAGTTAAAAAAGTCGGCACATACATCTGTGCAGCGGGCTAATTTCATGAAGTACGTGCTTCGAACGATAGTTGACTACAGCGCCTCTGGTCGTACTAAAAGGTAGAGCCCTGTACGAATGGAGTTATAAAAGCAACCGAATGCATTCTAATTCTTTCGGCTTATAATGAATAGCTTGATTAGTTCTACAGAATCAAAATGCATCGTATAATTTTGTTTCATTCTGCTTATTTTTAGAATAGTTACATACATGCACAATCCACAGTAGTGATTCATTGAAATAAGAGTGACACTGAATCATTGTATGAATGCATGATGTGACAATGATTCGAATGATTCAGTTTGATCTGTGGCCCTTTAACGCATGCACAAGCTGAAGTTTATATACATATGATTTGAATTGAATTTCAGTTTCGAACGTTTACAAACGAAAATTTAATGTGTTTCATATGATTCAGTTGACTGTACAGTGAGTTTTGATTTTTAGAATAGAAATACAGTAATTCACACGATTTATTAAGAGTCAATCATTTGAGAAGAGTGTATAACTATACATGAAATCGTTTCATATTTTATCTCAGTGAGTTCTATGCTAGATCTCAGATGATTCCAGAATCAGAGTACAAATGAATGAGTATTCGTTGCACATATGACACCAATTTTGACTCTACTTGTACAGGACTCTACCGCAAGGCGAATATTTAAAATTTTAAAAAATCTTGTCTACAATTTATAACTATTAGGTGGCTTCAAAAAAATTCAATATAATCAATTCAGTATAATATATTTGAAATAATTCCACGTGTTATCAATTGATAAAATATGAAAATGTTGAAGTTCCTTGAGAAACATCGATAATATGTATCTCGAAATATAAATCGTTATCTAGATAAGTATTGTACAAACGATCAGAAAACTGGTAAAGATTTCTTATGCTCCATCACAGAAACAACAGTTGAGCTTATAGCTACATAAGAGATTTATGAGTAGCGAAGTTTGATAACGATACTTTGCATCTAGAAAAATATCCATACAGGCTGAAATACTTATACAAACTGAAAGTAATCAGGAATAAAATGTATCTCATAATCTTTATGCATTTTTTAAATTCATCGAAAATTAAAGAGTTTATATTACAATTAAATGTAGGGTACCAAAAGGTTTATTATATCGCGTTCTCTTACTTCATATATATATATTTATATATATAATACATTTCTGCCTCTCTTTTTCACTATATATATCGTACATCATAAATTAGTTTCAGCTTTGTAGCATTAACTCACAACGTATTTAGCCACGGTTGAAGTTTTTGTATGTTTATTTTTGTTGGCAAGAAAGTAAAGTCCCAAAATATTTTGTATCTTTTCTGTGCATGCGCGAAAAGTTTAGTGCAACATTTTAAGGAGTGGTCAAGCTTGTTTTGTAAGTTTTATCAATCTTTCTTTCACTACTTCTTTGTACCATAATTTCTTTGCTTCCTTTAGGTTTGTTGTTGCTGTTGTTGTTGTTGTTGTTTTTGCATTTATTGTATCTTAGTAAGTACATAATTTTCCATTATGTGCACGCTTATATATGTTGACAACTGTAAAATTTTTCTGAACCGCATAATTAGATTGTTTATAACCCGAAACAAAATGCAATCTATCTCTTTCATTACTATAGAGTATCTTTAACTATAATAGATACTTTTCACTTGTTCGTACGTTCGTTCGTTCATGCGCATAAAATCATCAAATGCACATTAAAATGCACTTTGATGTCTTCCTTGCAACTTCTAACACGCTTTGTTTAAATGTTGAGCTTGTCTTGAGTCTATCTCTTTCGCACATAATACTATTTGCTATGCTTCTTCTAATAGCACCTCTTATGTCTATCTATTGTCTTATTATGGCCGAAAACGTTTTTACCTACTTAGTATCTACATAGGTACACAACTAGCTAGCTAGTTGGGCGCTAGAAACGTGTCTCGTCTTGTCTTGGCTTGGCTTCGCCTGGCGACGCACTTCCTTCGCCGTTGCACTTGTTCACTTTGTTTTTGTATGCATGTATCTGTATCTGTATCTGTAGCTGTGTGCGCTTGTTCTTTTGTGTGAGTTGTTATTTTGTATGCCTCTTTTGTATGTTTGTACACTTATTTGTACAACTGCCTTTTTTATGGTTACAGCAAGAAATAAAGATTATTATCGCATTTCCAGTGAAGTTGCAGTTTTTTTTGTTTTTTTTTTTTTTTGTTTTTCGGTTTTTATGTGCACTCAAACTCAAAGTAAAATATCCGGCAGCCCTTTCTAAGTAGATACTTTAGATCTCCCGCATAGAAAGATGCTTAGCGACACTTGCTTATGTAATATTTGACAGTTTTCTCAAATGTGGTTTCTCGGTTTACCTAATGTTAAAGTATCTCATCAAATTTTTAAGGCATTGTTTAAATGTTCGTGCAAGAAAGATAGTTTATAATATTTTATGCGTTTTACATTTCTCTTTGCACACTTTGTTTTTTTTTTTAATAGCTCGTAGAAAAATGTCTAAACAAGTAATTCAGTTACTTATTTTATTGCATTTATGTATTTTATTCTGTAGGCATAGCATTTTTTTATTGAAATATTTTCTCAAAATTGTAATAAAAAATTCAATTAGAAGACTGTCTTTTATGAACAGATAATGAAATTGATATGCTTTATGTTGCCTCAGTGCATATGTTTCTATATAATATGGCTGATAGATCTGTCATTTGTTTCTGCATTAGAAAGTTAAGATAATTCAGTGGTCTGTCTCATTTACAACTTTAATTTTTATTATATTTGTATCTTGTTTGAAATTCCGAAGGAAATTGTAATCTGAAAACAAGAGAAAACATAATTTGTAAGGAAAATAAAGAGATGTGGCATGGATTTCGAACGAAAAATTGATGAAATTCCGTCAAAAATGGAACTGAGAACCTTTAAAATCAAAATGATGCCAAAATTGTTTCGAATTTGAAACTTGTAGATAATTATACTCTGCCCTGTAGGGCTACATGTATACTAATGCATGTAACAGGTAGAAGGAGTCGTGGCAGTCCTATATTCTTAATCAGCAGCAAAAGGCGTAATAGCTATAGATAGATGTCGAAAGTCGATTTTCAAAAGTCGAAAAAGTTTCATAGTTCAAAAAAGCTTAAAGTCTTAGAGTTTACCTCTTCGATCACTCATAGATTAGATGGATAAAGATGCAAACTAATGTGGTTTCTACTAATTTCTGTAGAACATTCTTCTTCTTCTTCATCATAAACTACAGCTTCAGAGCGTACCTTCTAACATGATCAACTGGATTTCGGACTATTTAAAACAGAGTACTCAACCACTGTCGCAAGAACTATTAATGTATCTTCTGGTGTGCAATAGGCAAGCCACTTAGGGCCTTTACTTTCTTATTCTTTATATTAACGATCTTCCTCTTGTTTTGTCTTCTAACAAGGTACTTATGTACAGCGATTGACGTTGCATTCGTAATTGGATTTTGGCGCATAATGGGTTATTGTGTTTGCAGAGTGAAATCGAAAAGTTACATTTCTGGTGTTTTCAATTTTTTGTACCTGAACTATTTAAAATGCAGGGCTAAACATTTCACCGTTTTAATTCACATTCAGTTTCTTATTCGAGCAATTATTCATTAGAGCGTACTTCAACTGTGAATAATCTTGGCGTACTTTTCGATCCTAAACTAAGTTTTAATTCCCATATCTTAAGTATCATAAACAAAGCAAAATAAACTTTTTATAAAGCTTTGGTGGAAGGAATTCGAACATTCATATATCTTGCGTTGATCTCATTCGTCCTATTCTTCAGTATTGTTCATGCGTATGGTCCCCTCAGTACAGTATAAAGATAGAATTGAATCAGTTCAGAAACAATGTTAATCTGGGATCCCATCTACCGTCTGCCTTCCTATGGTGATAGACTTCGCTTTAAAATATATCATCACTAAAAGATGGTAGAATCTGTCACTGTGTGATTTTCCTCCACAAATTTATGTTAGGTGCCATTGATGCTTGTAATATGTTGCATCAGCTTCAGTGTGTGATGGCTTCTTGGAGAAAACGAAACTTTCGCCCACTTTCTTTTGCAGCAATGCACTTCCAACTATCAACTGCACGAACATTTTCGTGTTATGTGCGCAGAATATAATAGCTTACATCATTTGATATCTTTCGAATCTGCGTTGAGTTTGTTTGTTTGTGGTGTTATGCAGTTTCTATCATTTAATTTTTCTGTTCTTATCTTTTTATCTTGATTCGTGTCTCTGACTATACATTTGCTGTGAGTCGGGGCAAAGCCGGCGGGCAGGGTAAATAAAAACTGCCCCAACTAAATCAAATATGAGCAGAAAGATAACAAACGAAAACGTAAAAGCGTGTGTATGTCAGTCATAACAAAAAATAGTGTGCAATTTTGAAGCGGCAAAGCGACGTAACCTTTCTTTTTTCAGATATGCGCAGCCACTAAATCGACAAAGCGACGTGATTTTCTTTTTTAAGAGATGAGCAGCCACTAATTCGAATTTTAGTCACTCGCAAGGAGAGATCAGCAAACTTAGGCTATGGTGCAGTGCGTATCTGCCTGAGCAAACCGTTTATTTAGTTTAGGAGGGCAATGTAAACTCATAGCCTAACTCAAAATATTGCATATTATCGCTTTAAATCGCAAACAGGTACATGTATTACTTTACATTTTGTTTGATTAATTACTTGTGACACGAGAATTAGAAGAGTTGCTTTGGCTAAATAAATTTTAAGCACAGACGTTACCGGACGTAACAGATAAATGAAAAATTAATGAAATAGAAATTTTTTAAGGCGCATTTTGCTGTTATAGTAGACAACAGATATCATTAGCATTATCAACAACCGAATAATTAGCAAATTAATGTTTGAAAATTTATTTAATTATTTCTTTTTTTTTCCAACTAAACAAAAAAATTATTTCTATTATAAATTCTATTCATAAAAGTTTTTCCCACACGCCCGGCACGACTCAGCAACGCGTTAAACTCTGCTAACTTGTTTAACTTGTTTCTATCAATATTTTTTTGTTTTGTTTTTTTGTACTTCTGCCCTATGTCTTTTTTTTTTTTGTTTTTCAGCTCTTCAACAAAAGTTAAGTTAATTTTTTACTTTAAAGTATCTACGCTTAAAGTTAATTAACTTGTAAAGAGTGCGAGAGGCGCGACGTATCTGCACATGCGCAGACAAAGTGAAAAGCAAGCTTGATGAATTTTGTATCTTTAAGATACATTTTTATTATTTATTTTCTTTGCAGAACTTTGCTGCTCGTATAGTTTTGCATAAATTTATTTGCGGCTACCAAATGTAAAATTTAAATGTTTTTTAACAGATAAGCTTAGCTACATGTGTTCTATACAACTTTATTTGATTTTAAAGCAAAAAACTACAAACTTTTATACAAACAATTTTAATATTCTCAAGCGATTTTTGTTTGTATAGCTATATGACATACCCAATTTGTTGCCTAAACAAATAATAAGCAAACAGGATGTTATGTACCTGCGATCACTGCTCTACACTCTAGAGGCTTTAATTATGGTATCTTTGAAGTGCGACTTGAGCTGCTTAATCTGCCAAAAAGAGGAACAAATAATAAAAATCTAACAGCAGGTAGTAAGTCATACACTTGTTTGCTACTTGAATTCTATACTAGAATAGTTTTTGTTTTTCTGTTTTGAAATTGTGTGTGTGTATAGTTTCGGTTAGGTTTGATCTGCACTCAGTTGCTGTGGTTTATGCTGCTTGCATTGAGTTGTGTAATTCAATACTTTTGAACAGGATTTGTTTCGTTTTATTTATAGATGTAGCTGTATCTGTGTGTGTATATGACCCTCTCTCTATCTCTCTCTCTCTCTCTCTCTTGTAGTTTGTAGACAAATAAATTTATCAATAAATAAATTAATATGTACCTCTGTGTGTTTTTTTGTGCATTTTTGTTTACGCTTCTCAATCAGTTTGTTCTTTGTGGAATTCTAAATTTTGATTTTTAAATTTATTTCTTGTATATAAAAATCATCACGTAAATACTTAAGACAACATATCACGTAGTTATACTCTTAGCATAATAATCTGCTGCTTGAGTTTTTGTGACAAACTTGAAAAATGTTTTGAATTCAATATGAGAAAATATGTTTTTTGCTTAGCCGGTTTTTTTGTTTTGTTAATCGAATGAAATTCGTTATCGATTTAATAGAAGGCAAAACATTTTCAAACAATATAATTTAAGCAATCAATTTCGTAGAAATTACTTCATGAAAAACTTTCAGAAACACAATTGTTCTTATTTATTTAATTAAAAAAAAAAAACAATGCATTAAGTTGACACCTAGATTCTAGTGTTCCACTACTGCGTAAGAAAACTATTGGCCCACGGTCAAAGGTTTACTTTGAGTAAGTGAAAAATAAATGTCGCTGTCATTTGATCCTCACAGAAGATACGCAGACGCTTTTAGGTGTACCTGCTTATAATACACTCCAACTCCTGACGAAGTCGTATCCAACTTCACGTCAAGAATGTTGATTGCCACTTTTGCTGATGACGAGAGAAATTCTGAACAGTTCTAGATGCGCGCAAGATTCTGCCGATGGTCTGAAGTAACTTCTCTTATTTGAGGATTGCGCAAGGAAATGTATAAATAGCGCCACATGCAGCAACATATACTTCACTTTGAGGAGGAGCACTCCACCTCAAGTACAGCTCAACGGCAGATTAGTAAAACAGTCCACCAAGGTTAAATTTCTGGGTCTTTTGCTAGACAAATGTCTTACTCTCAGAGACCATATCTTGGCTACAGTGCAAACCTGCAGAATGCGCTCAATTACTGCTCAATAGCAGAAACAGGCTATATCTTGGTAACAAGCGCATATCTATATGCAAATAAAAGCGCCAATTTGGAGATACAGCATCCAGATATGGGGCATCGTAACTAAAAAAACCCGTAAAAAGGTGCAAACAATTTAACACCAGGAGCTGCGAAAGGTCTCAGGTTGTCTTTGTTAAAAATGCAACTCTGTACAGAGACCGCAACGTTCCCTTCGTGGGGCATCAGTTCTACTTTTTCTCAAGTAGATGAACGTCTGCTTAATCACCGAAAACGCTTCGCTAATTCATATACCATATAGGTGCACATCTATAAACACTATAGAATACAGTCCTCATATAAACAAATAGTTTCGACACGGTAAATGGTATCTTGAAGCTTTGTGGCCGTCCTTCTAATAATAATAATAATAATAATAATAAAGACCTAATTCCCTTATAGAAAGCTTCATCGAGTTAATTGCAAGTTTTTGACATTTTGGTCACAGTGGGCATACCTCCAACAATCTGAACACCTTTTCCTTATAGACTAGAAGTATTACCAAACTTTTGGTACCCAGACTCTATTGTTGCAGCGTTAGAACTAGTATACCCTACATTTTTTTAGATCGCAACTATTTTATCACTATGAAAAATGTTCTATTTAACACTTTTCAGACGGTCATGCATAGCTGAAACATTTATCAAAGTACATTGCTAACAGCTTCATGTGTATCTACAAAATTCAACTAAAAGTGACAGCAAATTTTTAAAATATCAGAATCTTGTCTAATATTTAACAGCGTTGGAACCTGCCTTAGTTTACACAATATTGAAGAGCTGTCATATATAAATTTTGAAAATAATAAAGAAGATTTTAGTTGGCTTATTAGTTTCAGAAACCAAAACATAAAAGGAAAGTGAAATACAATTTTTTTGATTTTTTTTAAATTTTGTCTCCACAATGTTTACAATTAAAACACCCTATCTCTAACAACTTACTTCAAACTATTCTACAACGCTTTGTAGCGTATAATATATCGGATATAGCTCTAAGTTTTTAACACTTCACCAACAAACTTAACTCAACTCATTACTGCGTTTTTTTATTTAAAACAAATTTATATTTTCCATTAAGCGATCTAAACCTTTATACCTCACTTTATCTGGCAGAAAGTTGGTTCCTTTACGAATTAGGCATATAAAGTGCCCTAAGGCACTTCATAAAACATAAAACAAGTATAGATCTCTGCGGGTTAGCACAGATACATCGACTATTGTAAACTAAATTCTTGTTAATATAACAAAGAATGATACATTTTTAAAGCATATTCTTTTCAGAAATGTTGAAATATTTCACTTCTTTAATGTGTAGATACAAAATTTCCAATGAAATAAATTAATGTTTCAATTTAAACAATCGAATTTCCAAAATAATCTCAAAATAGTTAGTTAAATAAGTTTTATCTCTTAGATCTATTGTAAATATGACTAAAAATACACAACTCTTTAAAGTTTAATATTTTTTGTAATGCTGTTTATCTTTGCTGTTGCATGAAAATGGTTTAAATCAAGAAACAAATAAATTATTGGTAATATTTACTTCTTATTTTCTGCTTGTCTCGTTGATAACAAAATGAAATCTTGTACGAATATAATAAATATAGAAATCACAAACAAAATCAAATGTTGATTTAACACAATTTCAACATTATTCTATATGCTTCACACTTATGCTTTACTTTTCGTTTACAATATGACACAATTTTATTTCAGATACTTTTTTGTTGTTGTTTTGTTACGTCGAATTCTCTACAATAATTGCGTACGTATGTATAACTTCGTTTGAGATCAATTTATGCCAATTGCAAGATTTAGAGCAAATAACTATGAAAAAATCACACACGAATGTACAACGGATTTATTTTATTTATTTTAAATTTTTTCTTTTTTTTTTCAAATCGTAGAATTTCACATTTTGCACCAAATTCGAAATTAATTAAGCACGTTTTTGATATAAAATCAAATTTTATGTTTTAAACTGAATTCTTTTTCACACATCGACGACGAACAGAAATTCAAGTTAACGTTTTGTATGGTTTTTGTTATAGTTTCCTAAATGGCCAACACATGAACGCGCGGCCATTCAATGAAAAACTGTTTACAATTTTTATTTATTTTTTTTTTTTTGGTTTTTGTAAATTTAAGATTTATTTCTCTTTACAGCTGCGTAGAAGCCAGTTTATGCTTTACAGATACTTTACTTTACGCGTTAGGCAAGAAAAAATATAGCTGTTTTTTTTATTTGTTTTTGGTTTTTTTTTTTGCGCACTCGCGACAGCGAAAAGATACACGACAAACTTTTTAAGATACGTCCGCTCCGAACGAACTAACAGATACGAATGATCACTGCACTCGTCGTTAAAAATATCTCAAAGATACAAAAGCGAGTGTAAGTGCTACAAGAAAACGAGCGAGTAAAGAGCGCAGCAAGTGAGTAAAAATGTATCTTAACTTAAAATAACTCAACATTACTACAACTTCATTGGTAAGAGAGAGGAAGAGACAGACAGAGAGTAAATGTGTGTTTAAACACTCTTCTTCTTCTCAGACGAAACATCGACCAAACAAAAAAAAAATGTAAACAAAAGACATGCAAGCTCAGCTCTTTTCACTCATGCTCACGCATTAGCCTTGTATGCGCGAGCGAGAAAGCATTAAGCTATAGCGCAGCTTTCATAACGGCATGTGTTGGGGGTGGGGGCATTCATGCATTGCAAGTGCATATGTGTGAGTGTGAGTGTTAGTATGCATTGCTGTTCTTTTACTACATTTTCTATCTCATTCCTGCTGCATTTAAGTTCGTATATAGCTATTGCATTCTTTCAGATCTTCCACTCAAACATTTCTTTGAGTTTTTCTTTTTCTTAGTCTTAAACGAAGTTGAGTCGAATTTCGATGAATTTACTTACCATCAATTGAGTTAAACATTAAATTAGTTAAAATTTTATTGCAATACATACCTGCAATTAAAAAAAGAAAAAGATATATTTTAATCAATGAAATAGACGACATCCGTTCAGTTAAAGATAATAAAACTTGTTTGCAATAAGTGAAATTTGCAAATGAAAAGTAAAAGTATTTTAGTTGTTGACAGTATCCGGAGAACTAATGTTCAACAGTTTTTTTAACATGGCCTGGGGATCCAAGGGTGTATGTAACAGGAAGAAGGAAGCTTCGTAGACACAATAAAGTATAAACCCATATGCATTTACTTGATCAGCATCAAAAGCCAAGGCGATATATGTAGCTACATATGTTCGTCCACCCGTTCGTCTGTCCTTCGTATGTTTAAACGACGAGATGTATGGGAATATAAAAAGTAGAACCTCACAGAACTTGATTTTTTAGATTCATCTGTTTGGCTTGCAGACCAAGTGTAGAAATTTTGATGACACGCCAACAACGCTCCGGTTATATATCCTCAAAATACACTTTTTCAGGGTAAACAAGCCGACATTCTTTAATTTTTTACCTATTCAATTTTTTTTTTTTTTTTTTTGGCTTGCATTTTATTAATAAAATACATTTTTTTAATAAAAAAGAAAAGGTTTTACTTCTATACAATACTAGACGTTGTACACGGCCCTATTAAGTGTTCTTTACACTTCCCGATGCCCTTTGTAGATTTATTAAGATTTAAAAAAGATAGATAAATATAGTAGGGGAGCCCAAGCGGGGATTTTGCGCGTTACTCGAGCGCGTCAGAAAATCATATGGGGAGAAACCTTGTAGCCTGTAATGTACCATTACCATATATGAACCCTTAATATAGGGGCGTGCGTTGAGGGCAGCCCATCAGATTAGAAAAAAAAATCGATCATCTGAAAAAGGCGAGTGCGTCAGATTAAGACAAGGTAAGTTAAGTACATGCAGAAAAGTGTATATTTCAATAATCTTACAATTTGAGCGTGGCATAAGGAAATGGGCGAGTCACAAAGTTGTAAAAAAGGTCACCTCGAAATACTCGAGCGCGATTGATTTTTTTTTTTTATTTTGTAAGAAATCCTATTAGGATTACGAAAAACATATAATCTGACGTTTTTCATGGGGCGATGTAGCTAAAAACATCAATAAAAGATGAAGCGTACAGATGCTGAAAACTGTGAACGGATGGAACAATTTCGCAAATTCTTTTTTTGTTGTGTTTATTATTGTCAGGAGAAGGTTCATATGAAAGAAAAAATTAAGAAAGTTGAGCGGAACATTAGAAAATTTCGAACATTTGCGTCGTAAAAACTATTTGTGAATTATAAGTGCTATTCTGTTTTAATCGAATTTTATTATTGTCAGATTCAAAATATCCCTCCATATAATTGTCAGATTATCATTTAGGACGACTAGGACACCGTCTGTATAAAAATCTGATGCGCTCGAGAATTTCAAGATCACATTTTTGTTTACATTTTCAAAAATCGGTTATGACTTTTGGCCGGCTCCAAATCGTCAGCCATTTGATTAGGACACTTTTTTGAGTTCACTCAGCATTCCCTCTGAATATCTGACACGCTCGAATAACTTTTTTTTTTCTACCCCTTTTTAGTTGCGATACATAAGGACAAATCGTCTCATCTTATGCGCGTATTGTATGAGCATCATACAGAATCTCTATTCTACGTTTGATTCGCTTTCAAATCGAAAACTTGATTGTTTTCTTCTTGATTTTTTGCCATTTCGCTTTTGTGCTGTCAATTTCTAAATGCTCAAGGGGCGCTCAATGCTTTTCACTATTAACAATAGCCATAGATCATCGCCATAATAAATACATACGTATAGTATACGCAGTTTATGCCTAGCTTGTTAATTTCTGCCACTTAAAGCTGTTTAATCAATCTTTTTCATTAATTTCTTTAAGTTGACAGACTTAAGACTTTTATGCGTCGTCTTGTTTTAAGCTTAATTTCTTATTTTCCTCTTGATCGTTAGATCACTATGCCCCATGGTCTGTGCCAGTAAAGAGTATTCCAATGTTTGTGCGTTGACCCTAAGTCGCATTTGGCTAGAAGACCTTGAACAATGTCGACGCGTTAAGTCTATTGGCTCTTCACAGGTGCCGACATCGACAGCCGCCGCTGTTGGATACAAAACGCAGAAAATTCATCGATACAAACAAAGTGCGTCTTCTTCTTAGAGTTTAACATAGAATTTTAGCTGTTTGCTTTTATTATGTAAATTTAGAAAGAGGAAATATTACGACGTACCATCACAGCGGCTGCTTTGAACAGCTTATTGAAAAAGTTATTTAATATTTTACAATATTAATAATAGTTTTGAAGATACATATGTGTATTGATAACTGATTATGAAAAATTAAGACAAATTAGTTGATGAATTTACAATGGAAAATCCAAATGCCCTTACATGAATTTGAATACAGCATATAGGGTAGTTGAAATCCATCACATAATCATTTAAACTGTGCAAATTATGCGCCAATTAATTTGCTTCACAGAGTATATCAAATTTTAAAAAAAAGTTGTTTGCTTCTCCTATTTATTTTTTTAATGGCCGCGCCCAGGACTTGTTGAACCCGCCACCACCGCCGCCAACAAGAAAAATTGCCGGCAATGTGTCGCGTCAAGCGCATTCAAAGGTAGCACTCCAGTCTGGCCTGGTCTGGTCTGGCAGTCATTCAATTCAGTCAGTCAGACGTTGCTGATGCCACCACTACTAAATCGACCGTTGCTGTTCATTTCCCACGTTTAGAATCACAACAGAACGCATCATTAATCATTAAAAGCGTAAAATGCGAAGAACGACGCAAAGAGATTTGGTGCGATGGTGAAGAAAACAGACAAGTCAAAGCGTTACCAAAGCTGCGGAGGGACAACAGCAGGCTTCACAACTTTGCTAAAGTCAAGAAAAGAATTGAAACTACAAAAACGAAAAAAAAAAGAAAAGGAACCAAAAACAATAAATATGCTTGACTACCTTTTTCATGGTCAATCACCCTTACGAGGGTAACCCTAAATGTATTTGCAAATGCAATCAATTTTAAATACCATGAAATTTTAGATCTTTAGCACATCCGAAAGCAATGAGCGCCGGAGCGGGTGAATTTTTTGCGGAACTGGAAAATGTTTCGATCGTACTTTTTGATGGAGTAGCAATATTACACACAGAATTTCGTGCTCAAGTGACAATACTGTTTGATCTTAGGCAAATTATGCGATAAAAAATAATATAAACCCAACGCCCCCTTTCGATTTTGTATGATTTTACAGCCAATATCAACTTAAATTTCGGAATGATGTTTGAGGGTAGCCCCTTGAAACCCACAATTCGATTTGTGATTGCATTTTTATTCAAAATATAACCAATATTACTTTAATATCGATATGGTGGCTCCTAATGGAAGGAAAGTTCGTACATATATATATATATATATATATATATATATATATATATATATATATATATATATATATATATATATATATATATATATATATATATATATATATATATATATATATATATTGATAGACTTGTTCCGGTCACGTTTAAGGGCAGTCCTCAAAACAAACTCACCGCCCACTCTTTCTTATACCATTCACACATAGTGTGGAAGTTTAAAGAAGATATCGTAGACCCCATAAAGTATATCAATTCTTGATCAGCTCGACGTGGCGAGTCTATCTAGCTTTGTCCGATTGCCTGTCCGTCTGTAAGGTGCGCATTTGTTGGGGACTAATTTTTATAGTATAGCCAGTTAAAAAATGGCATATACGCTTCGTTTTATTGCAGTTTAATAGAGTATCAAGATTGTCTCGCTACGCCCACTTTTCGGTGTAGCCCCCATACAAACCCTCCGCCCACTTTACACTTTTTAATGCAGTCAATATTTCAATAATTTATATAATAGCTACTAATGGACGGACTCTTCACATATACATTAAAGAGTTTGACACGCCCACTTTTAGTTGTAGCCCGCACTGCCCACTGTTGTGTTTTTGTACGAAAAACTTCTTTATTAAAGTCAACATTAGGTTTAAAATTCGATCTGGCGACTTCTTATGGACAGCCGCTTCATATACAAATGGGCGTGTCCCTTCCATTTTTTGAAGTAGCCCCATCCAAACCCACCACTCACTTTTATACATTTGTATGAAAAACTTCTTTATTAAAGTCAATATCAGTTCGAAATTCGATATGCTGGCTTCTTATGGATGGTCGCTTCATACACATATGCTAATGGGCGTGTTTTCTTGTTTTTGCTTCAATTAACCATTATAGCAATTAATGATTAACAGTTAACATCTATGTGCAAAGTATTATAGCTTCGGTTCTGCGGAAATAAACGTTTTCTCAATGTTGTCTCTGTCTGTTATTATCCTACATATGAATTTAATATCTAACTGAATAGTGCACTAATTTTAAAACGAAATTCTTAATATCCAAAAGAGCCCACCACCGACTCCATAAAGTAGAAATAATATTGATCAGTAAGACGAGTCGATATAGGCTGTCTGTCAGAAGTGTATAAATACGAGAACTACTCCCTCAATTTTCATGCAATTCTAATAAAAATTGATCTGGAGACTCTCTGGCGATGATGTCATTCGTGCACGATCTCCAAATCCATAAAAATTCAAAGCTGATTTTTAAGTTTAAAACCTAAAACCTTTTTTATTACAGTCAATATTAACTTGAAATGCACGAAGGAGAATTGTATGGACCTATGCTTAAAAATTGAGTAAATAAGCGCGGCACGTTCACGCTTTCCTAAGTGCGGCCTTGACCGATAGACGGTTGTAGAGTCACCTATGTAAGTAAGTAAGCAAGTATGTCTTGTATTACACTATTGGTTGTATCAAAGTTACCGCTTTCTCTTCCAAATACTTTGATATTCACATTATTCTAACAGAAACCATCTGTACTACGGTTCAAAGACAGGACATAGGGCAACTAATCGGATACATCTATGTAACGAGAACTCCATCTTTTAATGAGTGAACTATATATTGGCGTAGCACTACCTACTGTTGGCATACCTATATATGACTATACACAAAACCACATTGTTCTAGCTCAGTTCTAAATAATATGTAAAAAAAATCGATTTTTTATGTACTTTTTGGGAATTCCTGTCTCTCTCTCTCTCTCTCTTTCTCTTTCTGTTCATCTTATAATACGCAAAAAGTTTATGCGTTGAATAGTTATAATTCCATCGAAAATATGTGAATCTAGCACTTTATTTTATGTATTGTTTCTTAGCTACTTTGTTTTCCATTTCTTTTTAATCGTAAATGTCTGTTGGAATAGTACTTACTTTGATATAAGTATTTTTTACTCGAATGCAATTATCTTTAACACGTTATATGCATGCATGGATAACTTGATTTGTTTTAACTTGTATTTGATTTGTAAAGGAAAAAAGTGTTTAATGATTTATTTTTATTTTTCTTTTAGCTTAATTTTACATTTCATCGGTTTAATTCTTTGCTTCACACTTTGCATTTATTTCTTCAGGCCATTAAAATTAGTTTTAGGTTGCTGCTTCGGTATATTTTTTATGACCTTCTTCCATGATATAACTTTACATTATTTTTTTTTCCATAATTCAACTTTGGGAATCTAGTGTAATCTCTGCCCTTTTAGTAGAAACTTCTATACTTTCGTTTGCGTTTTTGTTGCCTTAAAAATCCATTAGATTCCAATAGTATTTCCAAAAAAAATCAGTAATCACAAATCAGTCAGCGATTAATTCTGTTAAACGTCGTAATCAATGTTTAGACGGACATACCTAGATCATCCCGATGAACTGATCAAGAATACATAAAGAATGTATTTACAATAATTTATGAGATATGTGATGTTTTGATGACATTTTAGAAATCAAGTTTGTGTGATACCACCTTGTGAGATTGGGCTAAAATACAAAGCCCACTTTTAATTTTAAGTTAATATTGACTGTAATAAAAATGTTTTTAGTACATATACATTACGGAGATATTGAACAAATACCGGTGCTCGATACATAAACCTATTTTAAGAAAGATTAAACAAACAATAAGGAATTTGGTGACGTATTCCCTCACAGAGGGACTTCTCTCTCATTTGAAAATAATAAAACATGTTTAGCGTTACCCTCGTAAAAAGATTTTGTGAAATGTAAGAAAAGAGTAAAGAAAAGAAGAAACCGTAGAAGGATAGCAAATTGAATACAAAAACAAATGCGCATAATTAGAATAATTTGTGACTTTCCAACATTTAGCAAACAACTAAAATATCTAGATACAAAATGTCGTACACCGAAAGAACGTAATAAATATATTCAAAACCAATTCAAGAGAAATGAATTTTCTACTAATTCATAATAATTATCTAGGCTATTGAATTGCATCCGTGTGGTTTAAGAATATAATGCGGGCAGGGGAATTGTTGAGGGGCGCTTAGACTCCCAACTACCAAGAAAGATAAAAAGCATAAAAGAAGTTTCATAAAAAGAAGGAAGATATTTATCTAATCGATTGCGTTAATTTTTAAAGTCAACTCGTAGACTTCTTGGGGGAGGTAGCAGACAGCGAGCATGAAGAAGGTAGTAGCTGCTGTCGCCGATGAAGTCTTCGTCGCCAACGTTGTGAAGCATGTGAAGGAAGTAGCATATAGGTAGGGAAAAACATAAACATCTGTGAAACCGAAGTTTTATTACACTTCACACGAAATCTCTTCAATTTGTTTATATCCCAAACAAAAAATATTTTTATAAGTTTAGATTAGAGATAGCTTTCTCACCATTGATCTAAAGACCTTTAACTACAATATACCCTCTTTTTGAATCCAAATAAATTGTTCGGATTCGGTTTCAGAAGAATTCTTCTGGAAAATAGGAATAGGAATTGCATATATGTATGGCAGATGTACACTTTAAATGCATAGAAAAAGTTTCGAATATTCCTAATGGTAGACTGCCTAATTAATTCAGAGATAGCCAGCTTTATTGTGAAGCATAGCTAACTCTAACTGCGAAGAGTATACTCATATATAGCATATAGCTCGTTTACTCTCATGTGTACCCATTTTAACTTGAACTCTGGGCCAGAATTTCGTATTATCATACGCAAACATACGAAAACGAAGACATGCAAGTCTACAAATGCCTTCAATGACTTTTTAAATTGGTGTTGTAGATCTGGACCACTGTTGGATATTTTATTAGATACTGAGTAATTTCCCAAACATATATAAACAGTGATCTTACAATACGGAATATTTGGGATATCTTTATATATAAAAATCTTCTGTACGTGTGTACGTGACTGAACACCTCATAAACAGCTGGACCAATTTTGATGAACATTTTTGTGTGTGTTCATGGGGATTCGACAATGGTTTAGATTCACAATTCGATGCACTGTGAATGCCCTCGAGAGTTCCTGGTCTAAAAAATTTAAGATAGAGGATGAAATTTTGTATATGGGATTAAAGAGGGAAGAGAAAGGGCAGTGTTGGGGAAGAGGTGGAAGGGAAAGGGGAGTGTTGGGGAAAGGGGAGTGTTGGGGAAAGGGGAGTGTTGGGGAAGAGGTGGAAGGGAAAGAGCCGGAAGAGAAAGAGGTGGAAGGGTGAAGAGGGGCAGTGAAAGAGGGTTAGTGAAATAAGGGAAGGGGTGATAGGGAAAGGGGAAAGGTAATCAGGATAGGGGAATGCGAGGTAGGATAAGGGGGCATTGGGAAGGATGGGTTGAGGTAGGTGAGGCAGGGGAACCATTTAAGATAGAGGGATGAAATGTTGTATACTAGTTAATGGGTTCGAAGGGGGCATGGATTAGGGGAGGTAAAGTAAGGGTAGGTAGGGGAAGGGACAGAGGAATAGGTGCACGGTAAAATGTGGTAGGCGAAGGGGTGAAAAGGGGCAGGGGAAGATGGGTAGGGGAATGGGTGGTAGGGTAAGGGGACATGAGGAAGGAAGGACACGGAGAAGGAGAAGGAGGAACAAGGGGTTGCAAAGGGAAGGAGAGGCCGGTGCAGTGGCAGAAATGTGCCTGGTACCAGCTAGTACTTGTATATATTCACATTTTTTATGACCTTCCGTGATACTTTGGTGAAATTAATGACCAAATATGATTAAAATTTTTGGAAATCGAGTGTAATGTGCCCATTTAGCGGAGCCTATTGATATTTGACCTGAATATTTTCGCCGTCTGCTATACCTTTGTTGCGCTGAAAAGGTTCCAATTAGGTTCCAATAGTATTTGTAACAAAAAAGGTTCTCATACAAAAAACTAGAAAATGGACGATGGATTTTTATGGAGTCTATATTTCGTAGTGGGCTTAGTAAATTCTTATACTCTATGTTTCTCCATACCGAGTTTGAGCTCATAATCGTTGTTCGAGTGAATAAAAACTTATTACCAACTGGACAGAGAAACAGACGGACACGGCTACAGCAGTTTGTCAAGAACACAAGAGTATGTATATCTATTTTTCTGTGTACTACCATACCTACTTCAACTAACGTTGCTAACTTTACGTCAAACTGATAATACCCGCTGCACACTATGTGAAAAGGGTATAAATATATGGCAGCAGCAGCAGCAGCAGCAGCAGTGCAACCGAAATAACCCAAATTAATCAAATAAACGATAGGCACACTATGGCAACAATGGCAATAACAACAAAGCCAACAACAAGGCAGCCGAATGGAGCCAAGCAAGCCGAACTCTTAGACCAGCTCCGAGGAGACAGAATAGGCACGGGATACATATATGCAGTAAAAATTAACGCAACAATAACAAAAACAACAACAATGCGCAGACAATATGTGCACTCATATGCCAAAGTTAGTCAAATGAGCGAAGAGAGCGAAAAAAATATATAGATAGATAGATAGATATGCAAGCAATGACCTGAAGTAGTAAGTGGTCTATGCTGTCTTGCTCCCTCTTTTCGCTGTTGTTGTTGTTGTTGTTGTTCTTTGTGCACAAAACGAGGCACAGTGTGACAAAATTGCATGTTAGATTTTGTTTTAATTTAATTACCGAAATGCAGATTAAAAATCATATCAAATGAAAAAGCAAACGAATTTAGTTGTTAACATTCAACCTTAACCAAGCATCGTCCTACGTTTACACTTTTGCAAGACTACGCTTCGTAGATAATTGTTTGATCAGGAACCACAAAATTCAAGTATCGTGCATATGACAAATACGTACATATATAGCTAAAATTGTTCTTCTTTCAAATTTCGGCCAACAAATTGGATGGGTTGAACAGGTCTATCTATGGGAAATTTCAACTCAGTTGAATATGTGGAAGTGGGTTCCAAGTTTTGAATGAAGCACACGAGCCAGCATACAAGCAAAAATGAAGCATGAAACAAAATACAATCCACAAGGAACACTGCAAAGCTTGATTTCTTCAATATTCTATATTTTTACGATCCAGTCGAATATGGATCATTTTATCAGCCTGCAGGGTACAATATTATTGTTTACTTATTGTTTAAAAATCATAAAACGAATTCGAATAAACAAACACAAACCGCAGCTGCCTTACATTCTTTAGGACCTACCTATTTCAGTTGGTCTTATTACTGTTGGCACATTTCTGTATGAAAGGAAACTATTTGTGGAATGCTATTGATGGTAAGTGCAGAATATTCTTCCTACTATATGGTAAATGCAGAATATCTGAGTTACCGATTAGTTACCGATTACGGATTGATGCAAATGTCGACGTCGAAAAGCACCTTCTCCCACCCTGACCTACCCCATAAAATACATTTTACCTGTATATGGCTCTTTTTATGGGTCTGTATAACTGAATGTAATACGAATAATGAAATGTTGCACAACTAGTATGAACATACATGAAATAGTAAGGCAGCGATAAATGCACTTGACTCCTGTTTCTGTTTCAAAGCTCAAACTATCACTGATTGTTGCAATTCTAACAAATCAGCGTGTGAGAAGACAGTGTACAGCGTAAAAAGAGATTTACACACCTTAGGGGAGATCTTCCTAAATGATAGTAGCTAGTAAGTACATATGTAAGATGAACCAAATGGTTGTAGAATGTATAGTTGTTCGTCTTCATTTGAATGAGTTTTCGTATTACCACAACGGTCCACGTTTGGCCTAAGTTTTGGTAAGTGCTCTAACCATTCAATTACTTGATTAACCTATGTCCATGTATAGCTACATTTTCTTTATATCGGACACACAAGCACAGCAATACGAAGGCATTTAAAAAAAGTTCTACAGATGCGTTTCTTCATATCTTTGAGCAGAATAATAATACTTTTTCAGAACCAAACAGCTGTTCTGTGTGTTGTTTGAATTAATATTTACGTAAGAAATTGCAAATATGTGCATATCATTAAATATTCGAGAACTTAAACCATTAAATCTCTGTTTCCAGCGGCTTGATTAAAATGCTCTCATATATTTTATGTTGCATCTTTGGCATGCTCTGTAGCCTAAACGGCGTGATGGATTTTGACAGATAATTTGTTGTTAAATTCGTCTTAATTGCGAAAATATTTTATAGGAACTTCCAATAAAGAAAAATAGATGGTTTTTGATATTACTGCAGCCTTAATGACTTTATGAATTCTGACATATAAGGTGTCGTTAGATGCGTCCTGATTGCGGGAGTGTGGTCACAACGAAACAGGCTCAATCAGACAGTAACGCGACCTAATACTCAGTGTCAGAACTAAAGCGTTTGAGGGCCATCCTAACGGAAACGGGCACTGCGTCATAAAGGGTTGATCGTTTGCGGGAGTGTCATAGGATACAATATTTTTTATAGGATCGACCAATAAAAGAAAAAATATGGCTTTTTTATGCTTTTTTAATATTATTTAGCCTTAACAGATTTATTGTTTTTGCCCTATGAGGTGTCATTAGATTCCTCTTGATTACGAGAGTTGCAAAATGAGTGTAAAATTTTTATAAAGGGGATGCCAATAAAGAAGAAGAGATGGTTCACCTAGTAAGCCGAGCAGAATGACCTTTTTTCTTGAAATGTGTTAGAATGTGTTGGAGTTTAGATTAACTATGTATCAGTTAGAAACAAGTTTAGTCAAAAGTTTTATTTTCTGTTAGTTGCATTTAAGACAATCTATATATAAATAGGCGGATGGAAAACAGTTCATTACCATTTTACCTGTCTTAAACACAATTTATTCGAGTCAAAGCACATTTATCAAAAGCGTACGACTATTTTCGACGTAGAACACTTTAAAAATTCTTACGCACAAATCGTATGTTTTAATTTGCAAACAGTTTATGCAGTTACAAAAGCGTTTTCTGTGACATCAAATTTTCATTATTGGATACTTTTAAGACAAAACTGGAAGAACTCTAGTATTAATAAACACATCCCCACTTTCGTGTTTGCTAAAATGGAGATATGTACGATGACCGCAATTTGGCTATATTAGGTCTTACTTGTTTTATGGAGTTTTCTGCTCAGTCACATAATAAAATGCATTTCAAAACACAGTGCGCCTCAGCTGCCTTGAGGCTGAATTTAAAAGAAAAATGCATACACATCAGCTGCCTAGTTCTGCGCTATTCTACGACTGCTCCAGGCAACATCAGCACAAAATGTATCTGAAAGCAGCGGATTGATCTGAAGTGAAAGAGCAGTTGTGTAAACGAGCAACGCATCGCATCGACAGATACAAAGTGCGTTTGCCACACTGTTCAAATCTCTAAAACCAAAAAAAAAAAACAACAAAAACAAAAACAAAATAAATAAATCTATGAGATACAAGTTCAATGCACGTGCGCCTTAGCTCGATTCTGCTTCTTCTTCCTCTTCTTTTTCTTAGTCTTTTTCAATTTAATTTAGTTTATTCTTCTACATCTAACTCAATACTCAGGCTCAAGTTAGCAAAAACAAGAGAGAACGCGAGCATTGAGTAAAAGCATTCATAGTTAAAACTAGTTTTGAGTTTAATGTTGGCTTAAAAATCTCTTACCATATAAATTGAACGCTCTTAGTTTCTTACTTATTAAAATTTATGGAAAACTTTTTTTGATTTTAAACTTTTTTTATGATTTTTGTTTCGTTAGAGAGAGAAAGAGAGAGAGAGAGAGAAAGAGTTAAAACAAAAAATTACTTCTTGGTTTAAAATTTAAACCAGTTTTGAGCTCTGTTCTTTAGTTGTTACTTTTATTTTGGTTGTTGTTGTTTATATATTTTTTTAATTGTTGTTCTTTGGGTTTTGTTTGTTGTAACTGTTGTTTCTTTTTCTTTTGCTCAGTTTTGTTTTGTTTTTGTTTATTTTCCAGGCGTTTTCTTTTCTTTCCTTTTTTTTTGTAATTTGCAGACACAGCAAATATTGCAAAGAAATCCTGACTTAAATACAAATTAAAACCTTCTTATCGCTGTGGACGGCAGTCCACGCAAGTGAAGAAAGCACATGTCGGTATGTTTACAGCACGAGAACTACGTGTGTGTTAAAAAAGGGCTGTGTACATTCGATTTTTTTTATTTTCTAATAAAAAAAGGTTGACATGATCAGCCATTTTGCCTTTTTAGTTTGCTTTTGACAGATATAAAGGCTAGACGTGGTTTCTGTGAATGGCAATTTTTTGAAATCGAAAAAAATGGTTTAAAGAATATTAAATTTTGTGTGAAAAATAAAATTAATTGCTCCAACACACTTAAAACATTGACTTTATCATTTGGCGAGTCTACTTTGAGCAAAAAATAAAAATGTTTAGTAAGTGGTACAAGCTCCTCATAGAAGCCCCAAAAATAAATAACGATGATTGCCCTGGACGCCCGTAAACAACTGATTAAAACCTTGAAGCAGTGAAGAAAATTGTTATAGAGAATCATCCAATCACTATAAGAAGTTGATAAGAATGTCGGCCCATCGTTTGGCTCATGCCATGCAATTTTTCGGCAGTTTTGGGCATAAAACGTTTCGCATGAGCATCGCTCATGAGGTGTTGAATGAAGTCAATAACGATGCAGATTTGCCTAAAATAATCATAACTAGTGACGAAATATGGCTATATGATTATGAAACCAAAACCCAAGCAACCCAATGAAAGCGGCCAGAAGAGCCAAGTCCTAAAAAAAAGCACCCCAAGTTAGGTCAAATGTAAAGGTTTTTGATCAGTGTGTTTTCTTTGACTACAATGGCGTGGTGCATCGTAAGTTATGCGCCGTTCCCGTGACTCAATACGAAGAAAACACCCGTATTTTTAGCAAACAATTAATCACGATAATGCACCTGCTCACACATCGCTGCTTGTACGAGATTTTTTGCCCAAAAAGAAACCGTAATCATGCCTCAGCCACAGTATTCACCGGGCTTGGTCCCTGCGACTTTTTCCTGTGCCTAAAACTAAAAAACACCCATGAAAGGACGGCGTATTCCCACGAATAAGGCGATAAAGACCGCATCGCTGGAAGAGCTCAAGGCCAGAAATGCTTTGAAGATTGGAAAAAGCGCTGGCACAGTGTATTATGTCTGAGGGGCATTACTATGAAGGGGCAAAATTATATTGATGAATCAATAAATATTTTTGGAGAAAAATAAAAAGTCACCTTCTTTTAAACACACCTCGTATATTATACGCGAAATAACGAAGTTTTTACTGATATACAATCGAGGAGTAGTTTACAGCATAAAAAAGTCTTGAAACGATCCCAAGATTAAGAAAATCGAAAGACTTTGATTATTGTTGAATTATTGAAAAAAAGCCTTAAATATATGAAATTTGTCTTTTCTGTTTAGGAGTTGGTGCACAACTTCCGCAGGCGATCCGAAAGCGAAGGTTAGCGCGATATGGCAAGTGATCGACACTGCTGTCCACTATGATTCCACTATGGTCCTAAGGCCTATCGGTCAGAATAGTTATGGATTAAAGGTCTTCAGCTTTTTGAAAACAATTTTGTAAACGGTACCCCACCGATTACGATTACGCCATCGCACAGTTCCATGAAGAATCTGCGTTTACTGCAATAAATTACCATTTTGAACTTTTTCCTAGGTGTCTTAAATGTTTCACGCAATGGAGCTGCAGTATTGCCCCTCGACCTGGTAAGAAATATTCTGTAACTGAGGAACGTCCACTACCTATTCATTTTGGCCATACGACGAAAAGTGAGACCAAATTTTTGTGCTCATATTTGGACTGATAAAACGTTTGGAAATTTTGAAAAATGCTGTGTATATATTTTAAAGAGCAGTACTCCCAACGGCTGTATAAATCCAATTGGCAATGGAGAGAAATCCTACCTAGTTCCGATAGCTAACTAGTGAATAGTACGAGTTCCATTTTTGGCGAGTTATCCCCTAAACCATAGGAGGTTGCCCATGAGAATAGTTTTGCAGATCCATTTAAATTAAGTCGCATATGAGGTGGAGTAACTTTCCATTTATAATGACAACTACGTCGCCTGCATAGGCGATTTCTGTAAATTTTATGCTTCTCAAGAATGAGTTAAACACTAATATGGAAATAAATAAAAAATCTCCAAAGGAATATGATCCTAAATCAGAGTCTACTGCCTTCCGTATAAGCATCTGGTGAGTAAATTCTACTCCCAAATCAATCATAGCTCAGGTGATCGCCTCAGGGAGTATATTATTGAAAATACCTTCCAGAAAGGCTGAGAACTTCTTATTTTCGAGTGATTTCTCTACCAGCGATACTTGATATAACTTTACTGTAAGCCACTTGTAAACCAGACAGGTTCGTTCTATCAATTGTATGCCTTGGGTAGATTTCAATTATTATTTTTAAAGATTTAAGCCAGAAGGAGGAGTGGCTTATCGATGGAAAGTCACTGGGATAGGAGTGGGAGCGTTTATTCGTTCTAGGAACAAATATGTTCAAATCTCACTCCATAAATTGGGAATATAGTTCAGATTACGGCAGCTTTAAAACATACCTAAAATTCATAGTTTTAGGTGTTCTAATGTGTTTGGTAACTGAGCGGGGATGATAATATCCGGTTCCAGCGATTTACATGCAAAGAATTTAAGGAAAATTATGCATTGTTACACGATTTTCCATGCACTCATTCCAACTCGCAGTTATTTCTTCTTGTGCACTCAATTTCTGACAGTGTATTCATTTATGATTTATAATTCCAAAATAGATGACTTTTAATAATAATAAAGCTTCAAAAACTAGAACACCACGCAAGCACACGTAAAACTTGACCTTTAAATGAATCAAAAATAATAAAGCAAAGGCTGGAAGTAATGAGAAGAAAGCTCAAATGAACTAAAATTAATTTTTACATATCATGTTTAATGTGAACACACGAGATAATCACGACAGCAGGCAACTAAAACGATGCCGGCAGCACTTCAAGTTACGCCATATAAATCATGTGCAGCAAAGAATCTAAAGAAAAGAAACAAACTCGTAAAAAAGCTAAAATTTTAATTACAATTGAGTAAAGTGTGGAGCTACAGTAGCAGATATGGGAGGAGCTGGAAATGAAATCTTGCTGCTGAGGAATGCGCACACGCGACAATTCCCAAAAAAAAATATATGAAAACGGGTACAAAGTGCAAAGCTACCCCGCTATCGAAATAATATATATGTCAGCAACACATCTGGCAATATATTGGATCGAGCATTAATCTAAAAAAAAAATATATAAAAAACAAGAATATACTTTGGAACCGAAACTTAAATACACTTCAAAAAATGTATCGTTTAACTAGTATATATATATATATATATATGATATATAAGATATATGAAACATACAATTTAGATTAGGAGAGCTCATATTTTGCGAAAAAGGCAAAGTATTGTAATATGTAGGAGCATATCGACAATAAAAATTCGGTATGTGATACTGATCTATATGGTATAGACTAACAATGTTGAATAATTTATGTAGATTCATATAAGCATACCATATTAGTAATATACCAACACTGGCATCAAAGCAAGAAATATCTTATATAGAGGTCTGATGTGAGCTTATGTTGTATATTTCATGAAGTACAGTAAACTTCTGTATAAAATTAGTGGTTGAAAGATTTAGAGATAAACAAGAAAAAACGTTAACTTCGGTTGAACCTAAGCTCTAATACCATTCACACGAAACTTTAAATAGTATATAAAAGTTAGGGTTTCAATAGGGGCTACCCCAAAAAGAGGGTGGTACACGCTCACTAGTAGATGTGTATGAAGCGATGTAGTACTAGATGTGTAAGGTGCCACCATATCGAATTTCAATGTAATATGAATATGTATATGAAGTGGTTGTCCACTAAAATCCACAAAATCAAACTTCAAGCTAATATTGATCTAAATGAAGGATTTTTTCGTGAAAACACACAAAATTGCACGGTGGGTTTGTATGGGGGCTACCTCAAAAAGTGGGCGGGCCACGCCCAATTGTCTATGTATGTTAAGCGGCTGTCTCTTAAAAGGCACCATATAGCATTTCAACCGACTATTGACTCTAATAAAAGAGTTTTTCTTACAAAAAGTCAAAAGTGGACCATAGGTTTGTATGGGAGCTACCCCAAATAGTGGGCGGGTCACGCCCGTTAGTCTATGTATATTAAGCGGCTGACCATAAAAAGGCACCATATTGCATTTCAATTTAATATTGACTTTAATCAAGAAGTTTTCTTACAAAAAGTCAAAAGTGGGTAGTAGGTTTGTATTGGAGCTACCGTATACATTATGGGCGGCCCCCATAATGTATATGTCAAGCATCCATCTACTACAAGTTACTATATCAATTATTAAGTTGATATTGACTCAATAAAAATGTTTTTCATACAAAAAGTCAAAAGTGGGCGGTGAGTTTGTATGGGGGCTACCCCAAAAAGTTGGCGTGGCGGGTCAATCTTGACACTCTATAACACTGCAATAAAAAGAAGTGTACGTGCAAAATTTCAACTAGATAGCATAAAAATTGGTCCCCAAAAAAAATGCGCAACAATATAAAGACGGACAGACGGACATGGCTAGATCGATTCGTCTCGTCGAGCTGATTAAGACTATATATACTTTATGTGTCTACGATGTCTCCTTTAATGCGTTACAAACTACTTACCCTTACGTATAATAAATACAAGACCTAGTCTAGGACCGTCTACTTAATAAAGGCCACAAGATCCTTACGATTTAGTGCTTACATATTCCTCCCTGTAAGCTGCTACTGTCCACGTATATAAACCTCGTATTAGCCAAGGCTGGGAAATATCCTAAAACATGTTCGGGAGAACTCTTGTCACCAAGACAGACAATGATGTCAAAGAAATTTTCCGCAACCCAATGCAGGTTCCTGCTCTGTCTTTGATACGTGGGTTTAACGGTTTCTTGTTTTTTGAGAATTCATTCTTGGCTATATTTTCGTCCTTTTCCAACAGGGTTTTCTAATAGGATTTTACAAATCATGGCGGCATTAATGTTTTATTTGTTGTTAATATCCCTTTTTTTATATTTTTCAGACACTAAAGACAAATCACCTTGGCAAGTTACAGCGCCGAGCAACATGTTCAAACTGACTGAGTTCTGGAGCAATTGGTAGCGGACCCCGAATTCAGCAAAAAAAAAAAAAGTCATATTCAGCAACTTTGACTTCAGGCTTCGCAAACAAGCAAAATTGTCCGATTTATCATCAGTTCGTACATTTCCCAAAAAAAAAAAAATTATTAAGTAAAAACGACGATGACAAAAAATTCGTTGATATCTCCATAACAACTTGGAAAACACTTTTTGGAAGAGAAAGCCTGGATCAAAGGTAGAAAGCGGTGGAATAACACCTCCAGCTGTACAATATCTAAGACATTGGCGGATCCTAGAGGGGATGTATGACCGTTCCCCCCCCCTTTCCAACAGCATTTTTGTTCAGTACAAAAACATTTTTTCGCTTCATTTTCATGAAATAATAGACTTTTTTTTAAGTTAGCCGCTTGTTGCACGTATAGGTGCAGCGGCATTATGTCCAGGAGAAGATCCAAAGCTGCAGTTGGACGGATGCGCATGGCTCCTGTAATGAAAATAGTAAGCACTATCTGTACCTCTTCAGTTAGGTGTAACCATCTTAAATATTTACGTTTATGAATTTAAACTCTTCTGGGTTTGAGTGCATTCAATTTATACTTCATCGAAAATTTGGCAGTTATAGTTTATGCTGGCTCAATGCTCAGCAATACTTTGGTGCACCAATTTAGTGTAATTTCGAAGCCCAGTCTAATTTAATGGCATAATAGGCACTCGCATAATAGGCACCCGCACACTAGCACTATGTCATCTGCATAGCCTTGACATTGAAAACCATTGTGTGTGAGTGTATACAATAGCTCATCAATAACCAGGCTCCACAGTAGTGAAGATAGTGCAACCTCAATGTGGCTCCTTCAATGTGTTACAAACTAGACGATAAATTGATAATACCACATTTGTAAAGGGTATGAGAAACAATCAGAAAGTCAAATAGAAGTGGCACCAAGGCGAGTGCATTTTAAGGATGCATAAGAGAAACCATTGATAATTAATTACAGCTGTCAAAGAAGTCGGCAAGGCAAAAAGGTTTGCACATATTCAGGATTCATGAGTGGCATTCTTTTTTTTTTTTTTTTTGTTCTCTTATAGTACGTATATAAAAACTTTCCTTGTGACAATGCGCGGGCGTCATTCAACTTAATGTGAAATTTATTATAACGGCACTCGAAGTGCACACTCACAGATAGTTATCGAATCGTATTGAATCGAAAGAAAGCGAGATTGTTTTGTATCTGCAGCTCAAAAAGAAAATGTATCTGCAACCAAAAAATAATCACGAAAATTTATTTCAAAAGAAATCATTAATGCCATGGAAACATGCAAATCAACATGCAGTAAATATATTTTATACTTATACTCTTCATTATGTGCGTCACTGATTTTATAATTATCATTGACACGAGCTGCTGTCAGTGATAAATTACGCGCTAGATTTTTGCGCAGATGACGCAGCTGATTTAAACACTGATTCTACTGCAAATGCAGCGGAAAATATACGATTTAAGAATTATATACACACACAACTTAACTCATCTCTCAGCTTAGCGTGCCAACTATGCAGTATAGTACGAGTATCTCAAACTATAATGACATTATTGTTCTACTTATATACCACAGATGATGAGCATCTGCATTTGCAATGTTGTGAATGGCATGTAACGTGTCAAGGATAATTAAATATCACCACAAATGCGGGCGTTTAAATGAATTCTAAAAATATTCAAAATATTCTGTGGAAAATACATAAAAGCGTATGACATTTTGCAACACCGATAAAAATCTCTGCCTTTCTGTTTGACAGTTGAGTGTCATTTTGAAGATTAACTAAATGACAGTCTGCAAAACAAACAGACAGCTGTGCGGAAATGTTCCAAAATGAATTTATACACAGATGCACAAAGTGTTGGGCAAACTTTTTCTATTTTTTTCAGTATAACATTTATCCGTGGCTTTATGTAGAATGTATAACTCGAAAACCTCACTGCTTTAAACCACGTTCTGGCAAGTATTTGTCTAACTTTGGTAAACAGTCTAACCAGTTGGGAAAAAATAAATAAAAATAAAGAGGTTGAGTGAGTCAAACTATAAGTAAACTAAACTAACACCTTAGAGTGCCCAAGCACTTCAATTCACTTCAGTGTCGCAAATGTTTGGTAAATTTGTCATGCAAATAGTGTTGCAAAAACAACAACAACATAAACAGCAAACGGAGATATATTGCTAAGAACTTGACAGGTGTGCATGGCAAACTATTGACCAAAGGCCATCAAAGTGTAAGAAGGAGTTTAGATACTACCATAGTAGATATGACTTAAAAGGCTAAGTTAGTTAGAATTGAAATGCTGTCGAGTAAAAGCTAAAAGCCAAATTAAGCAAAGTAGTGAAAATATTTGTTCCGTTTAAACATCAATTGTCAATAAGCTGCAATGAGAAAAAAATGCAAATTTTTATTTAGCAGACATAGTAAGACAAATACCCGACGTTGCATGGAAAGTATGTAATATCACCGATTTACCATATAATCATTTCATTTTACTTATTCTAGCAAACTTATTTTGCTAAACTTGCACTCAATGCTTAAAAATGTATTAAGGCGAAAAAACTTCCAAAAATTTTTCATTCCTGCAGTATTACTTAAAATCTTCCATAGGTTCATGCTTTATATACCGTTGAAAACGTTAAAATTAACATAATTGTAATCTACGTTGTAGAGATATTGTATAAACGTAAACAAACGTTAGTGTTTTAAAACCATAAATTAGGTTATTGACATGGGCATTTCCAGATAAAACCTAAGTGCTATTTTGCTACCAAAATCTTCGCAGAAACAATGTCAGCTGTTATAACAAAATCAATGAGGTTAATGAAAAGAAGTACTTTAAGAAGAACGAGGTGAATTAAGGGTATTGGGTACCCTAGCTCATAACTTCCAAGTGTTGCCATCCTAAGCTACAGAAAAAATTTATGCTCGTACAATTTTTTTCTTACAGCTGCGACAGCACTTATTGATAGGTGTACCTAATTTTTCTGCGTACCTACCAAACTGGAGATCTCAGGTCGTAACTCACCCTAGTTAATCTGGTACTCTTTCACACCTTAGCAGGAGGTGTTTGAATCTTTAAGGTGTGTTTGGTTATTATACCCTATACCCATAGAGTTAAAGGTTATATGGAGTTTGTGCGAATGTATGTAACAGGTAAAATGAGGCCTATAAAGTAATATTCTTGGTCATCATCGGAATACGACTCGCTATAGAACATGCCCGTAGGTTCGTCCGTCCGTCTGTTTGAACGAACCGATCTCGGAGACTATAAAAGAGACTATATTTAGGCTCTCATTTTCCCTCTTTAGATAACTAGCATAAAATGAAAATGCCAACTCCATTGTAAGGCATAGTCTCCATTAAAACTAGTTCGCATTTTCAAGTTTTTGTACGAAAAAGTCTTTGGCTTTGTTGTTAATTACGCTAGAAACGCCAAATTTAATGTATCTTACGTAAATCCTAATAAAATATATTGCATAAATCCAGATAAGGCCACTATAAACAATGCAAACTTTGAACTCCATTTTTAAGTTTTTGTATAAGCTTTTTGGTTTTTATTCTTCATTATGCTAGAAATTTGGACAAATATGGCGTTTTACATTTTACGTGCCTTTCAAAATACACCATATTGGCTCAGATCCTTAAGGGTAGCCCCACGCAAACTTGACCCCCTTTTTAAGTTTTTGTATGAACATTTTTTGTTTTTATTTTTAATTAAATCTACTTCTCCATCAATTCTAATTCTTGGATCACTGAAGAGTATGGTTCATTTAAGTATGGGAATATATCGAAGTTGAGCAAAACTGAAGCCCAAACAATAAAGATGGTGTGCCTTTTACCATTTGTCGTCATAAATAACCTCTCCTTTCCTCATTCGGAATGAATGACACAAAACTTACTCGTTGTTTGCTACTCCAGAATATTGCAAATTGTTGATCTCTGTTTTTGTTTACCAGTAGCAAATGTTCTGCTTCCATTATAGAAAAGATCTTCGTTTGCAAGGTACTTTCTGTAATGGCGAAACGTAAGGTGGTATTGTCTGAGAATTCACTCGTACCGATAAATATAGTAAATTTTTAATTTTTATCTTCGTTTTTTTGGAGATAGTTTCAGATTTTAGGCCATATCTCGAGTTGGAATGATCCGAATCGAGTTGGAATGTTAACATCATTGTTAACATTGTTATCGAATCGGTTCAGTAGTTTAAGTGTTACCCGCCAAAATATATGAGAAATTTTGATTTTTTGGTGGACAAAAAAAAATCGAAAGTTCACTTTTTCAATTTTTTTTTTCTTTCTCATAAAAACCGACATTTCTCATATATTTTGAAACTATCTCCAAAAAAAAAAAAAAAAAAAATTGGGTGTTACCTTGACATTGCGAGCTGATCAAGAGTATACTATATATGGGGTCTACGATGGCTCTGGATGGTCCGTTTTGATGACATGTGAATAGAATCTACCTCCTTTGTAGCAGCGAACAACTTAAAAAAATTGTTTCGACCCTTTTTGTACTTACTAACTTACTTACTAACAGCTTCAGTGAGACTGTTAAGAATATAGTACACCAAGGTGTACTATATTCTGTATATTCTGTATAGTGATAGAGAAGGTAAGAAACGGATTTGTCTTTGTCATCTCAGTATCTGCTTCAATAATTTGAAGAATACCTATGTATGTTACAATCTTCGGTTAGAACTTCTATTGTCACAGTCTGCGATATAAGCCCTATCAACGAATAGAATTTACACACAAGTCAAAAGCATTATAATCAAGCGGTTATCAATTACATACACTCATATGTTATTAAGTCTGAAAACTCCGTACGAGGTTCCTGACCACTAGAGAATTTATGGCAAGGAGATGGTGAACCAATTAGCAAATCAAATAAACATGCTGAGAATATACTCATTCATCCAGAAATTAATCGCAGAACTATGAAAAAACAAATGGTGGCATATAGAAAATGAAGCGATACGACCAACTGCTGGATCTACAACGTCATGTGACAAAAACAATGTCCAAAACATAGTCTGTTACATAGCGGTTGAATTGTTCAAATTATTTAATATTTCTATTGACTAGATTGAGATAGCGCACTCTGTATTATCGAAAACTCAAAAAGAACAGGAAAGAATATTGCTGAGCATACTAACAGATTATTGCTTAGAAACTACCAACGCAAAGTAGAGAGGTAACACTAACGAGAATATATGACGGAAGTGCAGATAACCATATGTCGAGGAAATACTGGAGCATCTATTATATGTATGTATTTATATGGTGCTTAGCAGTACTAAACAATCTCCAACTATGTACGTAATCCTATTTAGAACCTACCAATGCAACATAATCTAAACTGCAGAACAAAAAAGATGCGGGAAGCTTTTTCAGATTAGGATCATCAATTCGAAACTACTGTCATTAAACTACTGTCAAATTTTGAGCAATATGCAACTTTAAGTTTCTGTTGGAGAACCATTGAAAGCAGACATGAAGGACAGGCAGACGGATGGAGATGGCTGCCGCGCCAAAACCGCAAAAACTCATTATTTCGACTGCGACTTGGTCTCCAGTGTCTTGAATGCTTCGTTCACGTTTGTTAAACACCTCAAAAACTTGCCCGGATTGTAATTGAACAATGCCAAAAAAACCGACGAAGTTCTAATATTGCACTTGTGGCCAATTTCCGACACACATTTAATTTCTGTCCATATAGTATGACTGCTTTGAATGGCTTTAATACACTTAATGATGCAAATTGCTCAAAATTTGAATGTAGTCCAATGATGAATGTTGCTTGACCGAAACAAACATTTTTAAAAACTACGTACGCCACTTGTTACACTCTGAAAGGACTTTTTAGCCGTATATTTTAAATATCCTAGTAGTGTTTAGACATGCCTTCTTCACTTATAACTACATACTCTATGCTTGACGTCTGATTACAAAGTTAGTTGTTTGCTATTTAAATAAATACAAACTACCAATGTTAGAGATTGCATATTTCAGTTGTATCTGAGAAAATAATTTGAGTAGATTTCGACTTCACTTGTCTTAATAACGCTACTTTTTACTTCAAAGCAACAAATAACACAAGACGCGTCAACGCAGCTCATAATTATTAAAACCAAAGAGTGTTTAACTTTTTGCGCAAATACACATAAAATATGAAAATTGTTTTCACACTACACTGTTGCCGTCCGCCTTTCCTGCGTAATTGCTAAAAAGTGTTTGAGCTGCGAATTCGTAGCCCCTCTGTTTTATCTTGTACAAAAAATTTTTCGCTCGATTTCATTTTACACATGAAGTTGGTTAGGCGCTCGTTTAACCCTATACGTCTCATTTATCTGGCGTCGTTTAAACTTTAAAGGGGCGAATGCTGTTTTAAATCATTTATGAGCGGTTTTGCAATGTTTACTCGAACATGTGTTGCACTTTAAAATGTGAATTTAAAATAAAATGAAAAATTTTAATTTTTGAAAAATTTTTGCAGTAAAAGTATAAAAATATGCACTCTTTGGATGTGTGGTGATGAGAGATAGTACAGAAATGCTTAGGATGAAACGTTGTAATGTCAATGCCACAATGTCAGTTACAATTACCGTCTTAAAGACTTGGCTCCCTTCTTGCACCTAAGAGATACATTTGTATCTGTATGTGATTTCCTCCTTTCTTTTTTTTACTTTTTTCTTTGTCATTTATCTACTCGCCCCAGTGTAACACGGAGCTCACACATTCTCACATCACAAACAATGAGCGGCTCACGCTCACGCGTCGTTTCCTGCATCGAAATGCACAATTTGACACATTGTCTATAGGCTACATGCGAATGCTTGCAATACATGAACTCTACTCTACTGATTGGGGTTCCTGGTTTGACTACCCAGACTCCGGTGCATGTAGTATGTATATGAAGTGCTGATGTCTGTGCTAATGCTGCGTTCGTGTTCTATTGTCAGCTGTGCGTGTTACGCCAAGTGTTGCTCCTTCTGGCACTTGTCAATGCATGCTTAGAATGCCACTCGACACTTTTCTCCCAACTGTTTTGAATCTTTCTTTTTCTTTTCACAGTCGCAGAAATGCTCTCAAGTTGTCACCAACTGTCATTTTCTCCAACTCCAACTCCGTGTCCAAATTGCCTTTTCTTTGAGCCGTTGTATACACTACTCACACACCATAAGACGATAGCAACCACATACCTACTTCACCCGTCTACATTAAAAATGATTGTCTTCAGTCACATGCATCCATCTTAGTTGCTCTGCATGTCTGAAAAATGCAGCAAATTTTCCAGGCATATTAATTTTCCGAAGTATTTGTGGCGTTTTAATTTGGAGTTTTCTTTGATTTAACGATTGCAGCTGCAATTTGATAGACAACGCCAATGAACTGTAAATGTGTGTAAATCGGTGTGAAGATTCCATTTTAAATTAGTTTGGCATGGATTAAAGTATTTGGAATTGGAAGTGATCATTGTTTCTGCTCAGAATGCTCTATGGAACATAACTTCTAGAAGTAAATATTATTATTTTACTAACTTCAAATTTTCTAGAGTTAAATCAAATTTAAGGAATCTTCACAGAACTTTGAAAACATTTTTTTCGACTTAGAAAAAGTCTAAGGAGATTGAAGCTCGAATTCAAATATTTCCTCAGTATTATTAGTTAATAACTTAATAATTAGAGAATGTTTTTGTATATATCCTGTTCAACAACACCTAGTAGAATCTTCGCTTGTTTTAATGCTTGGCTCTTTGCCCAATGTTCTTTGTTTATTTTACACGTTTTCTTGCGAATTAGTTCCGGTATACTCCGTCTCCCAATGCCACAAAATTGCTCTGGTTCTGGCTTATCAGCTTGCCAATTTTCTATAATGTTGTTGTATCCCTGTACCACAGCACATAGACTCTGTTGCGTTTGCCGAGTTCACCTAGTATACCCAATGATTTGTGTCAAATCCGCCTAACTGTCTTATGATATTGCAATATCATAAATGTGATAGTGTCTACCTAGATTAACCTTCGATCTATATGCTTAAAAAATGCTGGTGTATCTACCCAATAATTATCAATGCTGTGTGTTGGGGCCTGCAATCCCTAGGCCTATGCCGTATTCCGTTAGTGATCAATCCGTATACCACTTGATAGTGTGTGGCTTTAACACATAGGAGGCTTCCGATGGCCAATATTTCTTATCGGATCATTTAATGGTAAAGTTTCGATCAAATATATTCCTCTTTGTTATTTCTTCCATTAAGGATGTAATCTGCGTGGGGGTGTAGAGTTTTCCGTCTAATTAGTTTCGAAAAAAATACCTAGATGAAGCGGGTTTGCTTATACTTCCTACATGATGCTACACGATAACGATTTTACGGGCTTAATGATAATTTTGAGTCATCTTTTCTTTATATCATATAGTGTCTATATAGTGTTTTTTTTTTTCTAAAGTTTTGCGTGTGTGGTAGGTAAAAACTATATAACGCCCTCGGCCAATCACAAAGACCTGAGCTCTCTCCCTATCTCAATTTTCTCAATTTGAAATAAGCAACACACGGATATGCCAACATGTTGGCGAGCATCAGTTGCGAGTATGGCTTCATAGAGTTGTTGGGAAATTTTTCAAGAAGAGCAATGAATATTTCTCGAGTCTGTTGTCGCAACATGTTTAACGCAACATGTTGGTCATTCTTAACGTTCTCAGCATTATCAAATGGCTCTGAACTGTTTTGTATTGTCGCTACAATGGTTGAATATCAACTACAGGGCAAACCAGTAAACATAACATTTTGTATTTATATTATCTCGGAACCTTTCCGACCGATTATAATAATATTTAATGGAATATTATTGGAGAGAGGACGGTGCCGCGTCCACAGTGTAAAATAGTGGTATTTTATACTTATTTATAAGACGGACTCTGGGTGAAATAAGTTCCACTGGAATAATGAGAGGCACCATACACACAATTGAAAAACGGAGACGTGACAGCGTAAGCCGGGATCGGCTAGTTATAAATATGAATATTGAAAGCAGCACAAAACGGAATATACAGTGAGATATCGATAATCGATATTTCATAAAATTATTACGAAATCGCATATTAAAATTTTAAATAAAATTACGATAGATTGGCCATTTTACTATTACACTATCATTCAGAAGACATTAAAACGGCTTCCCGACATAATAATGCCAAAAAATTGTCAACAGGATACAGGATGTGAATTTGTATCCATCCATCCAAAGCATGCACGGTTCATTAGATATCACCAAAAGTAAATGCTTTTTTACCTATTTAGTTTGTACATCGAGACTGGCCTCGCAAAATGATTACATAGATTTTTTTCGGATAACTAGATAACTTTAATGCCACTTAGATCTTTCAAACATCTTCTTCCACTCGGCCTAATAGAAAGGGAAAAGCCAGAATAGCTGTCATCAGTCTTTGATAACCTGGATATTGGAAGAACGGGACAAGGAGACACTCAACAATCTTAAAAGGAGTAGGAGGCCTATCCGGAAGTACAGATTATTGTATCCCTATACTGGGCTTCAATAAGAATTTCAATATTCGCATACGTTCCCGACAAAATTAGCAGGGATAGCACTAATTTGCTGCGTAGAAGCCGAATCCGGGGTCAGAATTGGCCCATCTCGTCAAGATTTTGCGATATTTGATGTTATGTACCCGAATGACGTCGAAGGGATATACGCATTTCGTAACTTCGAATAGCCATAACTTTGAAAAAAAATCGTAATTGATCTCTGGAACTCTTAAATAAAAGGGTAAGAGTGATACTAAATGATGTAACTGGAGAGACACACAAAAATTTTGTCCACTGTGTACATAACCTCAAAAGTAGGAAACCTCAAATATCTCAAAATCCTGACGTGATCGGCCAATTCTGACCTCGGATTTGGATTCTACGCAGTAAATTACTTTGGAAATGACCCACTGCTTTCCAACAACTGACATGACCCCGGTATTTGTAGACCTGTGTAATCGACAGGATAAGGAGTTTATTAGCCTACTGCTGTCAACTTGTAAGCTGCAAATCAACAACAATAAAATTAGGACCGCAAACAATATGTGGTCTAGGCTACCATGTTTAGTACTTCCAGGCAGGCGTAACGTATTTTTGATCGGAAAAGAACTCAGTCCATACTTAGGATGAGTAGAACAGATGTAGCAACTTTAACACTGGTAACAGGACACTGTCTCATAAGCTAGCATGCCAGGAGACTGGGCACTACACTTCTGTAGAAAATGTGATAACTGCGAGGAACCCAAAACCGTCCATCACCTTCTATGTCACTGTCCCTGACTGTTCTAGAGTAGATTCAAGCACCTGGAGGACTTCTTCCTAAGTGACATATCTGTAACTTTTACGCTAGAAGTAAAAAATTTAGTGAAGTATGTAAAGTCTGAAAGGAGATTCACGTGGTATCACAGCAGGCCTTGTGCGGCCTAAGTGCTGAGTGAGCTCATCCGTCCATTCTAACCTAATCCAACCTAGATCTTTCGAGATCACATCAAAACTATACAATGAATTGCTTAAGCAACTGAACAATCCAAGCATTTAGCGACTTGTTAAAAAAATTAAAAAAATAAGAGAAACTTTACAAACTTAATTCCGAATCACCATTTTTAGTCTTAACTCTACTAAACTACTTAATCGTTATTATATAAGCTGAAAGTAATGTAGTGTGTCACAAAGACATAAACTATCCAACAACTCACAAAAACTATATACCAAGAGTCAGTAAAATAAAATTAAATTGAAAACCCATTAAAACTTTAAAGCAAAACTTTTACAAAAGACTCTGCAAACGGATGCATTGGCATATGTATATTATTTTAACAGTAGTGCAGAATAACCAAACAAGAAAAAAAATATATAGTTCTAAAGCAAAACATGCACAGCAGCAGCAGTTTCCAGCTAAACAGAATCCCATTAGTTAAATATGTAAAGCCACAATGTGTACGCTGCAACATGCAACATGCGGTCGCACACAACTAATTGCCACAAGCGTATTTGCATTTTGACGTTGCTCAAAAACAAATTGAAATTTGTTTTGAAAATAAATTGAAACGTTCTAATAAATACATTTCGTATCTATGCATTTACAGAATAATCCAGCGCTAAACTGTCACGCCTAATGTGTGCATAACGCCGACAGCTTCAAGCATGATGCAGCAAGAGGATGACTCATGTCAATTTCAAATAAAAAGCGTAGCAGATCGTACCAGTAGCGAAATGGTACCGATTTTTATAATTATAAAAATTATATGTACACTGAAAAAAATAAAACAGTCAATGGTTTATGATTTTGTATCACTTAAAATATACTTGTAAAAATGCAGCACCTAGAGAATCTACAACGCGGGTTTAGTATCTCTGAATCTTCTAAACAAACAAAAAAAATAACTAAAAAATACAGGATTTAAGTATTTCAATTGATCCATAGCGGTACAATAGTATGTTGTGTATTTTCTTAAACGTAGTACAAAATTCTTGGTTCAAAAACGTTTTTCTCAATCTCTCAGAGATTGATTTAAAAATGTTCTACTTACTCCAAGTCAGAAAGGACTTATTTGACATTTTGAGACTTTTGTACGTGATTTGAGTACAGATTTGTTCTTAGAATTTGATTTTTATTTCCAAAATTTGTTTCGTATTTCAAAATTTTCTAAGTATTTTCACGCTTGATTTATAAATCGCTCCCGATTTGTACTTGAATTAAGAAAATTTAGTACGAATCGTACTTAAAATTTTTAAGTGCGCTTTCGGATAAATACAAGAATTTCAAAGCAATATTTAGAATGCCTTTTTTCTGCGTGTACTCGGAGAAAATTCCACCTCAGCATTACAGTCTTGTACAGAGCAGTGCTTTCGCTAAAACTTCGAGCCATCTTTCTTTGTTCCTTGTAAGATCACTCCAGTTTTATAACTCATACCGTCTATTGTCAACAGCAATCGATGCCGAACCATAAACACCGACATTTTATGAACTACTAAATTGAAGGAAATGACCTAAGGCAACTTGTTCTTAGGTTAAAGGTTAAAGGCATAAGTGGTAAAACAATCGATCTTTTGCATGAAAGATCGTGAGATCGCGCAATATAACACCAGTAAACTTCTTTCTAACTCGTGTAGCATAATTGAAGAGTTTAACGATAACATACAGCTCAAAAGAATCCGACGTGTTGCCGAAACATAAACGTAAACTGAACTAAAAGGATAAAGTCTACGAAAGTCAACGAATGAGTCATATTAATAATGATAGACACTCAGCTTTCGATTCTCATTAAAATGTTGAAGAAATTCCAAACCATTAATTTTTTTTTTTTCTAAACATTTTTAAACTTTATTTTTCGGAAGAGAAAATAATCGCACGGTGATAGATCAGGCGAATACGGAGGGTGGTGGATGAGACACTTCTATTTTTTCATCAAAAATTGATTATCTGGTCTTGTGAGGTGCTGCATCATCATGCAATAAAAATAGCTGCTTTCCTTTGGAATATTCGGGCTTAACACGTCGAACTCTCGACTACAAACTATGTAAAACTTGTATATAATATTCTCCATTGACATTTTGACCTTCTGGAACAAGTTAATTGTGAACAATACACTTGCAATCATAGATAGTTATCAACATTGTCTTGATTCTTGACTTCTGAAAACTCAATTTTTTAGGTTCTGGCTTTTCTTTTGACTTCCATTCTGCAGATTGTCGTTTAGTTTTAGGATCATATTTAAAACACCATGTTTCATCGCCAGCTATGTTCGAGTCAAGAAAATTTGAATTGTTATCAGCAGTTGAAATGATGTCTTTGCAATGATCTACACGAGCGATTTTTTGATCATCATTTAACTGATGTGGAACTAAACGTGCACACACCGTTCTTTAAGCCAAATTTTCAGTTGTTATTTTGTAGATTGTACAGTAAGATGAATTTAATTCTTCTGCCATCATTCTCACAGTGAAATTTGCATCGATAACGATTATTTCACTTACTTTTTCCACTAACTAAGCACGATTAGTCATTACGACCGTTTTTAAATCGTGTAAACCAGGTGTAAACTTGTTTACGACTCATACAATCATCTTCATTTTCTATTTTTTAACAATTCGTAAGTTTCAGCAAATTTTTTACCGAGTTTAAACAAATATTAATATTTGCTCTTTGTTCCATTATGTTTTTACGACATAACTACAAAAACTGCTGTTATCAAAATGTGTGTCATTGTGTAGCCTGTCAAACGATTACCATGGACTAACAACATTTAAAAGATGGCGCTACGTGTTCTATGATTTAAATTAAAAGTTCGGTTATTTTTAGATCCATCTTGTATGTAAGAGCACCGGTAGAATAATGATCTACGCTCCACTCCACATACAAGAGAAAAGCCAAATTCGTCATATCTCAGTAATTATATAACGCAATTGTATGAGATTTAATACATATGTGAAGGGCATCGGTAGAAATAAGATCCACTGGCAAAGTGGGTGAAACTAAAATTGACATAGATGGATGAGATGATTTAGTACATACATGATCTATATATTAGGAAATATAACATATACATTTATCGTACTAAAATAATCAAAAAACTACCACTAAAATCGTAGCACGATAACAAAGCGAATTGACAGCAAAATGAGTGGGCGGAGTGCTCAGGTCGAATTGTCAGCCGTTCAATTTATTGCGATAGATTTATATATGTATAGAACACTAGGAAAAATAAGATCCACTTGAAAATAAGCAGGGCCAAAAAAGGGGTATAGGCTGTGCCACGCCGCCTTATAATAGAAAAACTAGAGGGCCGTAGCAACATGCGCCGGGTACACTGGTTGATGTTATAAAATTTTCAATTATTAAAAAAAAAATATCTATTTGATATCTTCGAAAATATTGATTTGATATTTTCGAACATATTAACTCGGTATGACAGCAGTTGGGGTTTTTGAAAATTTGATAACCATTTTATATAAAAGTTTTTTTTTCGGTGTAGTAACACTTGATGGTAAAAATTTATTGCTGTATTAGTTACACTATTATTATTTTGTTTCATTTAGAGCGTTTCATTTTCTTTTTTTTTCTTCCCAATCGATTGTCATGCGGAAATCGATTTCGAACGCTGACATCCGCGCAAATGAAATGAAATTGCCGCCAGTGAAAGTTCAAGAAAGTTCAATTTCGCGCTTTAAATTCTACTATAAACGTAGAAGAAAAGGAATACATACAACTATATTTTGTATTTGTAGCGCAAAGTTGTAAAACTTCAAGTCGCATTTTTCTGTTTTTGTTTTATGGTACACTTAAAGTAAATTCGAGAAGAAATATGCAGCTTCTCTCCACACATGTTGCAACATTTGCTAACAAAATAAACACAAACAACGCCTTTCGCCCCGCAGTATGTAATGCCTTCATTGCATATAGTTTATATACGACAACATGAAGCCAATATAACTTCTCCATTTGCTGCCGTTTGCTCTGTATCTGCAATTTACTTCACGGCGCTTGAGGCGTTGGCACATTTGAACATTGAACTGTTTGCGGTGGTCCCCGCCAGGCGCAAAACAACGCAAACGCCCTACCAAAAATAAAAAATTAAAAAAAAAAAAAAAGGAAAAACAAATTCAGTAGCTACTATATATGTACGTGTACACACACACACTCGTTTTCTATCTTCTCTCGAAAGTTTAAAAATAATTTTTCTTCTTTTTCCAAACGCTTGAAGCGCTGCATCATCTTATAGCATTTTCATTCTTCGTATTCGATTTGTTGTGGTTATAAATTCGCTACAACCGCTAAACGTCAAGAGGTCAGAAGGCAAAACCAATGCTTCGTTCCAAAATAAATTGAAAAACTACTGAACAAGTGCAGAATTTTTTATTATATTCTTCAATAAAGAACTCTGCTTGCAGAAAGGTAGTCAATCTATCGATTTATTTTATATATGCACTTCTACAAGAATTTTATGTTGAAGTTTTACTCTACTGAAGTTCTTGTATTGGGACGAATCAATTAGCTGTTCTAAAGCAATAAGTTTATTTATTTTATTGAAGATTCTTACTTACTTGGATTATTGTTCGCCTCGCGCCAATGCGTTGCCGCCTGACAACCGAAGGTGATGCGTGTATTGCCCTGACAACAGGACCAACGCTTGCTAACCCAGAGACCAGGATGAAAGCGATATGATTTCGGAGTATTGGTGTCCTCGCAAACTGAAAATAGATCAAATTATTATTGATAGGCATTATATTCGATTTATATACGATATATTATGTAGTTCGGTACATGCATAGGCATAATTCAACCTTCACTTGGGTATTTCGATTCATTTCAAAAACTTCCCAAATAATCGAACAATATACGTTCGGCATAATGTCAATGATGCTTTAGTCTCTCACTTTTAAAGAAATCATTCGTAATATTGCTATGATAACTCTTTGGAACCAGCAAATATTCCAAATCCCAAGTCAGCAAGCCACGCCAACATCGAGAAGTAATCCACATACAACACCAATATTCACTTTTCGATTTTTGTACGTTTTATTATGTTTGTAACGTCCGATATCAATCTGTAACCAATTATTTTATGTATAGTCAGCGCATTTGTCGAGCTAGCCTACCACACTCATTGAAAATATAAAAATATATTATTACACCTATTTCATACTATGTGTGTAGAAAAAATACAATTTAATATTGTGAATATGTGAAGCTTCCTTCCATCAGAAGTCACCATATCGGTTTTCATGTTTATATTGACCTAAAAAAGTATTTCATCCAAATCAGAAAAGTGCGCTGTGAGTTTGTATAGAGTTTGTCCATAAAAGTGGACAAGAAAAGCCTATTATTATAATATGTAGTTTCCGTCCATTAGAAGCTACCAAATCGAGTTACAAGTTTATATTGACTGTAATCAAAAACTTTTTTTTACAAAAACAGAAAAATGGACGATGGATTTGTATGGCGGCTACCCATAAAAATGGGCGTGCCATGGTATTTTCAGTTTGTCAGAAAGTTTGTAACGCATTAAAGTAGCCATTGTAGACTCTATAAAGTGTATTAGGGTGCTACAGAAAACCAGTTCTGAATATTTTGTTTTAAAGGAAAGAAAATAAATATGAGAAGTATTCTTGATCAGCTCGACGAGATGAGTGGATCTAGACATGTCTGTCTGTCTGTATGTTACTGCGTTTGTGTCTGTTCTGTTTTGTTAAATTTTTTTTAGATATTTGGCAAAATTTCGATATGCAGGCTTTTTTTTGTCCTGAACAGATGAAGTCGATGTGCCCCGCCCACTGTTAGGGGTAGCAACCATACAAGCACACCACCCACTTTTAGGATTTTTGTATGAAAAATTTTTTATTACAATTGATATCCACTAAAAATCGTAACTAATGGGTGTGCCACCATACAAACCCACCTGTCGCTTTTGGATTTTTGTATGAAGTTAATTTCAATGTCAAAATTGGATGATGGTTTTTGCTTTATTTTTCGTATTAATATTGGGTCATGCATAACGAGCATATATGTATATACTGATTTTAGTTCCACCAAAATACTGCGTCGGTGGAACTTATATTTTCTGCAGTAAACAAACCCTGGACGTCAGACGTCAACAGGCGTCGAAAATCGTTGACCGCGTAATTTATTTTTGATGTGCGGAAGCAAAAAAAAGTCATTGGTGGGAGCTGTAGGATAGATTACCCATCAATTTCATATATAGAGTGATCCAAAACTCATGCGCGAACCGATGTTTTAGAGCTCGCATTGTCGTTTGTTTAAGATGATTCGTATTTGGCGGTTGGTTTTCGTCAATTCGACGAAAATGTCTGGCAAACAAATAGTTTTGTACCATTAAGAAATGACGGTTAATACGTGTTGCTCTTATGGAACAGTTGACTGTGTGATTTAACTCGTCTCGGAACATCAATACGATCGATTTCTATTTTGTTTCGGACTCATATGCATAGATCCATGGCCGTTACCAGTTACGATGCTATAAACGTATTTTAAACCAATGGCGCACAATATATAAGAAAATGCTCGTGCAAACCCTCGCACGAAATTCATTGGATAATATGTCACCTACAGAAATTCGCTCTTTCGTCATGTTGCTAATATTTTTGCGTTAATTTTTAACTATAAGAAACATATATAACTTTAAACCTTAGTTGCCATAAAAAATTGCTCACTGGGTTCGGAGGTTTGCTAGATAGGATGTGGTTAACTAAAGCACAATGAATTTATTAAACAAAGATTTCTATTAAATATTTAAAGTTAAGGCACGTTCAGACGTTGCCAGATATCTTGGAAGAATGTAAGTTATTAAACAATTTCGTTCAGTTTTTATTTTTGTCACTTATAGTAAAAATTTGTGGATATTTGAAACTATTTGCAATGTAATATGGTAAATATGTCACAGAGACTCGTATATAGGTTAGGTTTATTCCACTTCCCAAAAAAAAAAAAAAAAAATACAATGATAACCTCTCATATCATATCATTGTAATGCATAATCTTCATAATCATTTCTATTTCACTTTCGCCAATGCAGATGCAGATTCATTCATAAAACGCTAAATTTCTCTACTTTGTCCAATTTAGTAAACGCCAAATGCGAAAGGAAAAAATTCAAGACAAAATTGACCCAAAAAAAAAAAAATAATATATTCAATGTGGATACTAAGACAAGTCGTGCACAAGTTTTTCCCAATCGTTCAAATCATAATCATTTTTGCCAAGCGACGACAATGCGAAAAAGAAGAACCCATAAAAAGCAGAAGATTCATTCGACCGAGGGTAAATATGACTTTGGGCATAACACGAATACAAAATAAGCTACAAAATACAAGAACAAAAATTGTAGGTTAATAAAATTTCATTATTTTGTTATTTTTTTGTTTTTTTTTTTCTAAACTGCTCCTGAGACCTTTTCGTTAGTGCGATTTTCATTTGATGATTATCGAAAGAAAAAAAAGGCAGCTGAATCGACAGTTGAAAGACTAAAGCTGAGCATGACGGCAAAGAAGCGCAGACAAAATGTTTGAATCGCTTCTTTTTTTCTTTTTTTTTGGGTTAGTTAGCTTTATGATTATTGGCTTTCTGTCTGTAGTATCTTGCTGTCGTGATCTCTTGACTTGAACTCTTTCAATAACAGCAGCAGCAGCAGCTGTGGCAAGAACAACAGTGTTTCAGCTTCTTTTGCAGCGTACTGCATCTTTTCTCAAGCGCTGGTTTTTGGGTCAACAACATTGTTTGCGCCCGCGTCAAGTTGTCAGACACGCCCAGAGGTCAAAACTTATAAACTGCGACCAAAACAAAACAGTCCTTCGAATCAGAAGTTGGTACTCACTTTGTCGTATAACACGTATCCAGTCGCCACGCTCCTTCTCACTATTTGCAATCACATAGAGTATATACTGCGGCACCGCGCGTCCGTTTGGTTGTTCGTCGTTGCCGCTTTCGCAGTAGCCCACTTGAAAGGGATAACCCTGTTGAAATTTATATCAAATGAAGAAAAATTACAATTAAAATTATTGCTTAAAAAACTGTTTATACGTAAACAAGAACTTACATCCGGTGCAAAAGGATCACCACCCGCTCCGTTCACCGTTGCCTCCTCGACAACCCGTACGCCCTTCAATGGTATGCGGCCACGTTCCCGACGGCGCTGCAAAATAGAATCACAAAAAAAAGGCATGTAGCTGCATAAGTAAAGGTGTTGAAAAACAATCTTTAAGATACACATTTATGTATATACTATTGTAGTACAATAAAACTCTACAAAAGAAATAAAAATGGTTTCGTATAAAAATTCATTGTCACTTCCTCTGCTGTATCTTTTTTCTTGTACTAATTTGCTTAAAATAAACTGCTCGAGTGCTAATAAAGTGCCGCCGTCGCACAGTAGTGCAGAATCCACTGGGGTCGTCTAAAAAAAACATATCAATAAAATGAACAGAGCAAGGTGAGCGAACCAAATTTATGTAATTATTAAGGGTTTTTAATAGTTCTGCGCTCCATTTAAACATTCTTTGGTCAATTCTAAATCACTGCAATCGTTTATCTTTACACAAAGTTGGCAGACCAATATTGAAATATGACGAAAAATTATGTTGAAATGCAATTTTTCAAAATAGTTTTGTGCTCTATTTAAAATTTAGTGCTCTAATTAAAAATTGTGTGCAGTTATTAACACTGAGAAAGAAAAAACACATAAATGATAAATTGCATTATGTAAAGCAACTGTAGCTTGTTTTCTGCTAAATTGTAACTTTAAATACAAATTTTGTGCTCATTAGAACAAAATAAAAATATAATCATTTGGAGCTATTCAACTGAATTGTGGCAAAACATTATTGAAATAGTGTTAAAATAATGTTAAATTTGTGTCTTTCGAATTTATACTTAGTTAACAGAAAATTAACAAAAAAACTGCTTCTCTGATTTACAGTCGAGCACAATATATTTTTAAATTGATCACAAAATAAGCACAAAACTAGCTTTACATAATTTCATTTACTGCATTTAAGTTTTAAGTTTACTGAGAGCACAAAATTAGCCCAAAACTAAATTCAAATATTTTCATCTTAGCATGTGCGATTTTCTTTCAAGTTAAATCTTAGTCCGCTAACTTATTTTTAAAGTTAGCAGCTGTTTTTATTTAGACACGATCCAAAAAAATTTTGTTTTAGATCACAAAGTGAGCTTTATAAAATTCCAATTCAATATCTATATACGTTTTTTGGTATGTTTCCAGAGTTTTCTGTTAACTGTTTCTAAGGTTAGGAAGCTGTTTCAGTGATTTAGAGTCCAACACAAAATCAGCTTAAAACTAGCACAAAATTTGCACATTTAGAAACATTTGGTTATGTCACCTTGGTCTGCTAACCTTATTGACATAAAAACATCAAAATGTCAAGAAAGTGTATTGTAAGAAATGTAAGATATCCAAAATTTTAGTTAGATTGATGAAAAAATATGGATGTTTTTTTTTTATTTTAATAAATGTGATAAAAGTAGTTTTTTCTTATATTTGTTTCCGTATCTCTAAAACTAATAAAGCTTACAATTTTTTTTTTAAAAATGGCTCTTTTTTATGTCAACAGTAATATTTGAAGAATTTTTTTAAATGATATTTTTTCCCAAAAATTTCTTATTGAGTAGACTAGAACTTTTTTCAGTCAAAGGCAAGTGAATTCATGTTTGTATTTTAGCTAATGAAATTGTCTTTTAAAAAACTATTTACCATTTTCCACTAAACTTTGTCGACCAATGAAATTTGAATTTCATACGAAAACGTCGCTTTTTATAGAAACAGAAGTTCTGAGCTCCATTTATCTTTTCTTCACTCAAATTAACCTATGACTTGAAATTTGGTGAATATTAAATCTTTAGAAAAATCAACGACCATCAGAAGATAGCAAGGGCTAAAAAATAATTCAGGTTGCTTATAAAGAGACAGGTTTGATTATTAATATACGCAAACAAGGGGATGGAAACTCCAATGACGGAAACACAGCTAGACGTTTTTTTGCTGTTACTTAGTATCTTGCAACTTGGATAACAGGAGGAGACGTTTCGAGAAACTTTATAATGAAAATTTTTGTTAACAACGCTTCTGTTTGTCACGCCCATATTATTATCATTTTTTTTTTTGAACTGCGTTTTCTATATAAAAAAAGGCTTATTATAGAGCACTTTCGGGAACACGATGTGCTAAATTTGCTACGGCTAACTAAAAGATATGAATGGGTTTTATACCATTTGGAGATATACTATTGTTAAATACCAACAAAATCGTTTCATACAATTTCGGATACTCTATAAATAAGTTTTTCCTAACCACGGCACTTGTACCACGCCCGCTTTTAATTAATTAATTAATTAATTATTAAATTATCACTATTGGTTCAAAAGATTTTTGATCTACTCAATCTCAGTTTGCACCACTGTGCGCTGCCACACTTATACCTTCGCTGAATTCTTTCTTTCTTGCTCGTAAAAAGAAAATGTTAAAAATGCGCTTCTCCACAAAATTCGAGGTATTTTATCGTCCTCTTTAGGTACTCATTGTAGTAGAGCGAGCACTTCAAGCGCAATTTGCACGTGTGCAACAGGCCGCCTTTTTATCCATTTTTCGCCCTCTACCATCATTTCCCTAGCATTTCATGTCACCATGTCTAACCCTTTTTTACACATTCATTGAATATCAGCTTACACATCGGCAAGACGCCGCGTGGAAGTGCTTGTCACTGTCGAAGCATTTTTGGGGCTACTTGGTTTTGGTTAAAGAGGTTTTTAAGCTGCTCCTTTCTTGTCTCCATTACTGTTCCGACTTCCCCTGTATTTGTTTGAACTGCCACATGTTGCACTCAAACACGCTTCTAGGGTTTCTTTTTAGCAAGTATGCTAAAAAAAGAAAAAAAAAGGAAGAGTTTGTCTAAAGCCTTTAATTGATTTGACATAATCTTCGTACAAACTCAATTAAGTTCGTTGTAGCAGCTTAATTGGTTCTCTTCAGTCGTATAAGGCAAGCAGGAATTAATTGAATGAAACATCAATGAAATCTAATTTGCACAAATATTCGATTAAGCTTAAAAAAACGTTGTACAAATTCCTAAATTGCATAGAGACAAAAGGTAATTTAGATTTAGAAAATATTGCAAAAAACACTTAGTTTTTCTTATATGCATAATCAAATAAATGATTTTTTCATTATGATGAATATGTTTCTAAAGGTCATAGTAGGGTAACCATACAACTTTTGCATTCGAATGAAATATGAAATGAAAATGTCTTGCCATAAGAATGACTTTCCATGTATGAAACCCAAATTTATTTGGGTATGACAGGCGTTTCAACGATTTTCATTCTTTCCAACAAAAGTTTTAGATAAAAAAATGTCGAAAAAATTACGCAAATTTTGGTAACGCTTCTTGATATTTATATGAAGCGTTCATTAATAAGAAACCAACACATCAAATTTCAAATTTCGAAGAAGTTGTCCATACAAAAATCCAAAAATGAGATTTGGATTTGGTGGATTAATCCTAAAAGAGGGGAGATCAAATCCACCGATACATAAACATATGAAGCGTCCGACCATAAGTAGTCCCAATATTTATTTCCTAATTGATATTGCCCGTAATAAAAAAGTATTTCATACAAACTGCCAAAAATGGGTGGTTATTTTGTATGGGAGTTACCCTATAAAAGGGGGATCACATCCAATAATATATATGTGAAGTAGCCATACATAATAAGCCACCATATCAGTTTTATGTTGAAATTGACTGCAATAAAAGAGGTTTTTATACCATTAACACATACTCTGAAATGGTATTATCTGATTGTCTGAAAGCTTGTAACTCATTAAAGAAGACATCGTAGACTCCATAAAGTATATATATTCTTGATCAGCTCGAGACGAATCAATCTGGCCATGTCCGCCTGTCTGGATGGATGTTGTTGCGCATTTTTTAGACACCACTTTTTATGCTATCAAATTGAAAATTGGCACATACACTTTTTTATTACAGTTTAATAGAGTATCAATATTGACCCTCCACGCCCACTTTTGTGTTTTTGTATGAAAAACTAATTTATTAAGGTGAATATTAGGCTGTAATGCGATGTGGTGGTGCTTTTTATGGACATCCGCTTAACATACGTAGACTAATGGGCGTGTCCCGCCCACTTTTTGAGGAAATCCCACCCAAACACACAACTCACTTTTATGCATTTGTATGAAAAACTTCCTAGTGGGCGTGTAACACCCACCCACCCTTTTTAAACTCCCACGTTTATGTTTTACAATACGAATTAAACTTCGTGTTAAAAGTAATAGAGCTGCGCTAAGTTCCGAGTTTGAAAGATTCATATCTACTGAAATCAATTTTTTTTTTTTTTTTTTTTTTTTTAAATAAAAAAAAAGTCATAGTATATAGCCGTTTTCAGTTTTCTTCATGTCAAAAATTCCACAATCACAAAAAACATATATATATATATATATATATATATATATATATATATATATAAGATTTTTCACAAGCACTGTGTGTCATGTATATTCAATACATACCAGAATTGAACTCGACAGAAGTAAGAGTTAAAATGTTATTGTAAATAAAGAAAACGAAACGATAAAGAAACAAACATAAAACAAATATAAAAATTTTATTAAAAACTCCACTTCAAGCAAAAGATTACTTAAAACTACTTGTGTTTAAACTAGTTGTGAATTATAAGTCTAGACATGTGGTTGTGATTTTGACTATTGTGCACATACATTTGGATAAACTTAATATACCCTTTTACGCTAAGTATGTGTATGTGTATCAGTAGAAGTATAAGTATAAGTACCAAATAAAAAAAACCTCTTGTATTGTTGGGATTGATTGTAATGCAAGTGGTAAGGTACATTCGAGAAGATGCAGCTGGTCAATTAAGTAGGTTAACGATACCTTAGACAACCTTAGAAACTGTAGTTTATAGCATAAAATAAAAAAAAAGAATTTCTGTAGGAGACATATTATTCAATGAATATCGTGCGAGGGTTTGTACGAGCGTTTTATTACATATTGTGTGCCATTGGTTTAAAATACGTTTATAGCATCGTAACTGGTAACGGCCATGGATCTATGCATATGAGTCCGAAACAAAATAGAAATCGATCGTATTGATGTTCCGAGACGAGTTAAATCACACAGTCAACTGTTCCATAAGGGCAACACGTATTACCCGTCATTTCTTAATGGTACAAAACTATTTGTTTGCCAGATGTTTTCGTCGAATTGACGAAAACCAACCGCCAAAGACGAATCATCTTAAACAAACGACAATGCGAGCTCCAAAACATGAGTTTTGGATCACTCAAAACATAAAATTGATGGATAATCCATCCTACAGCTCCCACTTGACAGCCAATGACATTCTGACGTCCAAGTTTTGTTTACTGCAGAAAATATAAGTTCCACCGACGCAGTATTTTAGTGGAAATAAAAGCTGTTTTGGAATCTAAAAAACATAGAGTCTACAATGCCTACTTTAATGCGTTACAAACTTTCTGAGAAACTGAAAATACCATTTCACTGTGATTGATATAAAAATACTAACTTCAATAAAAACTTAATAATTCCAATGAAAAAAGCGTACAAAGCACGCCATACAAATCCCTAAAAAACTTTCTGTGTAACTATAAATCTAGCAAAGCGCAACCCTGTAACTAAGCTATGTCTAATAACTACTATAAATGCACCAACACGTTTTGCTTTGTCGTTGATAATGAACGCCTTTAATCAGACGCATATGTACTGTGTAGTGGGTTACTTCAGATTGTCTGGTGGTGGTGGTGGTGATGGTGGCAGCTGAAATACTCCAGCTCGCGTATTATTGATTGCTGCGTAGAAAGGCATAAAGATAGTCTCAGCCTGACTGTCTCACTGAGTGGCTGTCTACCCGAATGATTTTCTAAGTGTAGCATATGTATCTACAAGATATATACGAGTATATATCATACATAGAATTGCAATGAAATGTTGATGCAAAAGAAATGTCTAGTTAGCGGAAGCAAAAACTTATTGAAACACATACTTTTATGTATAGAAAAGAAGCAGAGCGCAAAACTAAATGAGAATATTACAAAAAACGGAAATGTTTATGCAGATACTTTTCATTTTTTTCCGCGATTGCTCTGCTAAAAATGGTGCATCTCAGTTGGGTGTAGCGCAGAACAGAGGCTGTATTATACGGGTGTACTATATGGCTGTAAAACGCTTTTATATGTTATAGAAAAAAAAAAGGGAAAAGAACGTGCTGCTATGAGTGTTCCGCATCTGTCGAGATATGTCTATTTCTATTTCATTTAAAAGTTGCACAAAAGCGTATGTTTCCTTTTTCAGTTTTTGGTCTAGTTTTCATTTCCCTCCATTAAATGCAGCAATTTCTTTCTTTTTTTCGAAAAAATTAGTACGACAACGTAAAACTGGAAAATGTTTTATATTATGGCGTATGCCAGATGACAGCTGGCAAAGTATCTATATACTTTATCTTATTACAAAAATTTAACTGCTTTAGTACGACAATTTGCAGTTATCTGAAAATAGCAATTTACAAAAGTGCATGTATGAACTAAGTTAGTGTGTTAGCTATTTCGGCTTAAAACTTAATATTAAACTTCATTTAAAACTTAATAGATCTTATAATTCACAAATAGTTTTTATATATACATACGTTTTGAGCGATTCCCCATAACATTTTAACCATTTACATATATCACATTTTAACCAATCTCCGTATACGCCTGACTTGCCTGACTTGCGAATTTACCCTTTTCGGAAAAATAAAGCCTTTGTCGATGAAATTAATTAATTATATGGACGTAAGTACATAGAACTCATTCAAAAGACTTTTACCAAAATCGCGAGTAATATCCCACTAAATGTGAACTAAATGTTATGAAATTTTTCACTGAAAGTTGGGAAAGCATGTACCTATCCAACGCACCTCGTCATATATAGCTATCCTATTCTAAAAGTTGTCTGCTTTGGAACGCACCTTGTAGTATAACAGCTAACACGAGGTAGAAAAACGAGTTTCACGAAAAGCATGTCCGATGACAAGTTGTTATTGGATATAATACAATGCATGAAGCGATAATATTTCGTACTATAAGCAATGGTAGAAGATTTCAGAGTGAAATATACCCAAAAACTACAACAAAATCATGTAAATATGAAACGAAAGTAAGAATACAAGAGCAAAGCAAAGCGACAAAACATTTTTGAAACTGCTATCTCGCTTTGCTCTCGCTTTATCGCTTGCACTCGCTTTCCAATTCGCTTTCGCTCTGAACGATCATATAAAAAAATATCGCACTCTAACGGCAGCCTAAGAGACAGTACGCTGACTTCACCTCTACTTTTATCCCAACCGGAGTGCGCGTTCCAACGTTTAGTCGCTTCACAGTAAAATCAACCGATTACATTTTGTAAATACGATAGCTACACTGTGTACACGAAAAGTCTTTCTTATAGTTATATACTTCATGGCGTCGCAGCCATGACTTTTTCTGCATATTATATTTCTCCCGGGCCGGGTATAAAAATCAACATTCTGCATGTTTTCGACTAGAATACGGATGCCTTGGTGAAACAACTCCTCATTATTGTTGGTTATGTAGTCAGTGGTCTTATTTTTTAAAAATAGCGCCAAGAAAAACTCGAAAAGTGGGTGGTGCACCGGCCCTAAAATGTCTATTATATTTTGGTTCATAGAATAGATTTGAATGAGTTTTAGTACAAACGAAGAGGGAACCGTTAAAAATAAGATATACTGGAAAAATTGGCGGTGCCATAACCTCCCTCAATATGAGAGAAAAACACACCGTGAAAAATAAGATATATGTACATGAAAAATTACTAATGCAATAAAACGAGAGATGCTATTTATTTATATGGCTTCGGCAACACTAAGTGTTTCTATGTGCATCGGACGTTTCCATTGGAAAGTTTGACATTTTTTTAGCGTAAACGTACTCAGAACGTTTTGACGTACGTGCAATATTTGTGTTGTATTTTGTGTTCTAGAGTGACTTGAAAAAAATAACTTGCGCAAAACATGGAATTAAACCGTGAACATTTTCGTGCGATCATTTGCCGAGGCAAATTCCGTGACGGTCGTCCAAAATCGGTTGTTGTGTCAGAGAACAACAATGTTGTGAGCGAACTGATAAAGCAAGACCGTCATGTGACATATCTTTAGATAGAGACGACCTATGACAAGCATCATTAAGATTTTGCATGATCATTTCGCGTTGGCTGCCACATGATCTGACCATCGTTAAAAAAAGTTCTTGATTGGTGCAAGGAAATGTTGAAAAAATACGACCGCGGTACATCAAAAGCTGTGTATAACATCTAGCCAGGTGACGAATCATGGATCTTTGCGTTTGAGCTCGATACAAATCAACCATCGACTGTTTCAGTGTTCCAAGAGGAGCCAAATCTAAAAAATATTGCTACAATTTCTACAGTGGCGTTAGAGCAATGTTAAACAGTCAATTCTGTATGGATTGTTTGCCACAGATCTTCGTAGAAATCAGAGGAAAACGAACCGTCGAGGAAGAATCATTCTGCATCACGTCAATGCGAACTCTCACACATTCAAAAAATCGAATTGATGATTCAACCGGCGTACAGTACTGATTTAGCACCAAATTTCTTCTTCTTTTATTTCCCGAACAGCAAAAAAAAAAAGAAACGGTTGGTGTGTTTTGGAGCTACTTCGGAGTGGAAAAAGTGCTTCGAAAATTCGTTCACCCGCATGCAAAAGTGTATTGATCATCACGGAATATATTTTGTTAAACAATAAAACCATTTTTAACTAAAATATTTGTGTTTTCATTGTAAGGTCAGAAATATAAATAGCAACCTACATTTGCACAACCTTTATATACCACTTTACGCTATGGGTACAGGATATTAAAAGGACGAAGTATTATATTACGATATTACGCCCTACAATACTAAACATGAAAATTTGTTTAGAGTTGCACTTAAAACAATAAAAATTAAGATACATATATAACGCATACGCTCATTAGCCCATGATTCAAGTCAAGTGCTTTTTGTAGCTTTTGTAGATTTCAGATGCACAGATACTTACGCATTTTTACAGATATATATATATATATATATATATATATATATATATATATATATATATATATATATATATATATATATATATATATATATATATATATATATATATATATATATATATATATATATATATATATATATATATATATATATATATATATATATATATATATATATATATATACATATAAATATATATAGTGAACGCAATCATTACACGCCACTAAGTTTAATTTGGCGCAATGTGAAGTGCGTTTCAATTTCAATTGAATTCAGTTGAAAATTACTTTCAATTGCTCATGGCGTACAAGTCCACATACACAGATACTCATACTTAAATGCCATATAAGCTGCCGTTCTGCTTGCCACTTACCACTTGCCACAATTTCAATTTCAATTGTCAATTGTTTTGTTTGTTTTTTCCATGTCTATCTGATAGATACAATCAGTTCAGTGAGTTAAATTCTTTGTTTTCGGTCTGTTGTTTTTTTTTTTTTTTAGTAAAGTAACAACTTCGCTTTTGGATTAACCCAAATAATTTCTCAATCTTGTAGATACAAAACTCTCGCGCCATTCACTCTCATTAGAAGAGTTGTTGTGCCCCCTACCTACTCCCTTGAAGTTTTTTATCATATCGAAGCAGAAAATTGGGCATTTCTTTGTTAGTTTTGTATGGGTTTGTTTATTTGTTTGTTTGTTTTATTTTGAATTTTTTAGCTTTTGTTTGTCATTTTGTCGCTCATTTCGTCGCATTTAGATTTTTGGGTTATTGCGATAAGCCAAGAGTTGCATTTCATTTCGTTTGACTGCTTATAGAAGAAGACATAGTTCTCACATAGACCCTGCTGCTGTAATGGCTCATTAATGCAGAAATGGGTTAGATATGAAGTCGATAGAGTCTTCGTCTTCGCCGTCTTCGTACTGTGTGACATAAAAGGGCTTTCGTTATTTACAAAGAAGTAAATTAACTTGTCGTTGGCTTGGATTTTGTGTGATTTAGCACTCTTTTCGAATGTTTAACGCGTATTATCTATGTTTATTAGGTTGCATATATTGTGCTTTTGTAATCTACGCATAACATTCTTTTTACATTACTTTTCAATGGAATAGTAATAGTTTAGATTGTAATTTGTATGCAACAAAGTAAATTTGAAAAAAAAAATACTTCGTGCTTTATACGTGGCTCACTAAATAAGTTTCCCGAAAATACTATGAAAACTAAACATTTTCTCTGCAAATGATTTTTTGCTCCACGAACATTAATACATTTTGGCACCTTCCAACTATGAAGATGGTATATCCAAACCGCTTCTACTGGCATTGTGATCTTTGACATGTGTCAATAAGCAGATATCATTCGGTGTCAAATCAGTGGTGTACGGCGCGTGACCTCTCAATTTCTCCTCCAAAAAAAACCAAAAGAAGGCTCGATGTGTGAGTGCTGACATTGTCATAATGCAAGGTGATCTGTAGTTTTACTTTGTTTTTCCTTCATTCACAGACACGTAGACACATGTCCCATTCATACGAAAAACAAGCGACCATTCTCTTTGCAATGCTCGGGAAACGAACAACTTTCGCTGGCTTTGACTCATCTTGAAAGACCCACACAGTCGAAAGAACATTTCTTTCTATGTTCCTTTTAATATTTTGATAAATATCGTTGTATCTTTTATGATTGTACGCAGTTTCAATGCAGTCTACTAATATAGAAATATTCTGAAGTTGAACTTTGAGCTTAAGTTTTAAAGTACGTAAAAAACGATTTCGTATGTACTAGAATTTATTGGACCACTATAACACTTGTATATGCTGTTATATTAAAATATTCGACATCCAAAAATATCTGAATAGAGCCAATCACTTCTAAACAGGCATTTCAAACAATGTCTCCGTTTCGCCTAGACTAAATGATGAAGTTCGGCCTGAAAGTACGGAAAACCATGAAACTTTCGATCGCAATAGGTCACATATACATAGATGGCGCCACTAGAGTGGAGTTTTATGAACAAGTTCGTTTTCTATTGTATTCACCTTGCATAACATCACATAGCGAAGAAATATATATTTTTAACAGACTTCAAAAAAAAAGAAGGAGTATGTTCAGCGAAACCACGTGGTATGATTTTAATAATTCTATTTTATTATAAAGGAGGTACCTTAACCCTTTGACGAACACTGATACATCGGTGACCCTTTTACCTTTGACCCATTCGATATGCGGTTTTTTTCAAAAAAAAAAAAATGGTTTCGCAACCCTTTTCTTTAGTAATTTAGGGTCGCTGAACACAAATCTGATGTGGGATTCGCGAATTTCCTAGCGGTTAGGAGCACAAAATTATTATTACTAGAGTTTGCCCTGTAGTTCAAATTCAATCATTATAGCGACAATACAAAACAGTTCATAATGCTGAGAACGTGAGGTATGACCAACTTGTTACGCTCAACATGTTGAAACAACAGGCTCGAAGAAATATGCAGAAATATGTTGGGTTGAAAGGGGTTAAAAAGTGTGTGAACGTTTTGCTCTTGCCTATTTATATATAGATATATTCAAATGTATTGTGTCGCCTTCAAAGTAGGCCCCTTACGAAATAATACACTTATCCCAACGAATAATCCAATTATCAAAACATTTTTAAAACTCATTTTCGCATTACATGTCGATCTCGTAAACGCATGTCTCATCACCAGTTAAAACGCGATTTATGAATGTAGATTCGGAATTGCCTCATTATACCATTAGACCTTTACGCGATTGAGTATAAATCGCAAAACACAATTGACTAAATATTGTGTTCGTTTACCAGATATATCCTTGAAATACCAATAAAAACAACAAAAAAGGTCGTAACAAAAATTTTAACATTCATAATTAAAAAACTAAAGAAAGAAAAGAAGAAATTTGTATATCCTTAAGAACTCTTACATATATATATATATATATATACAATTCCAGTGTAATTTATCACGATAAGACCACTTTTCTCAAACTCAAATGCTTGACAATCAAACAACAATAATAAGTCAATTAGAGAAATGTAAAATATTATCAAATACATTTCGCTGGCATCTTTTCAGACAGTCTGCCGCAACAAAGCCAACCATTCATTCATGCATTTCATTTCTTCCTTCGTCCTGATCCTTCGTAATGCAAATTGTTCCGCTACCTGCCATACAAAGTGCATTAAATGGTATTTGTTTTCAAATTTTCTGCTGTCTCATCGACCTTTCAACTGCTACACCTGTTTGAGCATGTCGCTGTATGTCTATCCTTTTGTCAAACGATATTATTTGCACCTGATTGGGCCTTTTCTCTTATACTTGTACGAGTATATGTAGGTATATTTTGTATTAATAGAGCTAAAGAGTATATGAAGTTTGTGGAAATGTTTGTAACAGTTGAATTAATGCGTGGTAGCCGTCTTAAAATATACATAAATATATTCATGAGCAAACATTAAAATACAGCAAAGCACTTCTGTATGTACGCTGAGATCTGGAAGATTATAAATGATATATCTAACAAGCTTGGATGGTTAGACTCTCCTATAAGCTGGTCGATAAACTGTATGAAATGTGATATTGAATAACAATATAATCGAATAACAAGATAGTCCCTATCATCCATTTCCATAGACCTTGACATCATAGGATACAGTGTCTATGGGTATGTTCGAGTGATAGATTTTTCCTAGAATTTTTAATCCTCTCAGAGTTTATGACCTTGACGAACCACGAGCTGTATGATCAGATTGACCTCATACGGATGAAAACCTGAACCCGGAAACCTGAACTTAATTGGTGGACGGCGTCAGAGAGGACATCCGAGTTTCCGATAGCATGTGCGAAAATGAAAAATGAAAAATGAAAAACGTAATTCATACGAGGTGAATGGCAACATTCTTCGAGAATATGAAGAATGTTGGCAGGTGAATAGGCCAAAATATCCCACAACGGTTCATATTGAACCACTATAGACTGCGTACAGTGTATCTCGTAATCGACCATACTCTGTTACAGCTTTATTTCATGTTTCTTATAAAATTAGAGTTCCCATTTGTATTTTCGGGTTCACTTTCATGATCGGCTTGGTCTCCTGTAGTGCTTTGTTTGACGTTGCCGTGCATTCGTTTTAGTTCAAGGAACGGCAGCGGTTTCTAATTTCATTCGCTGCCAGGCAAAAGGAACAAAAAAACTCACTTGGCTTTGTTTGTGCACCTCAATAGTTGAGTGTCGTCTTACTTCAGCATTTTGCTATACAAATAACTATGTAGATACTTTTTCGCTCTTCTTGTTGACATACTAAAAAAAAAAAAAAAAAAAATGCCCGTGGAAAGTTGAGTTGTTGAGTTTGCTGAAGGACCGCATTTTCCTATAGTGCAACCTACTTTTTTACTGCTTTGCACCAACATCATCGCTTAAGAAATTATTCATACTCGAGTTGCAGTTGAAGAAACACTTTGACACTTGTCTGTGTATCTGTGTATATGTGTGGGCCAACGCGCCTTCAGCGGAAAATTTTGTTTCATATTTTCTACTCTTATTTTCTTTTTATATACTCGTATATTCCTTTGGATCTTATAAATTGTTTTCACCATTGTTGACGCCATTGTCGAAAAGATTGTCGCCTCGCGTCGCGTCGCTAGTTTGTACTTTACTCTTCAAATACTTGGTTACAACTTCTACAACAGCCTCGGGCAGCGTTGATAAATTGAAAAGGAAATTGAGTTTGAAAAGTCTCATTTCTTGTGGCTGCTTTTTCATCCTCCTGCTTGTCTGTTTAGAGGTACTCATGGAATTTTCATGGCTTTTTTTTCTTTACTGAAATTCTTTTTCTTTGTTTCATTATTTGTCAGTTAAGAGAGGAAAACACAAAATTCCAATGGATTTATTCTGGGTTGTTGTATCAATCTCAATCATTAATCTATTTATGTTTAAGAGCATTCCACGATGTCATCATCGTCATGCGTACAAATTAGTTATGAGTTCTTTAAGCCTTTGAGCTGTTTGGAAAAGCATTTCCACGCTTTGTAAGAAATAAAATATTAGATTCGAAGTGGAGAAATGCCTGAGGTGCCTGCTGCAACCTAAATCGAAATATTTATATGTGCTTTGATAACGCATTAATTTTATTTGGTATGTATAGGGTCTTTCAAAAAGCGCAAGTCAACTATAAAATTTAACAATATTAAATCTTATATTAAGTATATCTATACCAATCTGCTTTTAAAGAGATGTTCAATGATTACTTCACGATTACATTGAAGTTCAGTGGCGAAAGATTTCTGATATACGTTGTGCAGCACACTCAAAAATATTCTCTAAACATTACTCAATACTAAATGGAGCTGTAGTTTCCCATCTAATTATATAATGTAAGGCCATGTTTGTGATAGACACTATATTTTTTCTTAGAGATTTTGACCACCAAAACATGAAAATCGCAATAAATTTGTTTTCTATGGATAGAATTTTAAGATATGAAGTTTTAAATTATTTTTCCGATATTTTCGTCTGATGCTAGTCTTATACATTTTAATATATCTTGTTTTAGGGTACACGGATTTAGTTAAGTTAAATATCGAATTAAAGAACTTCGTTCGACTCGTTAGTTAAGGAACATTAGAAAAAAGTTTGGCGAAATGATTAGGTTATCATATAAGTGAAGAAGAATAGTTTACGAAGAAAACAAGCTACTTTTGAAGAAAATCAATGGAAAGAAAACGAAGTTATGGGCAATTGACCAAAGCTATCAAAAAACCGATCTTATACTATTTTTTTCGCAATTAGCGACACGATACAGTGGCTCTCGGCAAATCATTGGCTTGCCGCATTTCAAGTCTCATTTATGTGAAAAATGTTATTGTCACTCACAACTATGTACATACCTGGATGTAGAAGCCCATTCGGCAACAACATTTTTGACAGAAATGACATACCAAACTCGGTGTTCACCGTCGATAAAGACTTTCAGGTAGTAAACCTGCGAAAATATGTTTTTTTCTCGTTGAAATCTATCACACACCTCACAAAATTCGTCAGAGTCGTTATAATATGTCCATTTCATAAAATGAAAACTGTGTTATCACTATCGGGAAGATGCTCGGAATGACAATTATCAAAATAAAAGCAGGGTTTACATTTTCGAGACAACCATGTATGATGTCGAATTTTTGTAATTTCACTCAACTGTCCATAACTTCGTTATCTTTCCATGGATGTTTCTCAACAGTATCTTCTTTTCTTCATAAAAAGTCATTGTTCATTTAAAAAGTGAAAAACTAAATATTTAATACCCTTTTCAATATTTTTTTGGTAGATTTTATGAATTTTCGATTTTAATTTTGAGAGAAAAAATTACTTTTTCGCCATTTTTTTTTTATTGCGATTTTTGTATTCAGTAATTCAAAATTAATTAGAAAATTAATTAATTAGAAAGTTTCTTTAAATTTAGTAAACAATTTTCAAATTCAACACATACCAATTGAAACACCCCTTTAATTCAGCCTTAAGCCAAAATTTGCATTTAGTAATCAGCCTAGTTTTGCTACCAAATTACACAAAATTCAATGATTTATATGAATGCTCTTCTTGCTTACACAGCTGCATCATTTCAAAAACTTCAACGATTTGCGTCTGGTCAGTTTGATTCAGATAACTTAGTAGCTATCAATATCTACACTCATTCTTCAGTCTTAAAGTTTTTGATTAATGCTGCATTAATTGACTTTCACTTCCTTTCAGTTTCGCTGGCGGTTTTCGATTTCAATTTATCGCCAGAGAAGCAGAGACATCGTCGCCACACGCGTCTTCCAAATTATCACTTTCGAGTACCCGTACAAAATCTTATCTTCAAAAATTGTTTGGTCGTTATATTTTATTTTTTTATTTTTTAGACACTGTCAGTTCTTTTTTTCTGAATTTGTCTCTTGTTTTTCTCTGGTCACTTCTTAATGCTTGTAAATATTTGGTCAGCGAGAAGTTGTTCGGTTGAATTTAGCAACCATTATCGATGCTCTGTCACTCAGCACTCTGGCACGCCAGTTGCGTGTAGTTGGAAGTCTTTATGCAGCAATGCGGGATAATTTGTACATCTGTACATATAAAGGTATTGTATTAAAGTTAATTGTCTGTAATTTCGTACAAAAAATGTGTTTTTGGAAATGTGTCGAAAAGCGAAAAAGGACATCTGCAAAATTAAATTGAATTTCTCCCGAAGTCAAAAATGTTACCGAATGAAATTGATTTAAAATTTTAGCTGTTCATGCACAAAAAGAAAAAAGAACGCTGGAGTCGATTTCGAGATGTCCATAGATTTGTATGAGAGTTATATTTTATGGTGGTTTGATCTAAGGCTTTGTGGGGTGAACCAATTTTCGTACCTCTTCTAGCAAATTTTAAAGCAATTTCCATATCCATTGTCAAATTATGTGGGATCCAGTGTGTAGAAATCGTTTAAACGGCTAAATGCATTATTTTGTTGAAGCTTGTCATACTTATATCCAAAGATGCCTCAATATTAGGATGTCACATGACGATATTTCATTATCACTTTACGCACAGCATCAATGTTTTGTGGCACAACAACCTATACTGAACGAACTACACCAATTCGTGCTTAACGTAACTAAATCAATTCGGCTCGTCTTGTCGTGCTGATCATGAATATACACTCCTCGCCACTTGAATAGGACAACCCCTTAAGTCTGTTTTCTATCGCACACAGCTGCCAGCTGCTATAAGAAATTATTAACCAAAAGACGGCAAAATGTATTGTCGTATATTTGTGCCTCTTTAATAAGACACATTAACGAAAAAAAAAAAAAAAACAGAGAGAATTCCAATTCTTTTTAAAACAAATATTACTTAAATTCAGATCTTTTTAAAAAAAAATTAAGAGTGTGTTGAGGCACCTTTCTGCTCCAAAACTTCACAGATTCGGTTTGGACAGATTGCATTCAAATTGGCCCAATAATTTAGCGAAATCGAGCTCTAAGCTAATTCAATGGATTAGGTTAGTTCCCGAATATTGTTGTTCTGATTCATACTCCTATACTTCCCATTTCAAGCATCCCCAAACCTTTTCGATCATATTCAAATTCGGTGAGTAGAGCGGCCAGCTTAACAGCTTCACATTTTGGCGTTATATATACGTTTTAACAACCTGGAATATATGCATCATGTTGATAATTCACGGCAAAGGCCCAAAAAGTTTATGTAATACACCATTGTAAGACATTAATAAATTGTAATACAAAATGAACCAACACACCCCCCCCCTCCCATAACTTCAAGCCTTCAACTCTGCTCTGCATCCGTTTCAAATTATATTTTTTTTTTTTTTGCGAAAATCTTGGAAGTAGTAGCTATAGTCATCGGGGCCTTTCAAATTAAATTTCTTTTCGTCTGATAATACAAAGTCCGGGTCATATGTGCGAGATAAATAGTGAGGCGTTGCGCTTTTCGCACTGGGATAAGGGACGACTTCATCTTGATTTTTTAGTCTTTTTATATGCTTAGCATTCGAAATAACACGACGCATAGTTGTGAGACTTGCCTTGACACCACATTTTTGCCAAAACGTCGTGACAATTTGACGCTTATCTTAATATAAGTCGCCTTTCCGCGTTAAACTCATTACTTCAAAATATAGATATAAAGTCTTGGCTCCTCTCGATTTTTTGTAACTATTTTGGCAATAGTTAGCTTTGGTTTGTACTTTTTACGCCTCGATTAACGCTGTTCCTCGACGTTTACTTTTCAAATTAAATAGTTGAAATTAACCAAAAAAGTGCGAGCAACGAAAAATATGAGTCCAGGAAAGATCAAACTAAATGCATGTTCTATTCAAGTGTCCAATGTTGTCCAAATTTCAAAGAATACTAACATAAAGAGTAAAAAAAATGTATAACGGCTCTTTTCCAGAACTTGCAAATTCTCACAGAGAGAGTGAGAGAGAGAAAGTAGAGAGAACAAATAGTTGCACAAAGATTACGTGCAAAAATACCGTTATATTATCATTCTGCTTTCGAATAATGAACAATTGCAAAGAGAGTGTACAGGGTGTCCTATTCAAATGGCGAGGATATATTCGTTATCAGAGCGACGAGTCGATATAGCCATGTTCGTCCGTCCGTCCGTATGCCTGTCTTAGAAGAGTTACACACGGTGTAGAGTATCTAAGTACCGCACTGATATAAGAGTAACTTCAAATTACATAACTCGCAACCGATTATAGCTCTTTCTCTTTCTCATTTTTATTTTTTTTTTTTTTTCTAAGCAGCAGTACTGTAAGACGTTAGCGTAGTTTATAAGGGCATAATCTAACAACAATACATAGAGTGCGATAGAGATCCGTACTTGGAAGCATGCAACAAATATAGCATGCATGGAAACTGAACGTATTTATCATTGGAAATATAGAAATTTATATAATACACAAGTGTTTTTTCTAAAAAGCAAAATATAAGTAACTAAACTTCGCAATTTGCAGCTTGCAGAGTGATGAGAACTTCGTAGCTGCGTTCGAAACATGTGTATGTGCGGCTAAAACACTTTTATGTGTAACAAATAGTTTTTATTATGCTTTCATCATATTGAAAGTATGTCAAACAGATTAGTCAATGTAAAAATGACCTTGACCCAGCTAAAATTCTTATACACGAGTAACTAAATAAAATTTACAATATTAATTAACAAAATAAAAGTGTTTACAAAAAAAAGCTTTCCTAAACTCTTCAAACAAATTCATAATCCTCTCTTAACAAAACCATAAAAACTGATCCAAAAACTCAAAACAAATCAAATAAATCCATTTAGTGTTCTATTTAGGTGTCATTCACTTATTTATATGAAAAGTTACACAAATTAATTTTGATGCAGAAGATCTCCAAAGAAGCTAAATGCAATAAATGCCAAATCAGAACAAAATAATACAATAAAAAATTATGGTAAAAAAACAATACATATCTCTCTCGCTCCATAGAACGTATTGTTTGCCAACACCACGTGATATATAACAAGCCGATACCGCAACGAATCAAAGCATTTAGCTAAGCAGAGCTAATATATAATGGTCGAGAATACTGAAATGAGGGCGGCACGATGTTACAACTACTAGATCCATAGATACAATAGATACGTAGATAGATAGATGGATTGAAAAATAAATAGATAGATAGATAGATAGATAGATAGATAGATAGATAGATAGATAGATAGATAGATAGATAGATTGAACGATCGATCGATTGCATGCAACGAAATTCAATGCAACGCAACGCAACGCATCGCATAGTTGAATCAATTCAATTATTTGATGTGATCAATTATTGTTGTTGAATGTACAATCAGTGATTAATGGATATCAAAGAAACCACTCTACAGAAAGCGAGGCAGCCAGGCAGGTAATTTTAATAAATTTCTATTTGAAAATTGAGACTGACTGGCGTAACGAATTACATGGAGTGTTAAGACTCTAACTGACTGACAGATTGATAACTATTTGTATAGAAAATATACAATTTTTGTTAGGCCACTTGGTCAAAAACTTTAGTTATGAAGTTATGACCACACGCTGTGAAATTATAGGCTGCACCATATAAAAACGCAGTTTAATGTCTTTTGAATATAGAAAACTATATAATTTTATGCCAGTCATCATCCGCTAATAATTAAAGTGTATGGCATAAAAAATGTAATATAATTCTCTGAATTATGTGCATTGACGAATGCATGTAGGTGTCTTGTTGACAGCGGCAATACACCGTGGAGTATATACTACTAAACCGAAGAGTTCCCAGCTGTACTGTTGATCTGCTGCTCCTTAAAGTGAATGTCGGTTCTGCTCTGGCGCTATTATGAGAATTCAAAAAAATGCAGTGAAAAAAGTCATTTCAATAAATTTTCGTCGTATGCGCATACAACTCTGAAGTCAAAGAACAATAACAGGATGTCCGGATGCGTCCGGTCTTCGAATGCGATGAATATCTTTATCTAACTGCCTAGTTCATATATGAGCACAATTAATTTTAATTTGCTCGTTTTTCTTGCGCTGTTTTAATGCATTTCATTCCAGTGAAAATGAAGTTCTTTATCTTTTTTTCGGCATTAATTTGTTCACATTATTAGCAACGTTTTTTGTCTACCGATGAAAGAAAAGTTTCTGGAAAATATAGTATATAAAAAAGGATTTAACTAAACCCAAACTTTTCAGCGCGTTTTAGGTATCTGGTGTTTTCAATGTCTATAATTAATTTTGCATTTATTTCCTTTTTGTATTTATTCTTCTACAATTTTTCCTTGAACTTCTTCTGACAACGTCATTCTCATTCCTAGAATCAAGTTCTATTTTGCGTATAACAAGCAAACTGATTATTTTATGCAGCCCGAATGAATGCAGCAATCTGTCTGTCTGTCTGTCTATACTCTGTGCTCGTTGCGAACAAAGTATCTAAGCAAGCAGTTAGCTCTCCGCTGAGACATCATTTTAACATTGCTGACAGTAGAATGAACGCCTTCTTTTTACATTCCATCCTAATGAAATTTGCATTAATTTATACTTTTATTTATTATTTTTTGACATTTGCTCTTCTATGCCAGCGCCAACTTCAGACTTAAGTTTTAAGACAATAGCGTATAATTTTCCACTCAGTTATCAAGTTTATTACAACTTGTATCCTTTTTGGGTTGTTAATTTGCGTTTAAGCGTTCTTGATTCAGTTCGTTGAATGACTTGGATTATCTACAAATGCAGTGTATAGCAAATGAAGTATAAAAGTTAATGAGATGGCAAATATTCTGGTTTTAATAAAGCTATTTAGAAGACTTCACAAAAAAATGTAATTTCTTGCAAGACAACATTTTTTCAAAAGGAGTATTATAGAAAACTTTTCTTATTCATTGAAATAGTAAATCTGTGCTCAACAAAATAGTTTTTTAATTCTTAGTCTGATGAGTACAAAATTATTCAATTTCCCTGATCTGTTTTGTTACTGAACGAAGATTCATTTAACAACTCTCTTTCAACCATCTTTTAACGTAGAACTAGTCATTTCTTTATTTTTGATAGCGCAATTCGAACACTATAGTACCATACCAATTAAAATTGACCCGGACTGGTTAACAAAACAATATTTTTATGGATTTTAACACAAATCTTTATTATCGCCTTCAAAATAGGCTCCTTTTGAGTCAATACAAACATACAAGCATACACTTGTTATACGCCTCGGCCGGGATAGCGTTTAGTTCCTTCAGCGAATTCTTTTTGTATGTCTCAATCGCCTCATAACGCGTTCCCCGGAGCGGTTATTTAAGTTTCGGAAACAGAAAAAAGTCGCAGGGTGACAAATCTGGCCAAAAACTCCGTCACAATCAAGCTGGAATGTGCAAAAAATCCAACAAAATTCAGGTCTTTTGGTACGAGTCTGGCGGCGACTCGTTTCATACCCAAAACATCAACCAAAATGTGTTGAGTCGATCCATAAGAGATGTTGAGTTGAGTGTCTCTGCTATCTTTCTAATGCCAACACGACGATTTTCGAGCACAATTTCCATCACTTTTTCGATGTTTTTGTCGTTAACGAAGGTGTATGACGATTCCATTGCCATTATTCCATTGGAAACACAAAATTCCATGTTAAAAATTGCTATACAAAGTTTTCGCGTCGTAAACAAGCAGCTGTCAAAAATACACAAATTATCGCATCCCCGCTCAAACTTGGCATGTATGTCAATGACAGTGACAGACAACTTAAGAAGAAGAAAAATTACCGATTCGTTTTACCGGTTCGGTTTAAATCCACCAGTCAGGGTCAAATTAAATCAGACGGTATATGGCTTTTGTATTAGTACTTGAAGAAAAACAATACGTTTAAAAACGAAATTGTCAAAAATAAGAGCTGACAGCACGATTAAAGAACTCATAGATACGCATTGCTCATTGTCCGTTAATCGTGAGAGAGTTTAGTGTGAAGTCACAAATGATCATTTCGTTATTATCTCTTCAAACTATGGAATTTTTTCATACAGCATTAAAACATACTTCAAAACTTAACAAATTTATATATCATCATTGTCACCAAATTGTCCAAGATTATTGTGACCTACAACAATGAAGTGTGCTGTATTGGAAAACTTTGGTGGATATACTAGTATGTGCTCGTGTCCTTAATTGTGATAGTGATGTTAAAAAAAGGATTTTCCGAAAGCGAATGTAATTTAATAAAAAACAGAAGAATTAACTAATTAATTAAAAATTAGGTGGGACACAATCATTAATATATACATATGTCAAGCCTCTGTCCATAAAAAAAAACCATGACAAATTTGAAGTTGATATAATAAAAGAAAAAACATAAGTGGGCGATGGGTTTCTAGGGGACTACCCCAAACTGTGGAAGCGACACACCATTCAGTACATGAATGTGAATCTGTCGTCCATAAAAAAACACCATAGAAACCATAGAATTTCAAGTTAATATTGGCTTAACTAAAAAACTATTTCATACAAAAACACAAATGTGGACAGTGGGATTGTGTGGGAGCTACCACGAAAATTGGGCATGGCATATCAATATGTATACTATAATAATCTAAGTTTGTTTAATGGCACGGCATTCAAAAAAATTGTCGTTTATCGAAAAACCGATTGCATATTTACATATTGGACGCTTAAATGTTTGGAAGTTGATCCACTTTTTCGACACAAGATTTTGTTCAGTGATGTGGTTCACTCTACTTCAGTGGCCTTGTCAATAAGCAAAATTCTTGCATTTAGAGCGACGAAAATCTAAAGGAGTTCCTTCAGCTAACGACACAATCCGAAAAATACATAGTCCAGTGCAGTTTTTGGGCTGGTGACATTATTAGCCCATACTTCTTAAAAGGTGAAGAAAATGCAACAGTCACCATCACTGGAAGGGCTTAGGTCTCAATAGGATGGCACCACATATCATACTTCTGGAGAAACCATCGACTTATTGAGAAAAGAGTTTGACGACAACATAAACTCCAGAAACGGACCCATTGCCAGACCCGCAAGATTGAGTGATCTGACACCGTTTCGTTGTTCTATGAGAACAAGCCAGCATCGAGTTCAGCCTTGGAAGCTAATATCGAGCGCACCATTCGTGATATACAGCCTCAAATGATTGCAAAAATGGTGGAAATTGGACGTCCAAGATGCTGTTCGTCAGGCGTTTTCGTGGCGGATTGGTGCAAAAAAAAAAGTATTTACTTAACAAAAAACAAGAAAAAACGTTAACTTCGGTTGAAACGAAGCTCTAATACCATTCACACGGGGGAGGGGGGTCAACGCCCACTAGTAGAGGTTTATGAAGCGACCATATGCAAGATGCTACTATTTTACGAATTTCAAGTTGATATTGACGTTTTTCATACAAATGCAGAAAAGTGAGCTGCGGGTTTGTTTGGGGGCTTCCCCAAAAAGTGGTCGTGGCGGGATAATCTTGAAATGCTATTAAACTGGAACAAAAAGAAGTGTATGTGCAAAATTTCAACTGAATAGCATAAAAATTTGTCCCCAAAAAATGTGCAACATACAGACGGACAGGGCTAGATCGACTCGTCTCGTCGAGCTGATCAAGAATATATATACTTTATGGGGTCTACGATGCCTCCTTTAATAAGTTAAAAACTTTCAGACAAACTGATAATACCATTTCACACTATGTGTGAATGGTATAAAAATGCTAATGTTCCATACCTCTTAAAAACACCTACATATATACACTTTAGGCTGTCTACGATGCCTAAAAAGCAAGTAATTATTTAAATAAATAAAACTCTTTTCAGAAGTAATATGTAACTTTAGGTTATACAGCACTTAGACCAATGACTCATTGTAATACCATATAATATCTAATTTCGCACGATGTCTCGATGAGTGAAAATATTAAAACATTTAAAATGATTCGCATGTTCTTTTCTGAAATCTGTGGCTGTGTACTAAAGTGCTCTGTAGCTAAGCAAGACTTATCCTACACACAGTCCTGCAGGAACACATAACGATTTGGACGAATTCTTCCTTCTATACGTTTCGACAAGTTCTGCAGAAGTCATTGTATGTCTGTCGGAGATAAAAGTTCTCTAACTAGAGAAGAGTTAAAAAAACAAGCTCGCGGTTTAGTATCTCTAGGTGCTGCACTGTTACAAATCGCTGTCGACATTAACCAATTTGACACAATATCATTTAACTGAAACTTATTCTATAAACAACAAGAAGTGTTGCAGCAACATAATATATTGTGCCACGCCCACTGGAATTGTTAACTGGTATATATTTCTCAAAAGTTCCAGTGAATAACTAGAGCCTCCTGAAGCAGCCAGACTCTATCTGCATCTAATATCAGTAATTTAAACAGTCAATATTCGCTTAAAAAATGTTTGTACAAATACAAAATCAATATAACTAATATTTACCCATATGTATTTATGTAAAATTTTGATCGTAAATTAAATAAAGAAAACTTTTAAATAGAAAACATTCTAAAAGTTTCACAGTTTAATTAATGCCAACAATTCCAAGAACCACAAATGCCACAAAATTCTCATACAAATGTGATCCATCATTTGTAGCCACTATAAAGCAACAATATTCAAAAAGCACAAATATTCCCGGAACAATGAATGGAAAATAGGAACGTTAAATAGAAAAGCGTTGGCGATGAAATTAATGATAAAGAAGACAGCGAGAAAGAAAAAAAAAACTAGATGCAAGACACAAAAGAAAAGCATATCAATCTCTAAGATACAAAGAAATCAACAACAACAAAAATAAAGTACCAACAGCAACAACAACAAGAGCTACAATAAGAACAAATTAAATAAAATTGAAATTAGTGATGGGCGCTCGATAACAACAACAACAACAACAACAACAACAAAATACTGCGTTGTTGTCGTACGTTCCTTTTTCTTACCGCAAGAGATACAAAGATACAGATGCAGCAGATATTTTCAAGCAACTTTTTTTTATGTCCATTCGTTTGCTGCACGCAACCATTACGGGATCTAGGTTCCTGACCTCGGGGCCAAGTAAACAGATAGACAGACAGACAGACAGACAGACAAATAACAAAAAAAAAAAAGATACTCGCACTTGGGCTTCGAGCTGTTGAAACTAGCATTCACACACGTGTGTATCTGCTACACTCGCACAGCTGATCTAACTGCAACAGATACACAGATACGAAAAGCTACATAACTTAAGGTTTTAATGTGTAGAAAAATCAACATCTTAACGCCTTTCAATAGAAAAAACCAAAGACGATACTAAACATAAAGAAAGAACGCAGCTGATGTATAAAATAAAGCATATTGTATCTATAAAGCTGCATTTCGTTCTGCCGCTACATCGCATCTTATATTTCCCCTTAGCTACGCTTAATGATTAAGTATTGAAATGAAAATTCGTGACTTGAACGCTTAAAAAATGCTTAAATTGTATTAAGTAAACAAAATTGTGCGGGATGTGGCTGATATTACGTCGCTATGAATTCGAGTCGGAGTCGAAGTCGGAGCTGGGGCGACTTCTCGCTTGAAAAGTGACAAAAGAAAATGACATGTAAGAAATATATTACACTAATAAGTATAATTGAAAACAGAACACAGAACAGAACGGAAACATCACGAATGCAACATAACAAATAATAATAAGAATGCATATACTTGTAGACAAAGATTATTTTATACCCTGCAGACATAGTGTAAAAGTGGGCATTATCAGACTGTTGGTAAATTTGCAATGCATTGATGGAGACGTCGGAGTTTTGATCACTGAGCAGCGATCGACTGATTACTGATTAGCGTTCATCATTTTGTGAATACTTTGGTAGCTTTTTCGGAGCAACGCTGTAAATCAACGGTATTGGAATTCACAACTTAGAATGGTGCAGAGTTTGTAATGACGGAGTGAACACCCCATCAATCATGGTCAGTCCAATGTGTAGTACGTTTTTTCCAATACAATTAAAGGAAACATGATCAGCAAAGCCGGCTTCACTGATGTTTAAAACATTCAATTGAAAAAGGCGCACCGTTACAGTGGACGACATAGAACAAATCCCTGAATTTGTTTAAATTTTTGTTCACTATGAATTCCTGTCATTATATGAAATTTTTTTTTTTAATGGGTCATATCATAAATACCATCCAATCCAAACTGACCCGGACTGGTGGATTTAAACCGAACCGGTAAACAGAATCGGTAATTTTTCTTCTTCTTAAGTTGGCTGTCACCATCATTGACATGCATGCCAAGTTTGAGCGGGATGCGATAATTGGTCTATGTTTGACAGCAGCTTGTTTACGACGCGAAAAGTTTGTACGGCGATTTTTAACATGGAAAAAAAATTGAACGAGTTTACTTGAAATTTTGTGTTTCCAATGGAATAACGGCAACGGAATCATTCAAAATATTACAAAAGTATTATGAGGACTCTACTCTATCGAGAAAGCAAGTATTTGAGTGGCACGACAAAAACATCGAAAAAGAGATGGAAATTGTACTCGAAAATCGAAGTGTTGGCATTAGAAAGATAGCAGAGAAACTCAACATCTCTTATGGATCGACTCAACACATTTTGGTTGATGTTTTGGGTATGAAACGCGACGCCGCCAGACTCGTACCAAAAGACCTGCATTTTTTTTGCATTTTTTGAGCATTTCAACTTGATTGTGACGTAGTTTTTGGCCAAACATGAAACAAAGGTCATCGCACAGCCACCGTATTCACCAGATTTGGAACCATGTGACTTTTTTCTGTTTCCGAAACTTAAATATCCGTTCCGGGGAACGCGTTATAAGTCGATTGAGACATAAAAAAAAAATTCGCTGAAGGAACTAATGGCTATCCCGGCCGAAGCATATAACAAGTGTATGGAAAATTGGATTAACCGTTGGCATGCTTGTATTGACTCAAAAGGAGCCTATTTTGAAGGCGATAATAATTATTTGTATTAAAATGCATAAAAATGTTTTTTTTAACCATTCCGGGTCAAAATTCATAAGATGTGCACAATTTTTAGAGTATTACAAGTTAAACGGTTTGAAATAGCTAGAAATTTTGGGTATCGAACTCGAATTTCGTGATTCCAAAAGCGTAAGATATGTCAAACGAAAATTTGATTATGAAAGTCGAGACTATTCATGAGGGAAAAACAGAAAAGCAATTTGTTATAGAGTTTTCGAATCCAATGTTCGATGTATCTATGACAGCTATTCGCGAATGATTTCAGCATACTGAAATATGAAAAAATGAATTAAAAATCTTATTTGCGATGAAAAAACTGTTAACGACCTTCAAGAAACACTCACAGTGAAAGCCTATTCTGATTGTTTTACTTGACAAAAACACAAAAGCATGTCAGATCAACTGAATCATCTCTATCGGAGGTGTCACAGAAACCTCTAGACAAAATTCCGTCTGGTGATTTGAATTTCGCGGTGAAATTTCGAAGGTGTCACAGAAATCTCCGAGATTTCATAGAAAACAGTTTTTAGTGTACAGACGAGTTTTGTGCTGCGCAGATTTGTTCTGTTGGCAACGCTGTTGCGTAAACCAACCTGGTCGGTTTTCAGCAAATAAATACACATTTTTATAAATTTAAATTAAATAATAAAATGTGCTAAAAGTTTAAATCCTAAGACACAGTTACGAAGAAAATTCATTAAACTAGCTCATAAACAAAGTTTTAACTTAAGATTTAATGAGTTTATATATGCAATCAACAATTTCACCTAGCAAAAGGCTGGAGATTTCAAACGGTCTAAAAGAGATTTCTGTGACATCTACAAAATTGTTTTAGGTTGGAATTTGGGTAAAAGAGATTTATGTGACACCTCCGTATTTGAGATTCTAAACTTCATCAAGAAAAGCACATTACAAGATCACTACTCTAAGATATGAAATTAAATGAGAATTTTGCTAACAACTCCAGTATATGTAGCAAGTGTTGAGCGAAGCTTTTCAAAGTTGAAGTACATAAAGAAGTTTCGGCGATCAAAAATGGGCCAAAATGTTTTGAGCTCCTTAGCGATGCTGTCTATTGAGAATAAAATGGTTCAAGTTATGGATTTTGCGAAAGTCATAGAGAATTTCGCAGATAGAAAAGGAAGAAAAAAAAGTGTTCATATTTTTTGAATAACCAAATAATATTTAATGTGATTGTAAGTTGTATGAAATAAAACCTTTATGATAATTTTATGGTGTAATAGTTTGATACGAAACAGGTGTAGCAATATCGATGCTCGAGACAAACAGATCATGACCACTGATCTCATTCATCAGCATAATTATAATCAGTGATCGCCAAAAACTAATCAAATGCTGTATTTTTCGTTTAATCAGATGTTTATGTCGATGATCTAGCTCTGGTGCAGATCCAGCTTAATATATTGAATAACTGGACCAACGCAGATATATATGTACATACTATAGACTATATAGCAGTTAAAGCCGGTGTTGCCCGGGAAAGAATTACCAATATACTAATCGAGTTTCAATACGTTCGAATTAAAAGAAAAAATGCCTCATATATTTTTCATCATTTTCTCTTAGGGTGGTATTTGCCAATAAGGTAAAGTAGAGTATAGAAACCGAGATTGAAGACGACCGATCGAACTTGTCACACCGTTGTCCCTCTTTATTAAGAAGTTTTTTGGCACGACAGGTGTTAAATTATATCTTCTTAGATTATTCAAACCAAATTCGAAGATGATCGGAAGGGGAAAAAATTACCTATATAACCTTTCATTCCGTTTCCCATTGTGGTGTAAAATATTCTAATATCGATAAAACACGTCTTTAATTATTTGTTGTGCAGAGTATACAAACCGAGTTTGAAGACGATAGGTCGAACAAAACAATTTTCCCAATATAAACATTCAGACCTTCACGGTGCAGTTCGACAGACGTTACCGATGTGGGCAAATACTCGAAATCACTTTCCGTCATTAATGCAATAAAATTATTTACAAAAAAAAAACCTCTCTGATTCCATTTATTTGTATGCGTTTTATATCGCCTCTTTTTTATAGCTCTTAAAAAAACACTATATAGAATCTTTATTAAAGATTGATCCCAGGAAACAGAATAATTCTGGATAACGAGACGAGGTAACAAGGTCAACCACCTTTCACGATCTTTCGAGTGCGTGGACAGAGCTAGAAATGTGACTTGCAAGCTGCATGCTAGTCATGAGGAAGGAACAGAAGTTGTAAGCAACTTTTCACCAGTAGTACAAAAAGTGTGTCACGGAATGGAAATTTAGGAGATAAATTTGTTGACCCTAACAAAGACTATACTGGCAGTTGACATTTCGAAGCAGGTTTTTGGAGGAAGAGCTCAAAACCATCAGAAACTTATTTTGTGACTGTCCATACATATTCCTATAAGAGCAGAGCTATTAAAAATATTCAGGTTTGTAGACCTCAACAACTGCTTGTTAATATAGTGTATAAAAGATTCGTTTTTACTGTACATAAACATTTTTATGAATTATTTTCTTCAAAATTCTTGACAAGCGGTTTCTATATTTTGAAGTATTGTACAATTCTGTCAAGAGTATATATACAAAGCAGCAGTAGATGAAATTGAAGTCTACAGATTGATGTTGTTTTGTGACTATTACAAATGTGCAGCGGATATTTGAAGTCAAAGGTCAGATAATTTTTCGGCTTTAGATCAATGAAGAATAAATATTAATTATTCTTTACAACAAAAGTTGTGTATTTTTGAGTGGGTAGCATACTAATACTTGCAAGCTGCTAAAGAGACTAAAGTAGAAGTAGACATTAATTTTATTTTATAATAATGCGCTATGCTAACTATCCACAAACCTTAAATTCTTTCATCAACCCAAAGAATGCTATAAATTTCACTTCATGTACTTTCTACAATATATCTTTGAATACATTCGAATTTCGAATACCAAAAGCGTGGAAAATACGCCTACGCAGTTAATTGTTTCAATTAAAATTTTTCTTGTTATTTTAAAAACATTTTCATGTAATTTTCCACAGAAATGAGAAAATGCATCTTCAATGCACTTCTTCTACTGAGTCATTCAAATTATATGTTTTTCCCTTTTCTTTCAAGTAATTTGAGTTTATTTTTAAATTTTGATAAATGGTTTTATAAAGTAATTTTATCTTGGCATTCCTGTGCCACAGTACTGCACATAAAATTACTATACACATTACAGATACATATTTAGCATCTCTTTGTATCTGAATAGTAAAACAAGCGCTGCGTAGGTCGTTGAATTTTGTTTGCATGAAGTTTTTTTTGTTTTTGTTATTGTTATTGTACCTTGTAAATAGTATTTTGTATCTAATATGCTAGCAAGTATCTTTTGTATAGTATTTAGATATTAAATATATTTAAGTTATAAAATAATAAACTAACAAATCGTTTGCAAGATTGTAATCAATTAAATTGTAAAACAAAGCAGCAAATTTATTGGAAAAATCTTTAATCGCATCAAAATTATTATTTGCAGTTCAAACATCACATGCGAGTAAATATTTAAAAAAAATTAACGCATGCGACAGAAAACTTTTAAACCTACAAACATTATTTATCGCATGCTATAAAAATATTAAATGTATCGCAAAAATACTTTTAAGAAAAATCTAAAAATCTGTGCGCACCAAAAATCTATACACAAAACATGAATGAAGCTTTTTTGAGATAGTGGGAAATTGCCCCAGGTTATGCTTCATTCATAACAACAACAAATACATATACCAAAAAGAAAAACAACCATAGGAAGCGCAGCACCATGGATAGTTCCCCAAGAACGTTGAACAACATAATTAACCATAAATTGATTATGGGTGTTCTGTTCTGTTCTGCTGAATGAACGTACAGACACACACACACACACACAAGTAGATTCTGAGCTGAAAACTTTGTTTGATGTACTGTGGGCAGTAACCGAAGGCAGTAAGAGAGGCGAAGGCGTTGGTAGCATCATCCATCCATGTTCCACAGCTACAATTTTCATATTATAATATAATTTTTATCATTTTTAATAGCCTTTTTTTATTTCGTTGTTTTGCTGCTATTAATTTTGCTACTCCAGTAAAGCACCAACGACATGCATAAAAGGTTTCGCCTGTGGGCATTTGAAGCCAAAGTGCAAGCGAATACGAGAGCGATAACAAAAGTTTAAGTTTTAAGTGTACACATTTCCATTAACTCTCTTCTTTGAAAAATTCACATGACGAGTTAAAAATCCTGTAATGTAAGATATCAATTTTGTGACAAACGGTTTTCATTTTACATTTATATTACTAAGATTGCTTATAAATTGTAACTGCGCATTTGTTAAATAATGTTAGATCATAATCTATTATTACAGGAAATACTTTGGCGCACAAAATTGTGGACTTTATTTTGAGTTAATTACCCAAGTATGTATACCTTTCGAAATCTGTTCGATCTTAAACTTTTCCAGTAGTAATATTAATATGCCAACTAACCAAGTTAAATCTATCCCTTTTTTACTTTTTCCGCTAAATTTATTATTTTTTATAAAAAAAGTCTATAGAAAAGTCATAGAAGTTTTTTAGTTTTTTGTATACTAAAGGTGACGTAGAATTAATCACACTATTACAATCATCATATTCTAAGTGGCGTAATCTGTTCTCCTGGCTAATTCATTGGTGAAGAGGACCGCAGTAAAATATATGCCAAAAAGTCATGGAACGTTATACTCCTAAAGAACGCATTTGCATTCGCTCGATTTTACTTCAGACTTTTTTCTTTGAAGTTATTTGAAGAATTACGTTTATGTAAACCACTCACAGACCTCGACAGGCCTTAAAGAGAAGAAATTGCAAATTAAATAAAAAGAAATGGGTATAGCCTTAGGAAATCGAATATCATAACCTCAATAAAACTGGCGTTTTTCCAAGAATGCAAACAAACAAACTTTTTCATTAGCATGTCGAAAGTTTCAAAAAATCATAAACTTTGAATGGATGGTACAATTTGCTAGTTCTTGGATTGGTCTTGGCACTTGGAGAAATGAGTTTGAGGCGATAGCTTTCCTAACAACCAAAATAGCATATGGAGTTGGATATCTTTAAGTTCTACATTTCGGACTGCGGTAGCCTGATTACATATAAGGATGTTTTCAGAGTAGTACAGCTTTAAAATGTAGCACAGGAATATGTAAGAAAAGTTTCGGTAAAAGTGCTTTAAGCACTTTATTTCTCGACTTGAGACGTTTGTTTGTCTTGGTGGCATGAGCCGAGAATCTAAGCAATGAGTCAAATGTTGTAACAAGTATGGATAGATGCACTGTCCTGATGTAGTTGCCAATTTGCAACATTGGCTGTCCTCTGTCGGTTGACCTTTTTGTGCTTCCATGTAAATTGACTATCTGTTCCTGAGGCACAATTTCATGGTGAACCACATCTTTTACGTAAAAAAAATAATTACCAGACCTTGCGCCTTGAATATACGCATTCGAAACATTTCGAGAGAATGTTGCAGAATGCCATCCGGAACTCTGACAATTTATTTCGGGATCGTACCAACAAAGAATTTAATAGTGCAGTGCTATTGAAAAGATGGTTCCATTTTAAGCTGCACCTCGACAAAGTAAAACATGATTCTGTGTACAACAAATTAGTATTCATCGTCTTTTTAAAGAAAATTAGCTGACTTTTGCTAGTGCATTGTTTTATTGGGTGGACTAGCATCTTCTTCCTTCCAAACCATGAATTTTTGATTGGTTTTCGGGTCATACCTAGGAAGCTAAGTGTTGTCACTTTGTATCTTAAAATTAAAAAAAAAAATATATATATATATATATATATATATATATATATATATATATATATATATATATATATTTATATATTGTATACATATTGTATATATATTGCATATCGTAACGTACACGTTGTTCTTTATAGAAGTCATACAAGATTCTTTGAATGCATTCATCAGATTTATTCGCATAAGCTTCAATTTCAATTGAAATTCTTAAAGAATAACAAAACGAATTTGATAATTGAAAAATTTTCCTGAAATTTGCAATGAAACCTCTAAATAGTAACCTATTCAATTACAATTTTTGAATTTGTAAAATTACTCCACTTCACATATAACACTTAACAAACTTTTGTTAGCTCCCACTTATAAAGTACAGAAGTAGCTTAAAGCGCGCAGTATGGATTCAGTGAGCATAAGTTAGAAAGGCGAAGGACGCAAAAGATCATCTCGAATCGCATCGCAGCGATGACTGTTCACGCCCCTCAAAAACAGAAGAAGATACTGCAAAAAAATAAAGTGCAGCAGTTGATGGTAAATCGCCAATGTTGCAACATTCAGAATAGCGTAGCGTAGCAATAACAAACAACATGCCACAAAACTTGCACATATCGGCTATGAGAAATTTCAACTTCAACGGTTCGCTCTGACAGCTATGCGCCCGACAAACAAAGTTTGTAGCTGCTGCTGTTGCTGCACACGAAAATGCAAAACGGAAATGGGGCGGATACCAAACTGATTGAATCATGGTCTGTAAGCTGTCTTGTATCATGTTGTTATGCACCTAGATACTCGGATAATATCGGTGAAATTGTGAGACAGGTTGGCAAAATTATCCGCATAGGATTTTAATGCTGCGGAAGTTTGGTATGATGATTCATCATTGAAAGTTTATTCCAACTTTCGTTTAGCAATCAATCATTCTTCTCAATTAATTAAGGAAGACATAAATATATGAGAACATACCTTTACCGTTATGCCAATTTGGATATCAAAGTGTGCGATGAAGTTAAACAATAAAAAGCACATTTATGTCTTGTAAGTATTACCAGGAATTCTGATGTTTTGTACCTACATATTTAACAATGCATTCAAAAGATACATCAAGCATAAACAGCAGAAAAATTAACAAAGGTCATAAAAATAAATGCAGCATAGCTCTACGGATTTAAATGCATAAGTTTCAATGTTAAGTTAAGAGAGTGCATAAATTGTCGAAGAAGAGTTTGAAAAGTGAGAACATTGTTAAGGTGACCATAATAGATTGTAGGATTGGTGATATTATATCGATTTGTCGTTTATTCCTAATTTCGAAACGACATCAGTGCAAGATTTTTTGGATGAATTATATCAAATATCGATATTTTTGGTGTGATAAACTGAGATTTGTGTTCACTTTGAAAACGGTACTTTTTAAAGAAATTCATTAGTTTGACTTCGCGGGTTGGGTGGAAGGGGGTGTACTAATATGGAGCGAAGTGTAACAAGGGAGAGGGAGGTCATAAATGACAAAAATTGCGTTACGTAATACTTGCACGACTCTTACTGGTTTACCACAACAAGTGATTGCAGCCTGTATGTGTTTCAGAAGATGTGATTCACAGCTTCTTCTGTATAGAATTTTGTGCACAGATAAGTAGTTTTAGTTACCGAATTAAAGCATGGATATTTTCGATTTTTATTTTGGAGTAGCATTGATCCAAATAGTACTCACTTATTGCAGAAAAGTATCGAAAACCGGACCGGACCTCGGATGGCGCTTGTAGTTTTTAAGCAAGCATGTTTCTAACAAGTACATAAGACTACTGCCAAATTTTTAGCAATCTGCATCATTGGATTTATGTTTCACAACCATTGAGCACGAACATGAAAGACAGTCAGACGAACGGAAAGCAGATAGGTGCCACAACAGACCGCAATCGTGTGAGTGTTTAGCATTGATTAACCGCAATATGAGTATTTTTTTTTTTGCGGCGTTTCAAGACAATGGATGAAGCAACACCTCAGCTGACAAGCAGTAGTTCAATCATTGAGTTTTTCTGGACGGAGCAGTGCGTCAATCTTCTGAATTCTGGCCGTCTATCTGCCTTTCATTTCTGCTTTAAAAACTGTCAAACACAGAGTTAATGATGCAAATTGCTAAAAATATGAACGTAGACTATGTTTTGTACGTGATGGTACCTCACACAAAAAGAAATGTTTAAACACTACAATAAATTAATCATTCTATATAATAATAGCTGGTACCCAACGCGTTTCTGCCTATCCACCGACCTCTCCTTCCCTCTGCCACTCCTTCTCCGTGTCCCTCCTTCCTCATGCCCCTTCTCCCTGCCCCCTTCGAACCCATTAACCTGTTTACTACATTTCATCCCTCTCTCTTAAATGGTACCCTGGGCGTTGCTGCCCTTTCCCAAGCCTCTCTACCCATCTACCCCAGAAGTTCAGTCACGTACACACGTACAGAAGATTTTTATATATATGATTATCAGGCCTGTTCTGGTTTTCAATTTCTGGTCTGGCATTCGTTTTCGGGGAAAATTTACAATTTGAACACATTTCGCGAAAATTAAAACTAAAACAGGTCTGTATATACTTTTAAAATATCGATATTCGATATTTTTGCACGTATAAAAGAATCCCACAGTGGATCCGATATTTCAAAAACCTCAAATATATGCTTGTTATTTGGAAAACCGGTTTGGATTCGATGTTGTCCTAAAATTAAATAAGAAATTGCTGTTTGTAACAGAATCTCGTTGACTGTGATAATTATCATCCATCCGCAATTTCATATTTTGCCCGGCCTTTTGCCAGAACCCTGGAAAGGGGAACTACCCAGATGTGGTGTTTTCGAAGACTCCGAAGAAATAATATGAAAATTATTTTGACACGCTTTTGTATATTTTCATAGAGATCCATCTCGAGCACGTGATTCTCTCAGTAGCCATGTTTTGTATAATCTTGGTGTTCAGATTTTATTTAACTACTTCGATTATATTCTATAGTGGAACATGGAGCATCTACAACTGATATAATTCATACACTATTTCGAATTCTCTGTCCGTAATCATAACGCTGCAATTTTTTGTCTTTATGTTGGCAAAAAAAGAGAAACATAAAACTTTCCACATCGTTAATAAAAATACTACTGCGTTAAAAATTACAGCCCTTGGTTCAAATCGTTGAATGGATATATATCTGGATTTAAAAACTTCTTGGAATTAGCACAAAATCATCCCATTCTGTAATTTATTGCCGCCTATACTCGTTTCATAGATTGCATCCCTGTAGAACTAGCGTACTACATATAAGTGTCATCAAACCTTTTATTCATGCGATATAAAAACTAGGGAAAATTTTCGTAGGTTGTAAATCTTTCAGGGATACAAAGTATAAGACGACTACAGCTTTATCTTACTTTTCATTGCTCAAAAGATTCAAATTTTGGGGTTTGTAGGACAAAATCTTAAACATCGTCTATACTATAGGAACTATAGGAATTCTAGGGTACATTTCTGCTGAAAAAGTAGAGCGAAACGATCCAAGCATCTGGAAATATCATATCTAAAATACCATTACAATAATTTATATCTATATTAGCCCGAAAACTTTAGCACGTATGGTTACCTAAAACATATACTACAAAGTTAAAAGTAAGTCACACGCGTATTAAATACTTTTTGCTGTCTGATTTTATTATTTTTTCTTTTCACTGAATTGAATTATTACCTTGAAGGCAATAAAATAACAACAAGCTGAACAACAAGAACAACTATTTTGTATTATAAAATCAGAACAATCCTCCGTTTCCAAATGACTCATCAAAGACATCCATCGACATACTGTATATGAATATTGAAGACTTTGTTAATCAAGTTTTTCTACAACTAATTTCATTTTATGGTCTTTTATTTTATTTATTTTCGTCTGTACTCAGATAAGATCAATCAAAACAGCGACGAGTGGACAACAAACGCGCTTTAGTATTTGTTGTTGCCGGTATTTAAATAAGTTGACATGTCACTCTTGTTGTTGTTGTTGTTGTTAATATATTGTAATCGTGGTTAACCGCCTCACTCGATTCATTATAAATTTCATAAACGCGTTCATATTTTATCAAACAAAACTAGAAAACATTTATACCGAAATTAAAAACATAAATTTTAAACAAACTGAATGGCAGGCATTGATTTCTAATTAGCGTCTGTAGTCCGGCGTTAAATTTTATAAGAGTTTTGAGGTCTGCGCATGCGCAACGCTTTTTTACTTCGAATTAGCACCGGAAATAGTTGAAACGATAAAGTCAATAAAAAAAAAAGTTTTGTAAAGTTCGATATTGAAAGATTTTTGTAATGCCAATTTAATGATAATTTATGTAGTGTGGAGAAATAAGGTGGAACAGCTATTATATTTAGTTTATTGACCTCTAATGGCATAATGCACGTGCCAAATCCTTTCTGAGCTGGTCCTAACAGAGAAGATAAATAACGGATTATTTTTTCCTATTGTACTTTATTAGGAAGAATATTTTATGCCACTAGTGTTTAAATCTGATTTCGGGCATGTAGGCTGGCGCATTCTGGAAGTCCCATTTTCAACCACTTCCTATTTAAAGTAAACATGGCGCAAACACAATCCATGTTAAATCGAATAAATCGTTCGGTTGGACCATAAAATCAAAACCCAACAAAAGTTGTTCGTGGATGAAGCACTTCAAAACAGATCGTCGTCTGTTTTTCGGCAAAAATAATTATGTCGCAACTGTTCCATAAGAGCAACGTAGGAGAAGCAATTCGGGCAACCATTTGTTTACCAGAAGTGTTCGGAGAATTGAGAAAAAACCACAGACGAAGACGGATCACGCTCCACCATGACTAAGCGAACTTTCACACATCGGTTCTGAGCACTCAAAACTTCGAATTAGTGGGTCACCCACTGACTTCTTTTTATTCTCGCACATCAAAAATAAATTGTGGGATCATTGTTTTTCGTGTTGGTTTACCCACTTCTGAGTGGCAAAAGTGCTTCGAAAATTAGTTGAAACGCATGCCTAGTGCGGGACAGTAAGTGGCTGATGATTTCAGGTTCCCATCTATCTCTGAAACTTTTACAAAGTCGTTAGAAGGTGCTCCAAAGCTTTCTGCTGCCGAACGTATCTATTGTTTTATGGTGATTTTCTTTCTAGAGAGTGTGGTAAGATCTATTATAATTTTGATTCAGGTCACAATAGCTTCGCAGTGTCTTTCGTATCAAGCTGCTGTCATCTATTATGGGCTTTTTTATGTAAGTACTATTTGCTATCTACTTTTTTGTTAGCCTAGATATTTTTTTGTCCTGGAATTCATACGAGATATACGCCAAATCTCTCAGCATATGATATGATTTTTAACTATCTGGTAGTTTAAAGTGGTTGAATCTAGTGGCTACAAGGCCTTCTGGCCATCTGAGTAAATCTACATTTCTCTCAATAGAACTAGATCTTTTTAGAGCTCGAGAGTAGGCTGAAGTAATATGAACAACGATATGGGTGAGTTTCACGGTAGTCTAATACATAATTGATAAATTACGCTGAGCTACTGGTAAGTAGTATGTTTTTGAAGACTTACCAATCGATATTTCTTAAAATCTTAGTATATAAGTCTGATATTATGTAGCGCAGGTCACAGAAAAAGTAGTCAACGTGCACTCTCCATTTTCTGAAAATCTTCTCTATACCCTCAGAGATGAATGTAACATCCAGTACCTCGTTTCAGTTTTTTTTTTTTGTGATAAAGGTCTGAGTTTTTACTATTCAAATATTTAAATATATTTTCAGCAAGAAAGAAGAATATAACCAAAAAAAAAAATAGAACCAACGGAAGAATGTGTGCGTGTAATTTAGGTATTAGTTCAAATCTGTAAGGTAATGAGCGGTACATATTCATCCTACTACATATGTCGCATAAACTTCAAAATTAATGGTAGCTACATAAAATCACTACTGAAACGTTCGTTCCTAAATACAATATTCTAAAGTAGAAAACTTCAAAACCAATTAAATGATCAATCAAAATATTGATGCATCTATGGTGAAGTAAACTCAATTAACAGCACAAATGTTTAACAACAGCAATCTAGACTTTTGTGGGTTATTCAAGGTTTCAATCATCAGTGAATGCTTTCGAAAGAAAAACAAACAATACCTTCATATATAAAAAAAATACCCTTAATACAAACACAATTATCTATCAAGCGATTTCGATCGACATGATTTCTTTTTAATTTTTTTTTCATGCGCACATGTGATGTGTAAATAAATCCTGAAGACAGACGAGACAAAAGTAAGCGAACCCTTAAGCAAAATTGAATTTCAGCCATCAACGGCTCGGAAACCCCAATCAACGCTTGTTAACATATTGAAACAACGTCAGAGCGCTGAGGGTAACACAATTTGAACGGCTTGATTTCAACATTTAGGAGTGCATAAACGATGCAGTAATTCAATAGGGGAAGTCTCAAGAAAACTGGTAGATAAAAATGTGCTTACACATGATTCGAAAGAAGATTGTCGCTGATAAGCGATGTGTGGAATTTTTTTTTAATTCAATACTTATAAGTATCTTTTGGCTGCACAATGAGTGCGGAAATGAGTTGTTTTTAAGTTTTGATCTCAGCGACAGAGAATGACATTGAATGGTTTTACTATTGAATTAAATAGACGGGAAAAAGCAGCTGAAAGAATTGGATTTATTTGTCCTGTAGTTTAAAATAGATTTTTTTTTTGTCAAGTAATACTTAAGGGATGGGGCTGGTTGTAGAAGTCTACATACCTGGGGAAAGTATCGGAAAGTTAATCAGAAATTATTCTTTTGAGGCTGACTTAAGTAGCTCACAGATTTCCGGTTTTTGACACGTATCACCCGTTTAGCCTTGGTCAAAGGCGAGCTGACTGTGAGCCTAATAAAGGCTTCTGATGAACTGTAACTTAATAGGCTTTTCAATTAGCGTCTCAGGAACTATAATCAAATATTCCCTCAGAAGCTGTTCAATCTCAATATGGTAACCTTACTATAGTCAAGGAGGTTGAGCTGAGAGCTAATAACCCACTCTCATAAAAAACCAATATTTCAAAAACGTCAAAAAATTTAGTAAACCTTAGGGCACCATTTTATACATTCTGGAAACGTTATCACCTGGAAAAATTGAGTCGGAATATTGATTACACCAAGCGCGAAGAAAACTTTGCCGAACTGGCGCAGCATATCTGAGCGAATAATTTCAACCAGTTTTAATACGAGGTTCCGGAAATTTACGGTCATACCATGCTATGCTCGAACTGAACCTGATACAGACCCCATAAGAGACGAATTATGCAGTCAACTTAATGAAACTATCAATTCCATCCCGAGCGGTGACATCTACGTATTACTGGGCGACTTTAGCGCGTAGTTATGTAGTAGCAATACTAATATTCATAATGAGTATTTGCTGAATCGGTGACTCAAGAAAAAACAATGGGGACCAACTTATGCAAGACATCTTCTTCTCACATTACCGTGAAGCAGTTCAATCCCTAGGAATTAATATCTCTCGCTGTGCACAGTGCACAGTTGTTCTCGGGTTTCAAAACTATAGATGGAAACCATGGATGAGTGATGATACTTTGGCAGAGATCTCTAATCTCCGCGTTAGAAACGTTAACGATGAACAGATCGGTAAGAAGAGATCGAAATAACCAACTTAATCAGATTGTTAGGCAAGCTGAGGAGCGGCATATTGTAGCGATATGCATACTACTGCATAAAATTGATCCTTGGAAATAACATCAGAAGTAGGACATCCATAAATAATGAAAATGGAGTAGATCTTGCCGCACCTCATCAATTGCTCCCGAGGAGGTAGGTTTTCAGTATTTATGCTGCTGTTGGATCTGATGCTGATAACTTCCAATGGCTATTTTGAAAGCGAAACCTATCCACAGCAATCTCAACCGTGTTTCCACAATGGGTTAAGAATGGTCGAGCTAAGCATCTAAAATATGGTGCTGAGCCAATTGCAGAAGTGCTAGGTCCTCTAATAACATCTGTATGGCAAAGAAATACCACCCAGGAAACATAGAAAGAAGGTGTTGTGATGACCCTGCCTAAAAAAAGGAAACGTAAGGAGGGGCATAACGCTACTAAAAGCAAACTATTGAGTTTTGGATCTCATCCTCCTCGAACGCATAAGCTACGTTGCATAAGAAACAAGCAAGCCTAAGGGGTGGACGATCATTTTCTGATCCTGCTCCAACCATGACTATACGGATAATAATGAAGCAGACTATTCAGCTAAAGAGTTCCCTGTACCTGCAGTTCATAGACTTTACACTGTTTCTCGGGAGGTACGATAGAACTGAACGGTGCATTGATTGAAGAAGTCGAAACGTTTAATTACCTCAGCAGTACAATATCGAGTGATGGTGGGTCTGATGTAATAGGATAAATAAAGTGAATGTGATATATCAGTTGATATACAGTCACATAACATCTGAGTAGCCACCAAACTACGGATTTTTAATAGCAGCGTAATGTCTATGTTGCTATATGGATGCACAGCTTCAAACACCTCTCGAGGAAGTCGCAAAAATTTGGAATTTTGGAATAAGAGACAGATCCTAAGCATTTTTTGGCTCAATTAGATTTCAAACGAACAGCTTTTGGTCTTAAAAAATACCACACCCTTTGAAACGGAAACGCAAATGGGGCTGGATTGCACATGTGCTTAGAAGGCCCATAGATAAAGTAGCAAGAACAGTTCTGGAATGGAAACCTCAAGGTCAACGCAATCAACTACGTAAATCGTCGGATAGTTCAACAAAAATCGAATACGAATTTCATGAACTCTCATGATATCCTCGCCCAATATTCTAAATAATCAGAATACTCATAATATGCAACGTCGTTGTTGAACACTCTCAAAGCGATTAAATCATTTTAGAATCTTAAAGTTTTATAGCTATAATAAGTTTTCAGCTTCAATAACTCATTTTCAGTCTGAGAAGTTCTGGTACTTTTGGCTTTACGCCGACTAACAAAAGCGCGACTTGGCAGCTTTGAAAGGACAACTCCGAACTTCATCAACTCAACTCAGCAAAACATAAAAATAAGCATGACAGGAGCATACGACATTGCATAGTACCGAGTTGAGGTATTGTTAAGGATTTTCGTGCCTGCGGCAACGCACCTTCATACTTTTCAAAGTGTTTAAGGTTTGTAAGCAAAATAGGATGAAATGATGAAAGATACGCGCCCGCGCTAAGATAGTCGACACTTGTAGACGTATTATATTGTAGAACAAGAATGTCTAGCCGGCAGTTTGTCAGTCGGTCGTCTGTCTGTCTGCCTGTCTGTCAAGTCGGTGTTCAGATGCGGATTTGTAGGAGTATAATGAGGCATGATAATAAAACAGGAGCGACCATGCACAACAACAACAAAAAAACTTTAAGCAAATGATTTAAGATTATATGACGTTTACACTTTAACTTAAGCAGGAAATGCGAAATGATTAGATGCATTCTATTGTCTTGAACTATACTGAAGTCACATACCACTTGACGCATTTTGAACTTCATGCTATATTTCGAATGCGCAAAGCATTTTATTGTGGTCAACAAAGGTTTTTGTACGTGCCACTCGATTAAATGAGTACTGCTGGACCACCCGTGCTCAGAAAACTATTATTGTAACACATGTTCATTTGCTTTCAATGATGAATCATATGCACAAGTGCTTGGCTTTGGCTTTAAAAACGTTAACAGGTTTCTTTACAAAAAGACACATTTAAGTTTGCTTTTACGTTTAACATGACACTACTTTATTCTTTTTCTTTTGTAGATACATTTTCGATTATAAAAAAGGTACATAGATACATGTGCCGCATATTTGCTTATGATTCATAAACAAAAAAAAAACCTGCATGCATAAAATTGTTAGGTACGTTCAACTAGAAAATTTTCGTCTATATTGAAATGTTTCAATTATGCTGCCCATTGTCAGTGGTTGCAGAGTGTAGCTCTTAAAATCTGAAGCGCATTGAAGTTTATTGGGTTCGTTGGAAATCAAAGAGCGCCAATTAATTACATTCATCTAATAGGAATTTCATTACAAATTAGTCAGCAGAAAATATATAAATCGAGACAAATTGATATTAATAGCCGAAAAACGTAGCTATTATCAATATGATGACTATGTAATTTAACCATTTACTTCTATGGATCATATAATTTGTTTATTAAAAGCATATTATTGTGGCTAGTAATACAATACAAAAGGTATGTTTGTTTGCAACAGTTCAGAGTGTAACAAAGAAGTGTAATTTTTTGACTGCAATGTAATGAAATCTCACGAATTTTATACCACTCTGCTACTAGGAAGACCAATTGAAATACTGCATACTCCAATTATTGTAGTAACTAGTAGTGATAGGCTTTTTTTGGAAAAATTTACACATGAGACGAAGCTTATTAAAAAAAGAGCTCTGCAAAAAGCATTCATTCCCAGCTGCGTTATAAATACACCTTCATTCACATTCCAGCGGAAGGCATCTAAAACATCTCATGATGTATCTGATACATCAACTTGGCTTATATACCTCGGTCATGAAGGAAGGTGACCGTCATTTTTATTTCAAAGCAGAGTAACTGACCCATGACTAAATCTTACAGAGCTTCTTTCTCAAGACAATTGAACCTCTTATTGACTGCCACATTAGGCAATTAATCAACAAGCCAACACCCCCCCCTCCTCCTTCATAAAAACCAATTCAGTTCACAAGGGTAAAATGGCCTGGCAATCTTGGTCTCGGCGAGATTTGGGCATACGGTCTTGGGCATAATGTGCTCAGCTCTTCGGATTGTGACCAATTGATGTGCCAAGGAGGTCCTCAATATAAACCCACAGAAGGCGGTGGGTTTATACTGAGGATATGGCTACAATTTACATCCAAAACACTTTTTTAAGATTCGCCGATGAAGTACAGTACTTACAAAAGAGTAAATTGGAACACGCATCTTAAAAGTAACCTAAACAGGGCAACAATGGCCTTATGGACATGTAAACGTCTGTTTTGTAGGGCGTGGGGCGTCACGCCAAAGATGAGCCTTTCGATCTACACTTCAATGGTAAGACCCGTCACATACGCTGCCCTTGTATGGTGACCAAAACTACTGGAAACCTGTGCAATTAGGCAGTGCGACAAATTGCATCGGCTTACTTTCCTGAGCATGTCAGGTGCCATGCGAACATGTCCTAATGCCGCAATGGAGGCATGGAGTGATGTGGGTCACTATAGTATTTTTAAACTAAACCCTACAACCGAAATCTTCATTATATCAGTTTGTTTAACCACGGAACTACGTTTTAGCAGCCGCTTCTCAGTTCTCATTCCAAATCACTAAGACTGGTACTGAACGATCTAAGAGTATATAGATCAATAATGGTACACTTATTAATAAGTGTACAGGTGCGGATGTCTTCGGACCCAACACCAGGGTCTCTATTGCCTGTGCCACGGCTCTTTAATCTGAGGTCCTTGCTATTGAGGACTGCGTCCGAAGTCTTCTGAACAAAAGTCCTAATAGGGCCAACATAACCATCCTCTGAGATAGCCAATCGGCTATTAAAACAATAGACTCTTGGAATTTTTCTAAAGGCTGGCTCTTAGATGCTACGATACCCTCCAATAAATGTCAATCGTCTGCAAAGTCGTGATCAGTTGATCACAAGGGCATCGCAGGTAATGAAAGTGCTGATGAACTGGTCAGGACTGGTTCGGCAACTCCCTTTGGCCATCATCCACTGAGATTTCATCTAAAGAAATATGTAACAGATGTCGGAATTTGCTCTCTTTTATGTTCCTATGTTTTCGGTTGGCAGTTTTTCAATGCTTCTCGCGCTGTAATGACCCCCATTAGGAGGAGTATCTCGCCCATGGTGGATTAATGTATGAAACCTTCAATGAAACAGAGATAGAGGCAGAGAGCCAAACCAAATAGGAGAGTAATTGCACCGCTCTCATACCCAATTCTCGCTGGAGACGCATCTTTTATAATTTAGATATCGCAAGTCGACTCGTAAGATTCTAATATCATATATGATTCTAATTTCCAATTTCAATAAACCTGCACTACCTTAAATGTTTCCGACTTTAAAATTTTATTCAAGACAAACTTCAATTCCATCTGTTTTACAATTTATCAAAATTTCTACGCCGTCTCGCTGCAACAGTCAATTAACCTAATTATAGACACAACAAAAGCGCTCTCGTACTCATACATTTTCATAGATGCAACTAAGAACAGCAGACAAAAGAAGCTCAAGCTTCCTCCAATTATTGCAGCACTTCATTATAATCTCGCATGCCTAATTGACTTTCTATAGAGCGCACTCAAGACAAGACAGGCACATGAAGCGTCGAGATGGTGTAGGCTTTTATCAGACAAACAAGCAGCGAACTGCCAAAGACGACAAGCTGTCTAAGCGACCAAGTAACCATCCAAGCAACCAACCATCCAACCAACATGAAGCGGTTCTGAAATTGATGTATCGTATATACAATACATATCGTAGTTCCCGAGCTGACCGAAAAAACCGCAGACTGCTGCTGCTGTTGTTGCTACACATATGCGTTGTATCTCAACTTGAATGTTTTTAGCTTGTATGTAGTACATTAAGATTATTAATTTCTTTAAGGTTTTTAAGTTTTTTTTCAGGCATTGGTTTCATTCATTTTTTCTCGCCGATGTTGGCTACAAAGACATCTGTCAATGTCTTAAACCGCTAACCTTATCAAACATTTGGCGCCAATTTAAAATCGCTTTCAACTTCAGAGACAAACAGATACAAGGAAAAGGTGGAGCTCTCAGTCACCAACTGCTGACTGACCAAGTAGCCAAGCAGCGGAGACGGAGGACCACCCGCAATAGTATTTTGTGCTGAGAAATTGTGAACAGAATCCGAAAATCAAAAGAAAAATATCGAAAATTATTATTGGTCTAATGACAAATGTCTTTTATATGATTTTTTCGCTGTTAATTTGTCAGCATTGTTTCGACCTTTTTCTTTCCGATTTGCTGTTTTCTTATTGTAATTCTACGAAATCGCCTTAACGCATTTGCTTGGTTGGTCTTCACATTTAAGCAGACAGACAGTCGCTCTTGTGGTCCCTGGTTCCAGATTGCAGGCACGCGAGATGCATTTCGGCGAAGGTGTCAATTGGTGAAGAATTTAAATGAATTTTTTTCGATGAGTAATAGGACTACGTAAAAGAAAGCTGATTTTTCTTCGAAGCGGCGAATTAAATCTTTGACGCGTGTGGAAAGTTCTTCTGCGGCGACGACTTATGAATCGCATGATGCAAGACTTTATTGAACTTTCACGATCTTCTTTGACAGTTCGAATGCTTGCGTTTTAGTATTTTTGAAACAACTTAATATTGAAATCAAAAAATGTAAAAATGTTTCTTTTTCTGGTTGGACAGAGGTTATTAGATTATAAAAGCCTATAGCCAATTCAAAGCCAACATTATGCCTCAAAACTTGATCATTTTAGCATAGGAATTTGATTTTGTAAAAGAATAGAGAAACAGCAGGAGAGAGAATTATACAAAGGATAATATAATAGGTAGAACCGAAGCTCTGATACAATTCACAAGAAATTTGAACTCGTACAGCAACTACAGAGTGGGTGGTGGGTTTCTTTTTGGGAACTATCACTAAAATGTTAAAAGAAATAAGCGGAATATACATACTCGTATAAAGCGTCTGTACATAAAAATATTCATGTCAAAATTTGTTGGCTAAATTAAGAAGAAACCAAGAAGAAATTTTAGCTTTGGTGTTTTATGTATTATTATGTATTAAATAATAGACACAATGAAATAAATTAACAACCTTTGAGGGTAACTAAATAAATAAATGAAATTAAGAAAAAACAGACTTTGGAACGGTAATAAAATTTTAATAATTATTTTTTTGTAAAAAAGTTATAAAAAAATAACATTTTACCTCAATCTGCCCCTACCCACCTTCTTCCCCAATTAGCCGCCATACGTTCCAACAAATGTCCTCCCAACCACCTAAATGTCCAACAACCATCCCCTTAAATGGTCCCCAACTATCATCCCAAATCTACCACAAACGACCCCCTAATTGTCCTCTGGTTTTTCCTAGTATTTCAGTATCAAAAGCGCATTTGAGACAATTGATATAAATTATGTTTGATATTAAACCATTAACATTTTTTATGATTTTTCTACAAAAATGAATACTAAAATTTTAAAGTGTGGAAGAAATAATTACAATAGTTATTTGATCATTTATCAGCAAGTACTAACCACATAGAAGATTAAAATTTAAATGCCAAATGACTAAGCGCTGCATTTCGATGCAAAGTTTAAGCATAAACCACAGAAGTTTACAGCCCAATCAGTAATAAAATATTTTATTTTTAACTTTAGTATTCTTTTTTTCATACACAAAATGCACTTTTAAGCGGCCCTACAGCAATAAAAGATTTATGAACAAATGTCTTAAGTAGCTAAAAGAGAAGCTCATTTAAGTTGGCATTCAATATCGGAAGGCGACAACAAGTCGGGGACAACAAGGCAAACAAAATGTTGTAAAAAAAAGGCGTCAAATGCATCGTGCTACATTGAAAAAAAAAAAGAAGAGAAAACGTTTTCTTCGGTAGAACCGAAACTTCAATGCTCTCAACAAGCATCTAACAAATTACTGTCCAGTCTTTAGTCTCTAGTCGAGTCTCTAGTGATGATTTGAAGCCTTCATACATTTTTTAATGTGCTCGAAAAATAAGAAATGGTTTCCAATAAAACCCACAAAGTGGACAGTTTGGCCATATAGTTCCCATAAAAATGGGCCGGAAGGGATACTATAAGAAGTCACCATATCGAATTTCAAGTTGAACTTGAAATTGACTGTAATGAAAAGTTTTTCATGCAAAATATGAAAGTTAGGTGGTCGGTCGACGGAAAAATATAGAATTTTTCCAACGAATTGTGACTGGCTATGAAAAGTGGATCCGCTACGACACCCATAACGCAAAAAGTCATATGTTAAGCTCGGCCAACCATACATCCATGAATCCAAGCTTATGCTCTGCATTCAGTGGGATTATTGATCTAATATAAGCTGCTCTTACCGTATGAAACGGTTATGGGAAGCTGAACTGGCGTTACACACGACAAAATCATTTTCCTCTGCGACAATACTCGTCCGGGCGCTGCAAAACTGTTAAATCATACATCGAAGTGGCCAAATGCCCGACGTATTCTCCAGACATCGCTAAGTCAGATTACATTCTGTTTCGATCGATAACCCATGATTTGTCGGAGGAACGCTTCACTTCTTATAAAGATTGCAAAAAGTGGGTGGATTTTTCAATTGCTTCTAAAGATGAGTCCAGAAATATAGGAAAAAGTCGTGGCTATCAATGGAAAATACTTTGAATAATCTATTTATAACTATTTTTGCACAATAAAACCAAAATTTTGGATAGAAAAAGAAAACGTGATGCTATTAATTCAAACATCCAATATATATTCCATAGGAAACCACCATATCGAATTTCAAATTGATATTGATTCTAATAAACAAGTTTTCATGCTACATACGAAAAATGGGCGGTAGGTTTGCATGGGCGTGGCATGGTCATTGTGGTATAGCCTAGGAACATATAAACCCTCCATACCCGATTTCACATCGATATCTTAAAAACTTAGGGATAAGTTTTGATTCACAAAGAGAGGGGACATACGGACATGGCTAGTTCAATTTGTCTCGTTGAGCTGATCAAGAATATATATACTTTCATTAATACGTTACAAACTTCGTGACAAAATTATAATACTATACAAACTATATTTAAAGAATATAAAAAAAAAAACAAACTAAATGGAGAAAAGTGTGAAGAACTCAAACTCGAAGAAGCCACTAAAACTTAAAATTCGAGCTGGAACATGTTGAAAAAAAAAAATAAATGCGTTTTAACACATCACTTGCATTGGCAGTGGCGACGACTAAGTTGCAATGCGAAACGACGGAAGTCTGGCCTGTAGTTGAGTGTGGCTCTAAGCATTTTGTATGACCACACGCATTATGAGGCATTTACAATGCAACTTAACTTTACGACCAACTAAGTGGGCATGGTACACGGCAACGCGTTGACGAAGTAGCTCTCTAGAACAGAACCGAACAGAACAGTAGGGGAAACTAAAACCATTAGAACACGCAGGGAGATTGTGTGCACTTCAAAACGCGTTCGCATGGAAATTGAACATGCGTTTTACATATTGCCACTTAGAAAATTGTTATTTACGACTTTAATCTGCAGCAAAAGAAAAGAATTTCAAAGTTAGTGTGAGAGCGAAATGTGTAGCAAATTGGCATGCCTTTAGCATTAGTTTCACAAATGCAAAATATTCAAAGATGATAGGTTAATGACACCTAATTTGTTACCATGGAGCTATGAACCACCCATAGTCTAGGTGTCAGTTATATGTATGTTGTAGGAAAAAAAAAACTTTCAATTAATCAAGTTGAATGCGCGAGATGTTGACCTCAATAATAATAATAGTAAAGACAAACTACAAACTGCTCATATTAGTGCACAAGCATAAACAATGTTGCCCATCTTCACTTGTTATCCTTTCGCTACTTTACAGTCTCCATTGCGCTCTTGCTACTTTTCTATGTTCTTTTGTTTGGAATACATCGGAAGACAAAAAAGGCGCACCATAAAATCAATCAATTAATGCGACATTTTCTACACGAGTTCACTGAACCTCATACCATGGGTTCATTGTGCATAGCACTCGTTCTACGATTAAAACCATAAAGAAAAAAAACACTGTAGAAAACCAATAATGTAGACAACAACAAAGACAACTACGAATGCAAACTGTTGGCACCCTTTTTAAACTCTCACCACAATTGGGAAAAAAATCAAACAGGCGCTTCAACCCCCAACAGTCTATCACAAAATGAGCTGCTCTATCTATGTTCTTCTTCTATATTGGATGAAAAAACAGATGCAAAGCAACCCCTCTTAAAACTTATATTCAATAGCAGGCCGGGTAGTGCGGGTGCAGCAGCTGTTGGAACATGTGTTTACTCTTGTGTGTTTCTGTATACTCACAGTAGAGCAAAAAGAGTAGAGTTTGTCATATGAACTTCAGTGATAAATTACATACGATATGAGATTGGCTTAACCAAAGAAATATTGCCTACTTTTAGGTGTCTTTGAAAATAGTTTAATGGTAGATGGATTTACACGGATTAACTAGTTTTTAAAAATGTGAAGAAAAAAACATGTGAAATGAATGCGCAAAGGGAAAAAGAAAAATACTTCTAGACATGTAAGTGTGTACATATCACCTTAATCTCAAAGACAAATAAAGCTAGATACCAAATTGTATATTAATTGGTCAAATTTTTTAAGACAAACCCTGAAACAATGACAAAATTTACGAAATCGCATCATAAAGATAATACTTCGTGAATTTTAAGTCTTGTAACTATCAAACACAACAATAAGTATGTGTTCGTTCCCATGGAAGACTGAGTTTTCGCCCCGGACCGATCTGCACAAGGAGATTTGTGCAGTCAAAGGTTGTCCAACTCAGCCCAAGTGGCTGTATCAGCCCAAACCAAGCTGCAAGAACAACATAACTATTTGTTTGATAGGCATTAAAAACTACAACAAAAACAATCGTGTGACAGCTTCAATGCTGGGTCTGGCTTTGTGCGATCGCAATCAATGAGAGTCCATGTTGTCTGAGTTTCAGATCTGTGCCAGTATATCGCTGCACCTAATAGACCAACCGAAATAATATTTTTATATTCAAAAGGTACAAATGAGAGCTTACAAGCGCTTTCACTTTACGTCAATCCCAAAAAGCATTCCTAAACATGACTCTTAAAAAAGTTTTTCGAAGAGTTTATCGTCTTAATTTGGAAGGTTTTCGGAGCACTTAGTCTTAAATTTATCAAATAAGAATTCTAACTTTATACAATAAGAGTAGTATTTTCTCTTAATACGATTATTTTTAGTGTGTTCAAGTATAACAAAAAAAAAATACTCTTTTAGGAGCTAAAAACAAGAGCGAAACGCTTTGAAATAAGACTCTCAAAACACTTGCATGGTTTGCTGGGGCCTTCAATATTGTAGAAATTTTAGGTTATTAACGGTGTCGAGAAGCGCAATTTTCAGCTAAACTAATTGTAACCCGACACTACTTCATTTGACGCCATATTAATATGACCCATTCAGTTTTATTCGACTGAATAACGATATACGAGTATTCTAATCAGTTGATGAAAAAGATGTTGTACAAATGGTCACTTTTCAGCATTTTTAATATCTTTTTCAAGCGTTTTGGTCGCAATAATTCGACTATTTCACGTCGGATGATGGCTTTCATAACAATCAGAATTCTTGATTTGTTAATATACACAGGCAACGTTCAACAACCAATCGCTTCAATAAATCATTTCTGACTCGAACGATATATAATAGCCCGATATTGATCACCACTGACTGTAGTCATCCCACTATTGTTTTATTAAAAAAAGGAACAAACTGATTATGAAAATCCGAGCTCTCAGTTTTTGAACTTGGGGATATTACTAATGATTACGCCCAAAATGCCATATTTTTCATGTAGATTTTGCTCTTCTGAACGCGAAAATCGAAAAAATTTTGAAGGATACGTTTTAGCGATATAAACTTTAATTTTTTTTTTTGAAATTAGGTCCACTATTCTAGATATATCTTTAGTTAGAAGCCACCAATCTAACTGAGAGACGTTGGCTAATGTGATTCAAATTGACAGAAAAAGAGATCACTTTTGTCTCACCAATAACGGTGACCACTTAATCATTATAAAACCACAATATAAGATTGATCAGCGCCACAATGCGAGAAATTCTATCCAAATCTATATGTCTTGTAGTGTGTGTGTATGTACGATATTGATATCTTCCAAGAATATATTCGAAATGGAGAGCGAGGTTTGCATATTTTTGCAATTTTGCAAAAAAGTAAGTATCGTGCGCATATTCTATATAACAAGATGCGTGGTCAAATTTCAAGTTCTATTGAGTACAAATGGGAGTAATCGAGCAAAATTTAAAATGTTATTAAGTATACTCTTTCGCATGTCTCTCTACACTTTTGAAAAACATTAATGTTGAATTTTTATGGTTTGAGCTCTCGTATGTATGAGTTGAAACATTTCGTTTGCAATATTTTTCGGTACCAAGTGAAAACAAGAATGCTGATGTTTGATAGCGTTTGCCGAACGATTGTTGTTGCACAATGCTCTAGTATACATGTTCACTATTTCCTCAGGCTTGAGAGTTTAAAAGTTGGTATCAAAACTTTTTAGTGAGCACTGGGCTTCAAGCAAGAGCATGTAGATCATTATTTTTGTAGAGCCAAAATTATATTTCTCTGTCATTTTCGTCTTTAGTTCGAATAGGGTGTCTAAAGCATATAGATATTTTTTTCCAAAACTTCGCATTAATTAATACGTAGATTAAAAATAAATTGACAATATATTCGAGCGAGTTACTTGTACTTATTTATTTGTATTGTATCAACTATGCAAAATAAAATAATTTGCAACTGAACTGTGTTAATTCACCCTATGCTTCAACTAGGGACGATTCTCTAAATCATATCTACTTTTTAGCCATCGATTTCAAGTATCAAGGGATTTCATTATCTGTTAATTCATTTGTGCATAATGCGTTCAAATTAATTTCAGTACATTTAAATTTTGAGTAAAAATATATTTAAACCTAACGAAATATAATAAAAACCCTGTTTAGTATCTTGCTATCTAAATAGATTGTCTAAATATGATATATTCTATAATCAGTAAAATTTAAAAGTATCTCATAAATAATATTTTACAAATAATCAATATTTTATAATTGATTCATAGTTTAGAACTTAACTGAAAACTATTTAATTAAAAAACGCTGCTCACTGCCTATAAGTATGCAACAAATTTTGTCTACGAGTTATTTCATTGCCCAACACAAATTACAAAAACAATTTACTAATTGAATTCGTAAACGACAGCAAAATATTTTGCCATATGTGCCAAAATAGGCCAAAAGATAAAACATTCACTCAAAAGCAACTTACAAAACTATCAAAATTAATTAAACTATCTAAAATAATAATATTGCTCGTAAAAAACACACACAGATACAGCTACAGTCACAGAGACAGACAGAACCAGAACAAATTAACATGAAAAATTTATAAAATTACAATTAAAACAAATCCTTAGGGAAAATTGGCTTACCTAACAACTACGCGAACCAGAAGCCAGAAAGTTTTGCGGCCGAAAAGTTTTCCAAACACACAAACAAATACAAATGTATCTACCTAAATATATATTTTATGTGGTAAGTTGAAGTCGCAGCAGTTTGTATGAGCCTACTTCGTAATCCGTTAATTTAGGCGAGAATAGTTAGATATGCTCAAACAGAGGCGTCTAGAAAGCGGTGAAGAGTAAAGATACAAACGAAGCGAACGAAAAATTTTGCCTTGGGTGGGGCTTTTTTTCCTGTTTTTTTTTTCTGTTGGCGAGGAGAAAATTTTAACACCGGCACAAGTTTTTTTTTTTTTTTTTTTGTATCTTGTTAGAATATTCGCACTTGCTGCACTTGTTGTTGTTGTTGTTGTTGTTATGGTTGAGGTTCACTAAATGGCTGGGTATGAGTACAAATTTCGCGTTAGTTGGTCTGTTAATTTATGCAGATTTCGAACTGCAGTATTGAGTACCACCAACCGTACCAACGAACGAACGAACGAACGACCGGCAGAATAATTAACTTTGCTGCACTTTGGCGCAGAATCAGTAACTAACATTCGCAAAATGCTACGAAACGTCCAAAAGACCGACTCAATATACGAATAAACGCGTCAAGCCGAAAGATATCGATGCTTACCGGTGTATCTATAAGATACAATCGCAAACAAACCGTTAAAACACTTGATCTATAGTATGCTGTCTGCCGAAAAGTATTTAAACAAAAAAAAACGTTTTCCATACAAGACTGTCTGTCTGCACGTCCAATTAACAAATGTCCACTTTGCTTATTGGAAATATAATATTGTATAAGTGTAGTATATAAATAATACAAAAAAATAATCAAAAAAATTTCAAATAAGGGTTGCTAATAAACACCAAAAATTTTCAAGGGTAGCGCAATTTTACGCTGTGCAGTGCATTTGAAAATTAGTTAAATTAATATTTCGAAAACTTAATTCAACTTGCACTTCGCTAATTTTAGAATATAACTATTTATTTTATATATTTATATTTGTACTTTTACTATTTGCACTTCAAAAAGCCGCATACGCAAGCTACACTTTACGCTATCCGTCACTTGGCACCGTCTACGCGCAATGAATAACCGTATCGAACTCAATAGGTCGACACAAAATTGCTCGGACAGTGAACTTCGTGCGCCAAATGCTGCCGTATGCGAACAGGATACGGAAAGAAAAATAAACTCTACAAAACGGGTTGCTTTTGGGTGCAAGTAGTATGTAGTAAGGAGTCAGAAGAGCATCAGACTAACAGAGTGAGCGAGTACAAGACAGTTTTCCAACAGCATAGCGGCTTTCATTCGGCTCTGTCTGACTGCCTATTTGTTTGTTCACATAGCACTCCCCTTGCTGCGTGGTTTAACGTTTCAGGGTGGTTTGCCGGTATTGAGATTCTGTGAAAAACGTGCTGGAAATAACTACTAAATCTCTCTCTCTCTCTCTCTTTCACTATCCGAACGCATATTTGTCTACAATTCTCTCATACAAGCGCAATGACACTCAAAGAGAGCGAAATAAAGTTTAGTCTGCAAATTTTATATCGTAATTATGGCATTGCCAACATTAAATTAAATTCAAAAGCATTCTTTTAGGCATGTAAGCCTTTAAGCAATTTCTATGTAGCTGTTTCAATGGGAGTTTTAGTTTAAAAGAACTTTGTTTCAAAAGTAACAAAACTGGATAAAGATTTTATATGAATTGCAGAAATGGTTCGTTACTGTATACATTACAATATAATATTCGTACAGATATCTGAGATTTTGTAAAGCTTTTATTTAACTAACAATAGACTCTTGTGAATATGTCTGTTGCACTCAAATCTAGAAACTCGATTTTGAACCACTTCAACATATCTAATTAAGCTGAAAGTTGACAAGCTCGTGTGGTTCCGATGACAATGTAAATAAAAATATCGCACAATATGGCGACTAAAAGCCAAAAGAAAAAACAACGACATGTTAATGAAACTTGGTATGTATAGCTTTTAAGGATGCTGAAATTGATCTTTGAACTTATTATATGTTTATAATTACTTTTTGTGGTTTAACGCCAAGAACTTTTGACATTATAGAAGCAGTCTGGTCTGCGCTTTTCTACAATATATATTGAGGCACCTCCATCATAGGTATTTTCAAAAGAAAGTGTGTTGGCAGCTTGCATGCTTACATATTTGATTTTGGCCATATTGACTGATTCGGGATTGACTCTTGAAATGTCCAGCTTGTTCTTAATATTTGTAAGTGTGTCCTACAGAAATCGAATGTCATCATCGTAGTCAAGAATGACTAAATATAAATATGTACTTAAGAGAGTCATGCTAGTTTTTACACTGGCTGAGAACACATTTTTTACGGATAATCACGATATTGACCTCTTTCCATTCTATTGGAAAGCATCATTCAATTCATGCCTTAGAAATAAAACTGTGCAGAGCATTCGCTAAGATGTTGGCACCGTATTACGTCTGGACCCGCAGTTTTAAGTTGTTAAGCTTACGATGTCGAATTTCGAGATTTCATGATGGAAGTTCCACCGATATGTACCTATTTAGGTTTCTACATCTGGTAGAGCGAGACTTTCCGACATCTGGGTAAACTAGGAATCGGATTGAGGGTTTTCTAAAAAACTCCTTCCAACGTGATAGTTTTACTTCTTCCAATATCGATTTGTCATCGTTACTTTTTAGATGTGGAATGTTCTGCACTGTTTCACATAGTTTTCGTTATAGACGCCATATCCTCACGCCATATCGAGTCTTCTGTCCTAGTTGACGGAAACCAAACCACGTATAAAATAATTATAAAATAATATAATTTTTCATGGATTCCATCATTGACCACCCTTCGGTAAAGTACCTCCTTTCTTATAAAAAAGAATCAGCAAAATCTGGTCACATGGTGAAGAATTATCGCTGAACATACAAGATAAAACGTTAACACTTCGGAGGGAAACTGAAGCTATAATACTGTTCGCACATGCTATATATAATCCAATTTGTTAATTTTTGACGGCTGTGGAAGAGTTAGAGAATAGTGGAGAAGTTTATTGCTCATGAAATGATTAGAAAGAATTAAAAGAAACTTTGGAACGAACGGGTGTAAACCCAGCTCATCTGAAACTAGACATTTGGGCTATCGTGACCATAAATACTTACTGATACAAGTGTACAAATTATACAATATCAGCTATTACTAATTGGATTCACGTATTGTATGTAGTAGAACAATTTTTAAAAAATTATAATTTTAAAAATAACTAAATGAAAAAAATGAATATAACTTTTAAACCAATATTTCAAAGACTGATGGAATAAGGCGCAGACAAAGTCACAGAGAGAAAAACGCACAGACAGACGGACATGGCTACATCGAATCGTCTTGTCGTATTGATCACGAATATATATACATTATGGTGTGCCCGAAGTGTAGCATTGTGACTAAATTTAAATACTATTCATACTCTGTGTGATGAGCATGAAAATCAAAGCACAAACACGCTTCATATGAAATACATGCACACACTCATATTTTGTTAAGCTCTCTCTTTCTCTCGTCATGTCATACAACGAAAGGAGCCGCATAACGAACGACAACAGAGAGCTGAAAGAAATATATGAGCTATATGCACATAGCTTAGTAGTGCTGCTGTCTAAAGAATCAAGCGTACAACTTTTCGTTTTTATTGAGTTCAAGAGATCTATTGTATTGGCGCGTGTCACTTTTCACACGCACGACTAGTACATTTCGTGATGCAAAATCCTATAATCAAAAAAACTAATATAATAGAAAACTTCATCAGTTTCTGAAAACAGTTTCCATTGAGTGTGACACAGAATATCTCATTCGCCTCAAAAGCAACAAATGTCATTCATAAAATTTGGTATCATGAATGAAATTTTGAGATTTTAAGCCGAAAGATACTTCTTTGGTAGCCCCGGAAATGTCGTATTTGAAAAAAATGGAACAACGGAAAGAGAATTTATTATTGTCTTGCATTTCCTATAATAACTGTTTTTCAGCTCTACAAACTTAGAATTTTTAAGGGCCATCACTAACTTAATATATATTTATACTTTAAATTAAAAAACCAACACACATATATAATCGTTAGCTAAGCTCTTTAAAGAACTTTAACCGTAAGAGTATAAAGGACGCAGGACGAAGATGTTGCCATGGCATTCAACATCAGCTGCTTTCTCATGTTTTGGGTGTGTTTGCCACTGCCACCCATTAAAACGCCCAAGGTGAAAACTGTAGACTGGAATGAATTCGCAAAAAGCAATAAGCGAGAGAAAGATACATATGTGTGTAAGCCGAACATAATACGAAGTTTACAATCGTGCGATTGTTTTGAAACGAATGCTACCGAATTGTAGCGTAGGTGTAGACGAATTGTAATTTTAGAGTGCGGGATAGAAATATTAGTAGGGAGAGTGAAGGAGTTGCGTGTGCGAAAGAACTGCGTAATACCGGCAGCAATATGCAAAATTACAACAAGATAAATGTAGAAAACACGCTGACTAGGTGGGTAATGTACTGTCTACTGCACCCATCAACGTATATAGAACTCAAATAATGACGCAATAAATGTAACGAGTGGGCAAAAAAATATGCAACCGGACCTTTTCTATATACGTATGCACTGGTAGAGTGAAACTTCAATCATCAATTCACATGAGCATGAATAATGATTATGTGTCATTGCCAGTGATGGCATATCTGAATTGCAGAATATTTATACATAGCAGTCAATCAAACTTACCTCCACATTTTCTACATCAAAGTAGGACAGCGTTTTCTTGGTCAACTCAAACCAGCGATGTTTATAATTCACTGGTGTAAAACGTTTCTTATTCTGTGCACGCTTCACCATCGAACCGCTTTTAATAATGTCATACAGATGCTCTGACATTTTATCCAATTTGCTCTGAAAGGATTTGCTACTAGTACGCATGGAGGTCGAGGTACGTAGCCCAACAGGCTGTGAGGATCTATGCAAGGATTGCATTGTTACTTGGCACTTGGTACTGACTAGTTTCAATTGATATATCACACTTATAAATCACACTTATTTAGAAAGTACGATGCGCCTGCGCACAAACAGCTGACTCAGCAGCATATCACCACATTGCACTGAAATGAAGAAAAAAACAAATAAATAAGAAAACATTATTAAAATCATCAAATAAATATATTTTATGTATTTTAACCAAAAGCGTTTTTCTTTTTTTAGAATTTATAAGTTTACCAAAATATCTAGCTACGTTTTTTTTTTTATTTTTCACACACATTTCACGCTCGACACACAAAAAAAAACACCAAAAAGGAAGTTTACAACAGCGCTTATAAATCAAGTGTACCTACGCCTAAACGTTCTGTAAAGCTGCGCTATAGAGTATAATTCTTAAGTAGTAAATTATTCAAATTTTGTAGCGTAAAAGATGCAAACAGACAGAGAGATACATATGTATCTAGATACAAAGTGGGCGTGCGAATTTGAAGTGTTATTGACAGTGGCTTTGAAACTGTTCACATTATTTCCCACTAACTTAACGAAAATCGCCCACATCTAAGCGTTCGCTTAATTAGCGTTATTTGTCTTATAACTTTAAATATTCTATCAACAAAATTTATTACAAATTATTGTAAAGTTCAATCAAAATACTAGCCAAGCCCTGCATTATTACGAAGGCTACCCTAAAAGCATTTACTGTAACTAATTATATAAAATGCGTTAACATATTCTTAAAGTTTAATAAATTTTTAGTATAAATAACATGCAATAGATTAAAACAAGTAACTACTTGGCAATACAAATATTTGAATTAATATGAAGATCATCCAAAAACAGCTGTTGTTCCATAAAGCATCACGATAAAGTTCGAGTAATGTACACTGGTCGGAATTGCCAAATTTTTTTTATATGAAATCCAATTTTTTTTTTATATTTCACAGATTATATATTAATTTAAAATTCCTGCAGGAAGTTATGGACAACCATCAACCCTTGATTTAGCATTTAGCTAATCAGCGATTATAAACACACTAAATGCAGATCACCTTCCAGTGCTACTAGAAGCTATTGACGATCCGCCTTTCACTGACACTTTTGCTTGCTACGATATGAATCGCTTCCTCAAATAGATCCCAACTCTGTATGCCATACAGACGATATTGACGATATGATAAATATCTTTAGTGAGGTTTTCCGTGGAGCCACAGATTTTAGTATCCCTAAAAAACGAATTGAATTCACCCCAAAGCCGCTGCCATAGAACATCCTAAACTTAATTAAAAGTAGAAATATCCGACGGCGCAACTGGCTAAGTTATAGACACCAGGCTGACCTCATTCTCCTCAAGTGGCTAAATAACCTAACAACCAAAACAATGCTAGACTTTGGTAATAAGTTCTGAAATATCGCTCTCTTATCCTTAGATAAAGGTTCTTTCCCCTTTTGGAAACGTTCCAAAATTATCAGAAAGAATATACATAGGAATATAGCAACTTTAATATCCGACAACAATCGTTATGCTACTAACGAAGAGATGGCTGAGGCGCTGGCTCCATCTTTCAGTTTAAACCATAGCTTTGCAGCAGGCCTCAGTGACTCAACAACTAAAGCTGCCGTTGTAGCCTCAATACGTACATTAGCGGTAGCTTTCAGTTAGCCCCCACAAAATGACTACCTTATTAGTACTAACTTCATAAAAGATATGCTTAAAAAGCTAAAGAAGAAGAAGTCTACTGGGATCGACAGAATTAATAATCTATGTTTAAAAGCACTCCCTCCGAAAGGAGGTAAGGTTTCTTACTTGAGTAGTCAATAAATGCTTAGAGCTCTGCTACTTTCCCTCAACTTGGAAATCTGCAAAGGTTGTCCCCATTGTGAAACAAAACAAGCCTGCAGAGTTGCTCTACTCATACAGGCCCATCAGTTTGCTGTCGTCAGTCAGCAAAATCTTTGAAAAAGTAATTAAGAACAAGCTATCCTTCCATGTCAACAGTTTGGTTTTCGCAAAGAACACAACTCAGTCCAGCCGCTTATTAGAATTTAAAAAATAATCCAAAGCAATTTGTCTAGGTCCAAATCAACTGAAATGGTATTGTTAGACATTAAAGCCGCCTTTGACTCTGTGTGGCACGAAGACTTAGTCCATAAGATTTTGTGCTTTAATTTTCCCCCAGCGGTGCTTTAATTTTCCCCCGGGTCTCTTTCTGCAGAAATAACTAATAACCTTCATGAAGCTTACGATTCTGTACTCAATTCTCCAAAAAAGAAAAGACAAAATCCATATTTTTTACCCAAAAACGGAAAGACATCTACATCCCCACAGCCGATATCAGATTAGGGACGGTAAATGTGAAGTGGGAACCACGCCAAAAAAAAATGTTCTGTACTTTCAAAATCGTTTTAGTGCACCATGCAGAAAAACTTTCCGAATATTATGAATTTTTTATACAATTACAACAACAACAACAAAACGGTAATGCATTTTTTCACAAAATATTTACAAAACTGGTTTTTCCAATCGATATTAAAAGCTTTTTCTTCCAATAACTTACATTGGGCATCTTTCTTTTTGTAATTACTTGGATATAGCTTTGAAAAACAATAAAAACTTTTTCAAAATATAGTTCTCGTTTTGTATTAATTTTTTTGTAAACTTATAAGTTTACCCTCGCAACGAAACAGTTGCAGACAGTTTTAAAGAATCAACTTTTGTACGAAATTCGAACGTGCATACTACAGAAAGCGAAATGTGTGAACGGTCATAAGAACTTGTCCGCACAATGATCTAAATACACTAACTCATCTATTGCCCATTGATGCCCATGCATAGTACGTGCGTCACTCTCAGGAGTCGCTACGTTCAGTCCTGAAAGATTTTTGAAGTATACTAAACATCTAGGTCAGTCTGGGAAAAAGATTTGGACATAAATTGCACTTCTGCATCTACACCGACAATATCAAGATTTAGTTTGGTGCAGGGACAGAGGTGCTTGTAGAGAACACCAGTGTATAGAAGTTCTTCCATCATCAGGAAGTGGCTGCCAGACAAATATACTCACTATTATTGAGGCCGCCCATTTCTGCTGAAAACCAGCACCAGAAGTAGCAATTTACTCCGATAGACAGGCTTCGATACTTCTATTAGCGATAACATTTTTCGACGTACGGGAAGCTGGGTCTGTACCTTCCTAGTATGGGCCCCAAACGAAATCGAGGCTAAGAAAGAATATGTAATGCTATCTGCTGCTGCGATCCAACTATGTGGGCTCGAATTCACAGTACTTTATGTTGTACTGAATTATGCTAAACCATAAAATATGAAGAAATATACAAGCTTGCTTTAGCTTGATCGACGATCAAAGTCATTGTAGACACATAAGTGTAAGTCGCTAAATGATAAAATGCAAGATGAAATGACACATCATGCTGTGCGAAGAGTTGCAGCAGTCTGCCAACTTTAAAAGTAAATATGTGCGTATTTACATAGCTTCTGATCAAAAAATATCCGGAATTTCTCATTTAAACGAAGCTCGCTTGAGATATTGTGAAATAACTCTTTTTTCATGGTTGATACAACTGTCTTGCATAAATATTGGTAAAACTGTCAGAGATTCAGTCATAAGAGTGCGAAAAAGCGAAATAGGGTCACCTTCTGATCCATCTTGCTTTAACATTAGAATTTATATTAAAGAATAAGTATCAATCGAAATTATGACATCTTATTTAATACATATGCAATTCAATACTGCATTTTTAAAAAACCGCACATTTCGTTGAGTCCTCAACAACATATAAAGATCATTTTTAGAACCACTGATCGTGCTCCGTTGGCGATCAGCCCGCTCCATCAGGAGCCCTACAACCCACTTTTCCATGGAAAATGTCAAAAACATAGGCATACGAGTTATATCAAAATTTCAAATCGGGCCGCAGTATGTTTGATGCCAGCCTATCTTGGGGTTTCGTTTGGACCAATACAGAGCATTATGCAGGATATTTTGGGCATTAGACGAATTTTTTGCAGATATCCTCATCTTGTATGCTCATACTCATCGTCGAAGACGATGAGTATGAGTAAATATCAATATGAATAAATGAATAAATATCAAAGAATAATTAAACTGTTTTCATTTTATTAACAATTTCATGGTACTTTTTGATCAGTTATACCTGTACATACTATAGATTATACCCGTACTATAGATTTTGACAGACATTGCACTGATCCAGTCGCATATCGGGCAGAAAATCAAGCGATTAAGCGCTCAATTAATTAACGTGCAAATCTTAAACTTCGTCTTTATGATCGAACAGCCACCGAGTGACAGTTAAGCCGGTTTAAGAAGCAAGGCTGCAAAGATGCCTTTGCAAATGAAGTCAAAGATATGGCCATTGTAATGAGACCGGTAGTTGACCGGTCGCTGTAAATGACCTTGGTTCGATACAATCCCTATACAGACGACAGACAGACAGATAGTCATCTAACTAGACAGTAAATTGAGCCCAAAAGTTAAGCAACTTAATTGTTAAATTGATTAACGAATAACGTAGGTTGGCTTGCTTATTGTTGTTAAAGGATTATGATGTTTTATTAGCGGATTATGAGCAGTTGGTTAAGCAAAGCAATTGACTTTGTTTCTCAGAAAAAGAAAAACAAAAATTCTCTGTACCGAGCGGGTGTCAAGAATTTAAATACGATGTGTGCATTTTTTTTCCAGACTTCAGACGCTATAAGCAGCCATTTGAGATACTGAAGTGCTACACTTGAGTATACAATCCAATCGGAAATTATCACACTTCAACAATATTAACCATGCATATGGTTATGGGCAAACAAAAGCGAAAAAGCAGCAACGGCAGCTCCAGACGACGATCGTTCATTGTCCGGCGTACTGTGTGTGTGAATCCTCAAATGTATCTGAGAGAACGTCGACGTCGAGTGGCATTCATCGAAGCGAGACACTTTAATCATGCTGAGCACAAGCTACATTTGTATGTATATAATGTCTACGATCGGATCGGATCGGATCCGTTGGTGGGTCGGACATTTGCAATAAGTAATAAAATAAATAATCAAAGCGAAAGAATAAACGAATGAACAACAACAGCAGAAGATACTATTGATTCGGTTAAACCGAACTGTTTATGCTCTTCATATGCCGGTATCAATTTAAGAATTTTGATTGCTCACTATGTAGTTAATTAGTTAGTTAGTTAGTAAATTATATTGTGCTTCTTGCACACTTTATGATTGGTCCAGTCATTACACCAGTTTACAAATTTGAGGCTTATCTCAACACCTGGTTTCTCATAGACCTTTTTTATGTATTTTCCAAAAGTACCAACTATGTTTATTTTCTTTAAAACTGTTTTGGAGATATCCCAAAAAAAAAAAAACAATAAGTTTTTTGACACTTTTCCAGTTATTTACTCATTTACTCCATCAATTTTTATCCGATTTGCATAAGTTGATAAATCTTTCCAACCCTTATGATGTTTTTACGAATCGAATAAGAGTTGATGAAACTACAGGCCAATTACACACACACACAGGCAAAGTCCAAAAAAAATTAAATTTTCTGTTTCTTTTTATTTTATTTGCTCCTACAAATTCCAATAAATTGTGCGATATGAGAACATCCACCAGATGATCCAGAAAAGGATGAATACATTTCATGCCGTTGGTGCGTACGATCACTGACACTTAAAACCAACATTTAATGAAATTTAGAAATCACCGAAAGAGTAGATTCTTTATTTTTGGAATCAGATTCTTTTTTTTAGAATCTGATTCTTTTTTTATATGAAGTTCTGAATCATCCATTAATATATTTAACAGGAGATCCGCGCATTTCTTTGAAATGCAGTTTCCGCGTAGCCATTAAGAATATTTCCCGCCAAATTTGGGTGCGATTTGTGATGAACAAGCTGAAATAAGGCTTTTTTTGGACTTCAGTTACCTGTTATTCGATCCGATCCGCATAAAGAGCGTGTAGAGTTCTTCCGAATGAAATATAATTATGCAAATCGGATAAAAATTTATGTATATATGAGCAAATAACTGCAAAAAGTGCTAAGTGACTTTTTTGAATCTACGCATCAAAATATTTAGAAAAAACCCATCCCTTTTTTTTTGTAAACTACTGTTATAAGTAATATTATATCCAAAGCCAAGAAAAATTTGTAAACTAAATTGTTAGTAAAAAATTCAGAAAAATCCATTACGGGGTGTGGATCGTCCCCCACGCCCATTCATCAGGGTTATATAGAAAAATGCAATTTCGCTTGTATCTCGTTAACTATTCACGATATCGAAATTATGCTACGCGAAAAAGAAAGTTCGAAAATTTACTTATGAAAGATAATGTAACATTTTTTTTTTGCATGTGGTACTGTTTCCCAAAAATAAGGAACCAACGAAATCCAGAAAAATAAATTTTTATAACTTTTTTTCTATAGTCCTTTATATAACCAGCTTTGTGACCAAATGTAAAGAACTCAAAAGGTAGATTGAAGGTAATTTTAATATCTTTCTTTTTTGTCATCTCACAAATAGTAAAAAGTTACCAGAGTTATAGTAGTTTTTTAATGATTGCTAGTGAAACTATAATGTTAGTATTTAGTCGATATCTCCGCCAAATTTAGGTCAAAGAAACTAAAAACGAAAAAGAGTGAGTTTTTTAGTCATTGGTCCAGTCTCCAGCGTCATGGTTAAGTCTTATAATGACTTAACCATGACGCTCTCTTAGAGATTTTTGTGAAATGATCTCTTGTTCTACGCTCTCAGCGCTGCCTGATGTGTGAGTTCACTGATGTATGGAGTACACCATTGCATATAATTTATTTTTTTATTATAATTAAATCATTCCATTTATAATTAAATGGAAACACAAAGTATCTGTTTTAGTTTTATAATATTAAATTTATATATTAGCAGGGTATACAAAAATCATTATAGTTATACAACAAATCTCTGGCGTGTCTCATGCGTATATAAACGACATAAATCTTGTCCATGAAGTGCTGCAATGGATTGCAACGTAGATCAACCAAATGAAGCAGCAACACAATCCAAACTCGGAAGGCATTGCCGGAGAAGGCGGCGTAGGCAGCTTTTGTATATATTCGTTATTCTTTTAATTTTTTCTGGAGAGGCATCGAAAAAAAAAACGCAGCCAGAGTAACCGGTCACATAGAGCGTGTTCAAACGACTCAAAATACACAACAAGTTTTGGTTTAGTTTTGCAAATAAACTCAAAAAAAAAAAAAAGACAAAGTTTTGGTTGCTCTTGTATAGAGTTTTTGTAGATTTGGGTTATGTTATCATGAAGCGCGTACCAAGTCAACACCAGAACCAGAAACCGACGCAATGAGACAGATACGGCAGATGCCAAACGACCTTTGTGCTTTTTTTAGTGCATATGAGCAAGAAACTGGTTATTTGAACAAAGTTTGTCATCTTAAAAGTGATTTTGTAATAGAAACATTTTGATTACTAAAAAGAAAATGGTTAAAACAAAATTGTGCAAACTAAAAATATGGCAAAGTTGCAATAACTTTCGATTTAGCATTACTATTTTGTTTAAATATTGAAATTCGGATCTATATAGAACTAAAGGAAAGTGTCTGGAAGGAGTTTTATTAGTAGGTGGTTATTTGTGGTTATTTTCGACTGCGCCGAACTGCTATAATAATAACCTTTTTTTTTTGTCGTAGCTGTGGTGATAAAGAGATTTAGAGTGCCGAACACCTCCGATGTGACTGCCCTATACTTCTAAGAAAACGATTTCCCGGGAAACCATTCATTTAAAAGCTGGAGGGTCTGGAAAACTTGCCACTATAGGATCAGGCACGTTTCATTGACTATGCGGAATGGTTTCGAAAACCTTCCGCCCAATAAAAACCCAAGCTAACAGGCATCACAATCGACTTATTAACGTAACCTATAAACATGACGCAAATATTTTTCGTATTATGAACGAATCAATAGCAAGATTTAACTAACACACCCAAAGTATACAACTCAACTGTATTCTAAGCTGTAGCGGAAGATACATTAGTATCTAGAAGTATTCGGTATTTTAAAACTATTAATTGAAATTCGATGTATCGGTTATAAGAGATGCACTCGATTCACTCCACATAAAAAAATGTGGTTGCTAAAATAACCTATTTCTGAAAAACTATATAAATTGTAAATCTAATTTTAATACTATTCTTAGCCATACCACTTATATATTGTTTTATTTTGATCATTTGTTTGTATAATGTAAATTTTTTTTCACACTCTAAATTGTTCACCAATAGAATTGTTTACTATTTAACTAACAAATAAATGAAAAATAAATGCCAGCAAATACAAATATAAACTGGTTTAGTATGCCGGGAAATTCAATGATCTATACACTTTACTATTTGGATTATATAGTATAGACTTTTATTTATTTGTTTCTATTGTTTGCTTCGTGCTTGAAACAGGCATGAATGAAGCAAATTACTAAATATAACAAAGTGTGTGCTAAAAACTCAATTAGCAATATGTCCAAGCCGTATATACATTTTATAGAGTTGCTGTTAGCGATTGTAAGAAATTATATACGGGGAAATGAACTTACAAAAGATCTGTTAGTTGCTGGTATTTTATTAGCTCTTTTTTTTCAAATTAAGTCGTAGAATCTTCACAATTGTCTTACAACATTTTTTTTTTGTTTATTTCAGGAAGATCGATCGATATAGAGACTAGAAAACGTAAAATTACTGATGCAAGGTCCGAAGAAATGCCTCCACCAAAGCAAAAAATCGTTAAGCGATTCTTTACAGCTTTCGGTGTCAACTCAAACCATTACAACTATTCAATGAATACCAAACTGCATATGAAACAAACGCACCATCTCTTCAATCTATTTCTAAGAGATTTTGAAGATTCCAGACTACACAATTTTTGGTAGCAGACCAGGTTCACCAAAATCTTCGACCGACGGAAGAAATGTAGTGTTGCTGAAGAACTGTAATTAAATGTCACGAACGAATCTGACCGAATTTTGAATGGAGTAAAAAAAGAGGGTCGAGTGCGCTTGCCCATTTTTTCCTAGCGAAATTTTAAGATAGAATCTAGCAACTTTGACAAAATCGTAACAGCTGATAAAAATTAATTTTAGAAGTACGATCCGGCAACCAAATAGCAGTCCAAGAGCAATTCCATCTATTAAAGTAAGACAACAAAAGTCAGCAATAAAAGTGGTGATGTCATTTACTTCACTCGACTTATTTTCTCCTGAATACTTGTCAGACAGTATGTGCAAAATGGCATACTGAAGACGGCTTACCAAAACTATTCGAAAATTGTTTAAAAAACTACAAAAAAAAAAGAGAAAAACTGAGTACTTATTTCTTACATCACGATAATGTGCCAGCTTGCACTGCAGAAAAAACTATTGCGATCTCTGGAATTGAAGAAATTCGCCCAGCACCATATCTGGCGCATTATGATTTCTGGTTATTTCCAAAAACGGTGCTAGAAAAGGGTAATTTGTAGGAAGAGATAATTTGTAGGAAATAATGCGGAGATAATTTGTAGAAATTGAGAAGCTACAAAAGTATTGAAATAATTGGTGATTATGAAGAGCAGATAGCAATTCTACAAAACTCGTCAAAATAAGACGAAAAATACGAATAAAATTGTACGATATCTCACTTAGATTTCGAGATATCGAATTTTAAACAAAAATATATTTTGAAAATGATAAATATAAATATAAATATATATACTCGATCTCAGTATTGGGCTTAAATTAAAACTTAAAAAATCCTGTTTTCTGTGCAACTAACGTGACTTTGCTACTAAACCCGTATAAGCCTAATATAAATATTTCCAAGTTGATGGATTTCCTTTAATCAATACTTAATATTATAAAGCTGAAGAGTTTGTATGTTTGTTTTTTTGCAATTTCACATAAGCGCTAGCAAGCGAACTAGATGTTGTTCAACTCAACATTAGATGTCGCACCAGCTGGTCATGAGCTAAAGAGGTCAATGATCATGAGTTGGTGTTTTTAAAATTTTATTACTATTATATGTATTTAAAATTTATCTTCTATATATATAAAAATGGAATTATGTATATACATATGTTCCCTATTTTGATCAAGTTTTGTGGCAATAATTAAAATAGTCCCGTGGGTGATCCTGCGATTGGATAAACAGAAAAATTTGTTTAGATTTTTCTAATTTTAATAGAATTGGAGGTAGAGTAAAGGAGCATGTGGAAGGTGGGAAGGTGGAAGAAGTGAAAGGAGGTAGGAGTGGCAGGGGGAAGGAGTGGCAGGGGAAAGAGGAGGGCCGCGTACAACGTCGCGGGGACCATCTAGTAAAAGTATAAAAAGCGAATTATAGAGATTGTAACAGATATAATATATATATATATATATATATATATATATATATATATATATATATATATATATGTGTGTATGTAGTTCAATATCAAGCAATAAATCGATTAAATACAACTTTCTTTTTTATATTATTAAGTTTTAAATTGATTTTAATTGAAAGCTTAGCGAAAAGTGGCATTAAATCATTTTCAAGTTTAATTTTAAGTCGGAATTTTATCTTAGACTGCACTTGGACAGAGCGTTCCCTGCACATGTTTGACGTCAATGGCCTTATCAGCTGCCATAGAAGGCATGTAGTATATCGCTTCAAAAAACAACGCATATTATTTATACATATTAACAATAACAATATTATACTATGTAGTAGAAATGGCGTTCTAAAAACTGATATGAAAATGTCTCCACATTTTAAGATCGCAAAACATTTTTTTTTTATCGTATTATTTTGTTTAAGCTTGCAGTTTGACATTACTCAATTCGATATGCAATTGGACTGGAAAGTAAACAATATGTCACCAAATGTTTTCTCGTTAACTTCTGTTGATAAGCAGAATATACTGAGACCAAAATCGTAAAATTTTAATTGTTTAAGATTTATGGCAAGTGTTGCATGTGCATACATACACATATATCAACAACTAAATACAATAGTAAGTATAAAAATAATTATGAATGCATATATTAGCGATAAGCCGGGCTGTATTTAACCCTACTATAAGTTTTTGAGTTAAAATTTGAGCACAAAAGTATTTTGATAATTTAGATCAGCGGTGGCCACGAAATTTTGAATCGGGAGCAGTACAACAACATCTACAACAAACAGAGTTTTTGAAATCATAAATCTAGGCAAAATGAATACTTTTATGATTCTATGCGTCGCGAAGAAAATCGAGCCTTCGCTGTATTGTTGTTGTTTGGTTTATTAAAGTAAATAAAAAAATCAACACTGAAAAAAATTATTGAAACCATTTAAATTTATTTTATTCATTTATCAATTTTTCGAAGTCTACTTTTTCTTTGCTTATAGAAGTGCGCAATAAATCACCAAAATTTATGTCACTTAACTTATTTTTATAAACATTTTTAATATGTTTTATATGCGAAAATGCAGCTTCACACACATACATATGTACTGGCAAAACTTGACTCCAACTTAAGCATCGAAGATTTTAAAATTGGATATTTGAAAAAATTGACACTTGCTTCCAAAATTTAATTCCAGATTCTTTCACTGCAAATTAAAAATGCCACTTCATTTCCAAATTATTTAATTGCGAAAAAAAAATACTGAGTCTCAAACTCGGAAAATTCCATTGTTTCTGTTTCTCTGTTGAGTTTCAATATAATTATTTACGAGAGGTGAAAGTTGGTTTTGAACCGAACCCTTGAGCAGAACCCTTCAACCTGATTTTGGTTTACGTTTCTTCAGGAAACATACAGCTTACGAATCGAATTGGTGCGGTTTAACAATGTTTCTATAAGCAATGCAAAAAGGGGTTTCAACCGTAACATAAACTAAAACCAGAATTCAGAATTCAGAAACCAAATCAGTTTGAGATTAAAAATTAAGAGAAAACTATAAAGAGCGAAATTCGAAAGTTACACCAATGCTTTTCACATATTTAATGAAAAACCAAGTAAATTTTTGTTACACTCTTCTTAAAAGATAAGACGTAGTTTTAAACCGATCCCGCTTTATATGGTTTGGCGAAAATTATTCGGTTCGTAACTGGTTTGATTGAAAAGTGGTTCGCAACACTGTTGAGGAGTACCAGAATAATTTTCTATTAAGAGATACTTGTTGTTCTCATTTCAAATCGAATTAGTTTGGTTTGGTTTTTTGTTCGGTAATGCATCTCTGGCTTCGCCGCAACTCCGGGTTGGTTCAACTCTCATTAAGTTGAATACAGTTTCGGTACAAAAGCTTCAAAATAGTAATTTTGATTCGTTTACTGGTTTAAAGGATCGGTTTAATTCCGACTCGATTCATAACAAGTTCAGCTCTTTATAGTACATTAAAATGGAAGCTTGCTTTAGAAAATATTTAGCAAATTAAACCCAAAATTTCGAATAACCAAGAAAATGCTTTTCATATCCTCTGCTAGAGGCTAAGGGTAAATTTGTGCAAATGTATGTAACACACAAAAGGATGCTTTCTAGACCCCATAAAGAATATATATTTTATTGATCATCATCAAAAATCGAGTTGATATAACCGTACGTCCGTCCATCGTATGTTTGAACAACATGATTTGGAAACTATAAAAGATAGAGCATCTAAACGAGTACTTGAAGATTGTTGTAAAGTGGGTCACTCACACATTTTACAAGAATCTTCAGTTTGTTATTTAACATTTCTCAAGTTGTTTAATATTGATCAATATAAAAACCAATAAATATTTGAAATCATAAACTTCGGTGGAATCGAAGGTTTAATACCATTCATAGTGAGGTATATAGAAATTTGTGACAAAGTGTTGCAAGGGGATAAAAAAAAAACAAAAAATTGCCTTAGGTTTAATAAACAAAGTGGGTGTCGCACAGCCATTTTTATATACATATCATCAGCATAGGACTAGAGGAAGTTCTCTATAACCAATTTCAGATTAATATACCAAAACTCAAAGCAGAAGACAGACGAACACGAACGATTTCCCGGCGAGATGAAGATGAATGTAAAGGGTCTTCCATTTAGAACATGAAAAAATGTTAACCATTCATACGAAATTTCGAACAGTCTTGTAAAACATAAACTTGGCTGGCGGGTTTGTATAGAGGCTACCCCAAAAAGTAAGCGGGATACGCCCATTAGCATATGTGTGTGTAGCGACCACCATATACAATTTCTAGCTGGTATTTGCTTAAATAAAAAAGTGGTTCATACAACACCCCAAAAGTGGTCGTGGGTTTATATAGCGGCGACCCCAAAGAATGTGCAGGACATGCCCATTACAATATTTATGTGAAACGGGCGTCTATAAGAATTCACTATATTTAACTATCAAATAGTTACTTAAAATAAAGATGTTTTGCAGAAAAAAGCACAAAAGTGTGCGGTGGGCTTGAATCGGGACTACCCCATATCAAATTTCAAGCAAATATTGTTTTAAATAATAAAGTTTTTCATACCTAAAATTCAAAAGCGGTAATGTGGTTTATATGGAGGCTACACAAAATTGGGCAGATCAATCGCATTGTGAAGTATCCGTCCATAAGAAGCCACATTTTCCATTTCTAAGTTGATATTGACTACAATATAAAAGTTTTTCATACAATAAGTAAAAAATGGGCTGGTGGTTTGTATGAGGGTTACCCTAGAAAGTGGACGTGGCATGTCAATGTGGATACTCTATTTGACTGCAATAGAAATAAGTGTACCGGGTTTCAGCAGTATATCTCAAAAAATGATACCTAAAAAATGCGCAACAAATACCAGACGGACATAGCTAGATCGACTCGTCTCGTCGAGCTGATTAAGAATATATGTATATACTTTATGAGAACAACGATGTCCCTATACTGCTGCTGTATGTTAAGCTAAACTCAAAAATTAAAACTGCTTGTTTGCAAGATAATTATTATGGCTACCTGAATATATGGCATACAGTTATGGAAACCTGCTGCCGCCACAAATATCAACTGAATACAAGTCCTTAGAAACAAGGTCTTGCGTAAAATCACTGATGCTCCTTGGTATATGTGCAACAAAGTCTTGCACCGAGACTTACAATGTCAACAGTCATGGAGCAGATAAACTTCCACAGCAGCAGCTATTATGACCGATTGGCATCGCATGTCAATCAACTAAAGGCGGTTTGGGTAGTTAACACCTGTCGAAGACGGCTCCAAAGATTTCACCCGAACGATCTTCCAAATAGGCATTAAGCCTTATGTAATTCTTATTAGTCATATACGTGTGCAAATTCTAAGCTATATGTCTCAATGTCACCTTTTAACATGTTATTTGAATGTATTATAGTTTTTAACTAAACTGATTGATATTTCGATACGAAATACAAAAAATAAGAAGAACGATGTCTCCTTTAATGCTTTACAAACTTTCAGACAAACTGATAATAGAATTTTGTACTATGTGTGAATGGTATAAAAAGAAAATAAACTCTATGGGGTTCAGGTGGTCATATTGTGGGCTTGGTATCTTAACAAATTAAACTAAAGCCCAAGTTTGATGTCTGTATCTCTTATAGTTTCTGAGATCTGCGGTTCCATACATCCAGACAACCGGACGAACTTGTCTAAATCGACACGATTTTCGATGCTGATCAAAATAGAGGAATAAATAAAGAAGAGGTGGTAAAGAAGGGGGAGGTAGGGGAATGGGGGAAGGGAAAGGGAAAGGGAAAGGGAAGAGGGCAGAGGAATTAGAATGGGAGGTAGGGCTATGGTAATTAAATTAATTAAAGGATCATGGGAATGGAGGGGTAAAGGTAGGAGAGGCAGGGGGAATGGCAGCAACGCGCTGGGTACCATTTAAGATAGAGGGATGAAATGTTGTATACATGTAAATAGGATAGAAGGGGTAGGGAAAAGGTGTGGTAAAGTAAGAAGAGGCAGGGTAAGGGGGCAGGGGAATAGGGTGGTTGGAGAATGTGCGGAAGGGACAGGAGAAGAGTGGTAGGAGAATTGGAGGTAGAGTAAAGGGGCAAGGGAAGGTGGGGCATGGGGAAGGAGAGGGAAGGGGCTAGTCTTCGTATCAAATTCATCTCTAAAGTTTAAAGAAATTTTGAGTTTATATTAAATTTTTACCGAAACATGTAGCAGAATACAGTTTCATGATTTAAGCGCCAACTTATTAGACCAAAAAAAATCAAGGTCCATTATTTATCTATGTATTTTCCGATCACCTTTTAATAAACCTTTCACTTAAAGTTACATTTTTTGAATGCAGTTAAAGGGTTAAATATTTATGTATATGTATGTATATTTATGTATGCATGTGTTTTGTGGAAAAGCGAAAAGCGATAGCAAATGGAAGCAAAGGAATGCACGCAGCTGTCAAAAAAGCAAAACCAAAAACAATAACAACAACAACACCACAACCAAACTAAGAGAGTGGGTGCATTCGATAGAGTAAAAGTTAAAAAAAAGAACAGCCATCAAAATGTCAAGGCCTCTCAAGGCCAACAACAACAACAAGAAGCGGCGGCGAAGAAGAAAAAACAAGATTTCGTATTTTAAGCCCAAAAAAAAAACATAAAACTATTAATTAAACTTACCACAAACTGAGCCAACGTCAAACGAAAAAAAATTGTATGTAAATCGCTTGCGGCAAAATAGTTAATTAAGTTATACACGCGGAAAACACTTTATTATTTATAAATAAAATCTAAAAAGCACCACTATCAATTAATAGCATTCAAAGTACATAATAAATCAGCTAAAAGTTTTTAATTTCAAATTCTGCGCAAATCAAAACTAAATTAAAAACTTCATTAAATTGAGCGAATGCAACGCGAATCAAAATCAAAATACAATCAAAAAGAGAGCGGTGTGTATGAAGGTGGCAGGGGAGCAGGCTGCAGTGGGAGCGGCTCAATTCCCGGAATAAATGAAATTCTTTTTTACAATCGAAAGCACCAACACTCAAATTCACTTTGTTTCGTTTTGTTTTTAAGCGGCCGCCGCGCTTGCCTAATACGCACGTTCGTTACATTTATAAACACAAACAAAATTAAAGCCCGACGTATGTACGTAAAAAAAAAAAATTCGCGCTAACAAAATCGCCACCGCCGCCGCCGTTGCCAAAACGCACAAAAACTCAACTCAACGCGATCGACTTTAAAAATCGTCTGAGTTCTGAGCCGCAACAAGTGAGCTGGCAACGATCGATATGAAATGCTTAAGTGTGAGCGAGATAATAGCTGATGGCAAACAGTCACTGTGAATGTTGCGTCTATTGTGAGTGTTTGTGAATTGCGCCCAACAGTTTGAATTTAAATTGTAAATTTTTGAGTATATCGTTTATAATTTAAGTAATAGTAGAAATAGTTTATAATAATTAAGAAAATAAAGCCGTTTATTTTTAGCCAATGAAGAAGTGTAAGGACTATTCTACAGAAGTTGACATTTTCTCTTCTTTATTCTGTTGCAGTTGGTGGCGATTTTGACAGAAGGCATCGTAGACCCAATAAAGTATATATATTCTTGATCAACTCTACGAGACGAGTCGATCTAGCCATGTCCGTCTGTCTATCCGTCTGTCAGTCTGTATGTTGTTGCGCATATTTTGGGGACTATTTTTTATTGTATCCAGTTGAAAATTTGCACAGACACTTATTTTTATTGCAGTTTAATAGAGTATCAAGATTGACGCACCACGCCCTCTTTTTGGGGTAGCCCCCATACAAACCCAACGCTCATTTTTGACTTTTTGTATGACAATTTTTTTTATTGTAGTCCATATAAACTTAATAATTGATGTGGTAGCTTCTAGTGGACGGACTCTTCACATATATATTAATGGATGGGACCCGCCCACTTTTTGGGGTAGCCAACATACAAACCCACTGCCCACTTCTGTGTTTTTGTAAGAAAAACTTATTTTTCAAAGTCAATATTCGGTTAAAATGCGATTTAGTGGACAGACCCTTCATATACATATACAAATGGGCGTTTCCCGCCCACTTTTTGAGGTACTCCCACACAAAACCACAGCTCTTTTTTATACGTTTGGTCGCTTCATACACAGCTACTAGTGGGCGTGTACTTTTTGGGGTAATCCGCTATTAATCCGGAGCTTTTTCAGGTCATCGTAGGCTTGATCTTGCCATCTTAACGTCGGACGTTCTCTCTGACGCCGTCCACTAATCGAATTCAGGTTTTCGTCTTAAATCTTTAGTACTCGAGGTTCATCCGGATGAGGTAACCAGCCCACTTAATGCCATGTGTATTAAATTTAAACAAAGAAAAATTAAAAACATCCCCCTATTGCACAGTTAGCTCATTAAAGATATCTGCTTCTCAAACCTGGGAAACATCCATTGTCAACTCCTTCCGACCTATAACTGTTTTATCTCCGGTAGATAATGTTGTACAATAGAAGCACTAATTCTACCAAAACTATGCCACAGCTTTGTGTGAAATTTCAACACATATTGCGTTGGTTTTAAACAATATAAGAGAACCTTATTAGTTGCGCTGGACTTATCCAAAGCATTTGACACAGTCAGTGATGTGATCTTCTTAAAGAACGTACACTCTACCAAACTACCAAAAGTTCGCCATCACAACAAAGTTCTTAATGCAATTGCAGGCAGTAAAATGGTTTAGCACAAGGAAACCCTGCTTAACTAGCTACAAGTCCAATGGACGCTTTTTAGTGGACCACGCCAATCTAGCCTGGTCCCTAAATATCAGCGGTACCCAATGGAGACGCTTGGAAACTACCTAGAATACCGCTATACGTGCCGCAACCAGTAGCCACATGATGATATACCAAGAGCACCAACAAGAGGAAACTAGAATTCTCTCATCATCAAATAATGATCGTTTCCACGGCTTCCTTTGTGTCTTCACTGTTTAAAGTTTTGCGGCAGTGGAACAAAATCCAGCGTTAGTTAATTGTTGCCTTTACAAAATTTGCATACCTCGGAACGGATATTCAGAGGCTACCCACGAAATACGTATCCGAACAGACGTTTGTGAGCGGATCAGCGAGACTCTGACTAATTTGAACCCATCAAGTCGCCTTTCTTAGCTCTGCAACTGCATGAACTGCTTGCAAATTATAACATACGTTTTTGTGTATAAATATGGCAAAAGTCAAATATCCATACTTAAGCATAATAAACTGTTTTTTTTTTCAAATAAGACAGAACGTAACGTTTGTTCAAAATTATTTCCAATCTTTAAAGTCATAATTTTTTATTAAAATACTTTTGTAGCCGACTGGATCAGTTCGGACGTTGGACATCATAGCGCACAAATGACACAATAAAAAAGGTTTAGGATCAAAAGTCGCTGATAGCTCTCTCAAAACAAGAATTTTCTCTATAACACTAAAAAAAAAAAATAAAAATACAATTGCCTTTTTTTGATAGGACGTCATAGTTCGCAAGACAATTTGAAATAAATATGTATACTGACATAGGTCAGACAGATGCACGTTCGCTTCGCTCGGCCGACAGCACTTATAAACACTCTTGTGTATTACACTAAAAGCTAGAATTTTTCGCCTAAGCGACAGTTTGCTGTCATGAAAAATGTAAACAAAGTTCGAGTGAGCATTTAAACAAATATGTTTTTGCTACAATTTCAGGAACGGTGTACTTTACAATTATGGTTTTTTCAGAAGTTTATGCCCATTGGCGAATTTTAGAAATTCCAATAAAAAATCTCAAATTTTGTCGCTTACACGTTTTTGGCAGTTATGGCTCGATATAATGTAAGACAATTAATTTAAATCTGAATAATACTTTGTTCAAAATATTCAAAATTTTACAATAAACAATTTTAAATTAAAGAATAAAACTTTAAATTAACATGTGAAAAATTAAACATAAATCTTAAATCTGTGTAAATAAAATTTAATGCTGTTCGTTAGTAAGCGCTTTACTTGAAAACGGATGGACCGATTTGGAAAATTTTTGATTCTAGGGAAAATTGGAAAAGCCGTCCGAAAATTTAGAAACATCGGAAAAAACCGAAAGTGCTTATTTCTATGGGATTTAAGTTTTACCCCCAAGGGGAAACGAGGGTGACCGAATTGTGGTCAGAGAGGGTTTCTGTGAAGGCTTTTCGCACAGTGTAAAGAAATAAAATTCCAATCCAATATTGGCTATAAGCAACGAACTATGATACGTAAGAAATACAAATTATTGTCTGTTAATCTTTTATAAATAATACCACTTTAATACGGGCTTGAAAGGCTTAAGACACGCTTAATTTGGTGTATCTTATATCAATCCTAACAAAATATGCCACACAGGTCTAGATCGAAGCACTCCAATGGGTAGCCTCATACAGATCTGGCCCCCCATTGTTGAATTTTTGTATGAAATTAGTTTTGTTTTCGTTGTTAATTGAGCTAGATATGCCAAATATGGTGTATTTTACGCCAAAACAAAAATAAAATATTCCATATATGTATAAAATATAAGCTCAGCTCAGCTCGGCCTACTATAAGGGCTAGCCCAATACAAACCTGTCCCTAATTTTAAGTTTTTATAAGAAATTTTTTCGTTTTTGTTCTTAATTAAAATAGAATTGCCGATTTCGGTGTAACTTAGGCAATCCTAATAAAATATCCCGCATAAGTTAAGATCGGCCCACTATAGAATGAAGCGCCCGTACTAATTTATGATTCAAATATGGAGGCATAGTCAAAATACAGGGTGTCTTGAAGTGAAGCGCACTCAACTACTGCGTTCATTCTGTTTTGTGTTCTCACAGTTCTCCTGGCACCTAACTCTGACTTTGTTCTCTTCTTGCTTTACTAGCCCGCTAAGTACTCCTGATCCTTGTTTGCAAAAGCGCTCTGAACCGTTGAATGGTGCATCTGCTTCTTTTCTTGCCAACTTATGTACCTCTATTTTTCCGGTATGCCAATGTTTTCTCTAAAATGTTAGCCTATTGAATCTACCTAGGGTTTCCAATTTTTCGAGCTGGTACACGGCCAGCTTAGTTATTATCATATGCAAATTCAATACTCTGATAGTCGCCTGACTGCAATATTTTCGTTCCTGTAGCTCCTAGTTAAGTTGAATTGAGCATACCTTAAAAATAGGAGTGTCTTAATATTCAATATCTGCAATAAATCTTCGTCGTGTAATATGACTTGTTTAATGCATAAAATCTGCATAGATTGTCTGACATATAGATTCCCCGATTCATTTTATAGTGTCTCTTTAAGAAATATGTTCTGCGAAAAATTTTTAAATCTAAGTTTTTACTGAAATTAAACTTTTCTTTCTTAATAAATACAACACAATCAGCTTAATTCTAAAAGTTAACACCTATCTAGAGCAGTTAAAAGGGGTTTCTATTTTTTTTTTTTTAGCTTAAGAAAAAGTAATTGTGTTTGCATGTTTTTGTGAGTTTGTCTGTTTGTGTCTGCTGTGTATAGTCAAATAGATTAAATGCATTTTAGTTTTCCTTTTTCTGCGTTGCAGCAATCTTCCAAGCGCCAATTGTGTAACGCAACCAAATTAATGTCAAATCGCTGCCCATTTGCAGCCACGACCAGAATGGTGTCAATTTCGAGCCCTCGATTTCTGTCCATCGTACAGAAATCTCAGTCATTGGTATCTTCAGATGTTCGGCCAGATAAAGCAATTCGACGTCAAAGGCCCTACAAAATAAAGCAATCAGTTAATTCCGGCAATTTTGTTCAGCATGCAGCGACTATGTACTTACCAACGCTCAACGTGCAGACTTGTAAACAATTGACGCGCTGCGGCGCGTGTAAGAAGCTTAAAACCGCACTGCGTATCACGTATGCTGCGCACGGCGAAGAGCCAGACGAGGAAATGGAAGCCGTGCATAAGAATGGTACTACAATAAAAACAGTTTAACTGTATAAATAAAATTTCATATGCAAAGCCTAATTATATACCGGAAGAAACTACGTGTGGCAATTGCATCCTCTTCGAGATGCGCACGCGAACCAATGGCAATGGCATGCTGCTGCCAATCCTTCGTTAGAACGCTTAAACCATCGGCTAATTTTTCATAGTCTGCGAATTTGGTAGCACCATCAGCATCAGCGAAGAGTAAAGTACGTCCGCGTGCGCTAAGCATGCCCTGTAATTAGAAGTCGGTTTAGTTGCTGGATGATATGAGTTTAAATATTGGATGTACAACGTTGCTCCCACCGTTTTCCTATAGATGACGTTAGTGTTGTGGAAATAGTGGAAATAAATAGGTCAAAAACCGGCAAAGAGCGTTGGAAGAACGAAAATGTTTGAAGATGAAGAATTAGGGGCATTGCTTAATGAAGACTCGTGTCAAAGTTAAGAAGAGTTGGCAAAATCATTGGGAGTGACTGAAGAAGCAATTTCGAAACGCCTTAAAGAACTGGGAAAGATACAGAAACCAGACGTGGTACGGCGTTTTCTTTTTGCATGTGAACAGCTGCTTGAAGGACAGAAAAGGAAGGCATTGTTGCAACGAGTTGTGACTGGCGATAAGTTGATCTGCTACGACAATGCTCAATGGAAAAAGTCATTAGTTAAGCGTGGCCAACCATCAACGGCAAAGCCGTAATCATGGATCCAAGCTTATGCCTAGTATTTTGTGGGATCAGCTAGGGGTAGCCCACTATAAGGTAACCAAACTGAACGAAACCATCACGTGGAAACACTGCAAACAACAGTTGATGTATTTATGCAGAGTATTCAAGAAAAAAAATGGGCGTAAAACGAGCAGAGTCGCGATATAGTGATTTTAGAGCACAACAATTATCGGTCTCATGCTGCAAAATCATATAAAATCATATGGAAAAATATGGAAACTGTCAAATGGAAAGTATTTCCCCCGCCGCTGTAATCAGCGTCCAACATTGTTCCTTCCGATTATCACTTGTTCTGTATGAATAATTTTATCCTGGCTGACTCTCGTAATTACGCGGAAATCAAAAATTGGGGTTGATTAGTGGATTGCTTTTAAAGACGAGTCGTTCTTTAGACAAGGATAATATATTTTTAACGATTTTTGCACATTAAAGCCTCATTTTTCAAAGAAAAGCAACGAACTGACTTCGACTTCGAGTTACCCTGTACTTTGATTAAAACTCTTTATATGATCGATCTGGATATGGTACGATCTGGAAAAATGATTAGAATTGATGAAAAATTAGAACTAATTAAACATAAAAACAAAAACGGAGGGCAAGTTTAAATGGGGCTACGCCTTAAAGTGATCCAATCCCGAGTCTCCGAGAGCTGTTTGTACAAACAAACGGACGGACATGTCTATATCGACTCCACTTCCGATGCTGATCAAGAATACATATAGTTTGTAGTATCCACCACGCCTTTTACTGTCTGTAATATACATTTGCACAAACTTTATATACCCTTTTACCGTACTATGGATATAGAGTATAAAAACGGCGGGAGCATAGTTGTATATCCAATAGCATTTAAACACTTACCAACCGCACAGCGCCACCTTTGCCACGATTCTCAATCAGCTCCAGCACGCGTAAACGCTCCGCCGTATATTTACGTGCATATTTAAGCGCAACGGCGACAGTGGCATCACTGCTGCCATCGCTAACGATGATTACCTCGTAGCTGAAACTGCTATCGCGCTCCAGCTTCGCCTCTAAAAATGCCATACACTCATCCAGCATGACTGGCACTGAAAATGCAAAACAAAACCCCAATTGCGGCGTTAAACTAAACAACCTTGAAAACTATTTAACACCATTTTTGGTGACACATACAACGCTTCTCCTCATTGTAAGCGGGCACGATGACACTGAGTGCCAAGGTGGGCGCATCTGCTATACTTGGGAATTCATGCTTCTGTATGGAATCCGGATCGAGATAGGTCTTCTCCTCCTTGTGTCGCTTAATCAACGGATACGGCTTGGTTATATAGCTGAGCACTGCTACGAGCTAAAGATATTAAAGTTAATTTTATATACATATTTATTATTTAGTTTACTTAAAAGATTTAGCGGCAGCCACTTACCACAAGCACAAAAAGCAGCGCCGCAACAAATAGCCACACAAATAGTTCATAGAGAAATGCTAGCATTTTTCCGGTTTTATTACTCAATATTTAACGCACTGCGTAGGAGTTGGCATTTAGCAGTGTATGTAATTTCCAGCCACGTAAAGTTTTTCTGCTTAAAACTTTTCCGAGAAAACAGCTGCGAAATTCTCGTGGCGGCTGCAGCGACGTCGCGTTGAAGACGAAGAAGAGTTTTGGTAGTCATTGTGAACTTCATGTAAGTCATGTGAGAGAGAGCATTTGTTGATAAGAGCAACCGTGGAGCGAACTAGAGCGGTGGAGAGATAGAGCGCAAAGTAAACGTTTTGTTTACATTTTTTTACAGGGCTGCCATAGATTGCATAAATTCCTACGTATACACTACTTTTAACGCGTAAATACGAGGGCAATTTTATAAGTTAGTGATATTTTCAATTTCAAATTATATTGATTTGAGGGTAGCTCTTGAATTTTTTAACTATTTTGATTTGAGGGTGGTCCCTGAAGTACCCAATCTGGAAAATTAAGTTTGTGTTTGACGGTCATTGAAAGCATGTTTGCTTCCAATGGCTGTCAAACATAAACTTCAGAACCAATCAGTTTTACACAATGAGGATGTTACCAGGGTTTTTAACTTGACTTTGCAGACTAAAAATACTTATTTAAAATAGGTATTGAAAAGGACGAAGATACCACGAAAATTATATTGAAATATTGTCCAGCCATAGTTTAAATACCTGGGGCAGTACCAGCTGATAGTGAACTATCTGCAAACACTAAGTGCAAAAAACCTTCACAGTGCTTGCTATCCTATAACAATAGTAACACTAGTCGACAAATTAAAAAGAATAAAAATAAAAGTGCTTTCGATGTCATATTTTTTTTTCTTGTAGATTTTGGACTACTGAACTCGAAAATAGTTTCAAACATTTTTTGAATGGATTATTTTTCGGTAGGATTTTGTTACATTTTTTTAGCTACGAGTACATATATCTCAAGTTATGAACGTCAAATCTGATTGCGAATCAAGTGTGAATAAAGATAGTGATATACCTAAAAAGCTGGTTTTAATTTTTTTAAAACGGTTTAATAGTTTGAGTGAAAATATTTTTAAAAAATATGAATTTTCTTAACAAAACTGAGGTCAATAAATTTACTTTTAAAATAAATTAGGAAAAATAATTTAGAAAATTAGGAAAAATAAATTAGAATCATTTAGAAAAAATTAAATTCATTTAAGTTTCCCTAGTTTCGTATTTGTTGCGTTAAAAACGAATCTATACCATGAGTTTTCCCTCATGGAGAGTGCAGAATTTGCACAAAGTGAGCAAATAACTCCGATCTATGTACTTTATTTCCTGATGAAACCTCTCACATTAGTCGTCAATGAAATCTAAAAGACTCATGGGGGTACTTATGGTGTATTTTCAGCGTCAGATCAGTGTCACATTTAACTTAGTATGACGTATGTTACAACTTGTTGTGAATTATAAGCGCATTCAATTTAGCGGAACATTCACATCACAAAATTTTCTTGGACAAATCGAGGTGTAGTTGATTAAGTAACGTCGGGTCGGTCTTTTGTAACAGTAGCCTTAAAAAAGCCAATTGAGCAACGAAGAGCTAGAACTTCTAAAAATATTAGGAGATATTCCGAAAAAAACTAATTTTTTTTTTTAATTTATTACAAAAAACGAAAATTAATGAAAAGTATCTTTCATTACAGAAACGTTGTATAAATTATGTTGTCTGAAAAATAAAAATACTCTTATTGTCACTCACATCCTTTTATTTTTTTGCTCTGAATTAATTGTATCAAATTTTGTGTATCTTTCGTCAATCTTTATAAACTATATATACCCAGATCGCATTACTATAAGCCCTCATACAAACCTATTCCTTTTTTTAATCTAAAAACGCCAAATTTGGTGTGTGTTTCGTCCATACGAATATTATATGCCGCATATATGCAGATCGAATCACTAAAGTATATAGCCCTATACAAATCTATTAGACATATTAGGACCCTTGGACAAGCTACAGAGTATCTCGATGTGGAGCACCCTCGACAGCAGCCTTTTTTTAAACATAAGAAAACTCTTCCCATTGGCCCTGTTTACTTTCAAGTTGATAAATCGAGTTTATTTTGATAAGTATGGCTATAATTAGGCTCCATACTAACTTTCAAACGAATATTTAAAAGATTCACGGAACAGGGCGCAGACAAGTCCTCCAACAGAGGGATATGGCTAGATCGATTCGTCTCTTCCTATAGGTATATACTTTACGAGGTTTCCAACGCTATATTTAAGCCGTTGCAAACCTTGTGACTAAATTATAATACATATTACGCACACTCTGTATTAAGAGTATACAAATCCAATAATATAGATTTCAGATTTTATTTACATCTTTTCAAATTCAAAATCAGCAAAAAAAATTCAAAAGTTTAATATGAATATGCTCCCAAATATAATATTGGCTGTTTTAAAAGCATCTAACTTGACCTGACGCAACAAGTGCCTCTTCAACCTTTACTCAATTTCTCAGAATTACTCTCCCTTGCTCTCTCTCTCTCTCTTTCTCTCTCTCTCTCTCTCTGTGTTTTAATATCTCCCTATGCCATTCCAACACCCACTCGTCTTGCGCACTCTTCCAGTAGTTAGTTACCCTTCTACAGATTTCGCGGAGTAGGAGCAAAAGGAAAGCATCGAAAACCATTCGCCAGATACACAACTAAAAGATTTTTCACTTTCTGCAAAGAATTTTTGCAAGTGAAACGAATATTTTGGAATATTTAATACAAAAAATGTAAAAAATTACATTGCTTTTCTGAACGATTATCGCGTATAAAACACACAAAAATGGCTGCATGCAAGTTATTTATAATTTCAATGCCATTGCTGGCGCTGCTCGTTGCTCAATTGAGTATTGGTGCTCCGGGTGCTGCTGCGGCGCGTCTTCAGGCCAGCGCCGGCGAGCTATTCACTTACAAAATCGAACCGCAGCTCTTCAATTGGACGCATCAGGTCATCAGCGAGCAGTTTCGGTATCGTCCGTCATTGCAAAACTATCCCGATTTGCCTTCCTGGATGCGTTATATGTATTCGCGTGAATATCATGCGGGATTTTTGTACGGCACACCGCCGGAATCGATTGCGGGCAAACCATTTAATCTTGATGTGGTCGCACTCAATCGACAGAACTATGAGACACGACAGGCGGTATGTTGAAAGTGTTTGATGATTTTCACATAGATCCCATCATCGGAAGTTGAACACACAATATTTTTTGGAACCACCCCTAAAGCATCCCTTTTCTAATAAAAAAAGGATCATAGAACTTGGTTCATGTACATAAAAAAAGTTTACGACAAATTGAGAACCTCCTCCTCTTTAATAATCGAAATAATTATTATGCATAAATTTTACAGACCATAACCATTTTTGTGGCGCATAAATTTCCCACACCCAATGTCGTGCAAATGAAAATCGACAATCTCAATTGGGTGCATCTAATGGATCCGGGACGTGTAGAGAATTTGCGTAACATCTTTCGCAAGGATCTGTGGCCAGAAAGTGTGCAGGATCTGAGTGTGGTGTTCATGGAGTCAGCGGTGAATATGGGCGGTAGATTGCCATTGCGTCCACAGCAGCGCGAAGGGTAAGCTGCATCAATTCAATTAGTAAATATAGTACGCCAAAAATTATACGATGCCAAAATCTTCTCTTACAGTGTCATTGTGCATTTGGGTAGTCTGGCCAAATTCTCGCCACGTCTCATGGTACTGCAAGAGGAAGTGCGTCCTCTGTATAAGTTACCATCCTGCACCTATAAACGTACTTCGGTGCAAAAACTCTTCGAGAATTCTGGTTTTAAGTTGGATTGGTGCGCATTCCGAATGGTCGGTGTCGAATCCAATACGGAAATACTATATCACAATCATGCAACAGCCGGTAGCAATGGTGTTGATGCCTATCAAGATGCTTCGGCGGATGCCGATGTCATCAATAAACACAACGAACGCTGGCTGAGCATTTCACGCGAGGATGTGCCCTCACGCAATTACATTGATGAGTTTGCATTCGCATTTGCCATACCTGGCATGATTTTTGCGGTGCTCGTTGGTATTTTATCTGCAGTACTCTGCTTTCAGCATGAGAAATTGTAAGTAGAGGTAGTGGTTTTGAACATAGTAATTTTTTTTGTTTTATAATTTTATTAAATTTCTGTTTGGTTTATATTTTGTTGTAGAAATGATCCCTATGCTGAGTTCTTCTTTCAAAATGTTTTTCATTTATGTGAGGAATCTTGTGCGAAATCGCAACAAGACTCTGATAGTGAAACGGAGAGGTGATTTTATTTAGTTTAATTACTTTAGACTCTTTAATATGATATCAAAATTTGTTGCAATCTGTTTAATATTTACATCTATTATCGCTATAGCACCATCAGTTTGGCCTACACTTCAGCTTCGACTGTGCAAATGGTTCAGTGTTCAGATACGAAAACAACACAACCCGTAACAACTTTGAAAAGCCTGAAGGATCCAAATTTTCTGTTAGATAATGCTAGTCTGCGTTCTATGAGGTTGGTGTCTGAAAATACTTCTTAAAGAATAATTAAATACTCTCTGTAATATAAATACTAACTCTTCAATTTTTCAGCCCCAACAATAACATCTACGACGGTACTACAAATGGCGGCTATGTACGTCCGAAGCCTCCACCTTATAAAGGCGGTGTGGACATTTGACAAACAACACCACGTGTACTCTACTGTTAAATTGACAGAATGACATAATATCATATCAAAACAAATATTGAGTTACATATAGTATATTTATTGGACAATATTCATGTAGGAGTCGGTAGTGCGTAAAACATATACATATGCAAAATATTATTCGTAATGTATCACCATGCGTTTATGTGTTCACATAATAATAAAATCATTTTTTGAAGTTCCATGCTAAAAATTAGACTTTTAAGTACTTATGCATACAGCGAAGAGACAATAGTATTGAAGAAGGTATTATCCAGTGTGCTTGTGTGTTAGATAAACAAGATTATCATTAGCAGGAAACAAAGTTTATGATACATCAGGCCAACCACACTGCTTGAAGCAGCCCATTCTGCATAAGAACCAATATAAATTATGTACAATTCGATGAAACCCTTAATTCCAGATCTTCTAGTCCTAAATATTAAACGTGGTTTCCAAACGAATAAAACGTAGTGAAAATGTATGTATTTAAATGGATGTTCTTTTAGACATCATTTAGTTACAATACTTCTCTGAACTTAAAAGGTGAACATCTTAAGGGGCGTTTGTAGACGTTTGGAATATTGGAGAATAAGCAATCTCCTACTTTCTCCGATGGTTTTTTTAACCACTTAAAATTCTCTACAGAAAGTAGTTTAATAATCGATTTGATGACACATCCAGCTATCTCTCATGGGAACTAAGAAAAAATTTCAAGAGACCATGTTGGGTTGTTAAAAATTGTTCTTCATAATGCCAATTTCTGCAGGGGATTGACTAAAAATCCACAATTTCTTTTTTTTTTTGTTACAAACATTTGAACAAACTTAGTATACACTTGGTCCCTGTCCGTCAGGGCTGGGTATATAAATAACTAGAAAACGCTAATAAAGTCAAGCCCGTCGAGAGCAGCGCAAAGGTGGTAATTACCCAGGGCCCGGTATCAAAGGGATTCCATTTGTTTAATTTTTTTTTAAATGCTTTTCATATTTTCATGTAAAAATAGGTGCCCATAATGTTTTAGTCCCGCGCCCGGATTTTCGCTAAACGGCTCTGAATACTGCTAGATGATTGTGGGCGTAGAAGGCATGGCATTCAGCCCCTTTTTAAATTTGACCTGCGTATGTATCAACCGAATCTAAAAATCGGAGTATAGAGGCCATATTTTTATATCCTCCGAGATTCTAGCATTCATACGGACGGATTCGGAGAAGATGACGTGTCACCGGCCATTTTTTCAGTGGATCGCTTCTTTCTCGTGCTTTTTAATATGTACCAAATCAATTCATTTTTCTAAATGATTTAAATAGAATCCTTTTCCTAAACGTTAATAACATACTCTATAAATTTCATAACGATCGCCTAAATAGTTGCTGAGACTTTGGTTCTTGTTTGGTATAGGGACGGTACCATTTTTAAATTTTTCACTTTTAACTAATAGCGTAAGATATAGCCGGCTGATCCCTTGATTGAGGTGACATATGGACCAATACGAGTATGATCTATAATAAGGCCAATGATAGAGATCGTCCAGAAGCTTATAAAGTCAATAAGCTATTTGGAGTCTTTCTTGAAGGCTGTTTGATTTCAACCTATTTTAAACTTAATTTTGCGATTGCTGGGCAGCTCTAGATGAGGTCTTTCAGAGTTTCCGTAACTCCCGGATGTTTGCATTTCCTACAACCGTCCATGTTGGTTATGCCTATACAGTGCGCTGTCCTACCAACAATCTGCAGTCTCGCCACTTGAGCTGCAGTATGTAGTGTGACAGTTTTTTGTTACGTTCTTATCGTGGATATTATAAAGAAGGAGGAGGTGTTCTGTCAACTCTCTCCAACTTTGGTCAAGATGAACTTCTCTAGTTTACCATAAGTATATAGCGTATGTAGGGAGATTCATACGCCTGTTATTTTTTTTAAAGGTAGTCCGACGACTTATTTTGCTTGACTATCCCCATTTTGTTAGCGTTAATGCCCCGGTGGCTAGGAATCCAGAAGATGTGCACTTTTTTTGATGTGCGAAGAGTATCAACCGCATCTCTGCTTGCCTGGGCACTTCTGGCAGATATGGAGAGTGCTTGCTGGGCATTCATCTCTGCTTGACTATCGATGAATAGGTTTTTCGTTCTTGTGTGGTGTGCATCTGCTGGGCAACTTCTGATGTTTTCCTTATTGCGAATTCTGCCGCTGCAGTAATCGGGTAGTAAACCACCGCTCCAAGAGGTTAATTCATTTTGAATACGTCTGTAAATATTTGTTTAGGATGTTTCTTCAGTCCTGTGTGCCAGTCCCCTGGTTCTAGTGTAGTTGGTGTGAGGTTCTGGTTTTGGGAGTCATGTAGTCCGGTCTGCTGAACTCCGTGCCAACTTAGCTGTATACATAGCTTTGTGCCTCCCTGAAGCCTATCGCACAGAGGCGTTGAAACGACTTCTTTGTGAGCAGACGCGCGTAGACTGGACTCGTAGCATCGTTTCCAGTGCTCTTGTAGGGGTGATCCGCCACGCCACAGTTATGCAAACTAATGCCTAACGTTGGGTCCTCTCCATTAGCTTTTGGTATATGGAAGGTATGGATTGACATGGGTGAAGCATTGGTTTTGATGAAGAATTATGGGAGATATGGTAAACCGATAAAAAAAACTACTTTAAGATATAGTATTTTATGGTTTCTCAATAATGAAATATTCTACATGGATCCGATTGAAGCTCCATTCAAATCTAACTATTTTCGACATATCGCGTTATTGATTTTTACTATCGATAGACACTGCAAAAGAAATTATCGGTAGGTTTGCATCTCTATCTTGTCCGTCCGCAATCAAACTGATAACAAAATCTTCATAAACCGTCGGGTCGGATCGGTTTATGCAAGGTGAAAGTTTTCGCATAGTTTTCGAATTTTTTGAGTGAAAAAGTGCGTTTGAAACCAACGCAAAAATGGAGCTAACTGAGGCTATTAAAAGAATACAAACGCTCATTGAAGCGTATAACATAAATCAAATAAATCTCATCTTTATCGTCTTCACCGTAACCATTGTCATATTTGGTAGCCTAATTACGCTAGTAGAGAAGCATTTGCCAACAAGTATACGGCAATCCTTTCGCTATGGCAAACACAGTCTCAAGGGCAGCAGTGATCCGCTAGTGAGTCGTCTGGAAATACCGAAGAGCTGGTTCAAACACTTCTATGTCTTTGCGTTCGCATGGGCGCTGCTGGCGCTCTATCTGATATGCAGCGTTGTTCTTGGCGCACAAAAGGAGGCGCCGGAATATGTTTTAAGTTTTCTGGATTTTATGGCCGGCGGTGCGCGTAATAGGCGTGTACAGGTGGATTCCAATACTGCCGTTTTGGCAACGGTGCTGCTGACAATGCAATGCGGACGGCGTTTCTACGAAACACACTTTCTGCAAATCTTCTCCAGGCAAAGCAAAATGAATTTATCACACTACATTGTTGGCTATGTGCACTATTTCGGTGCAATTATAGCGCTGCTCTGCAATACGGCAGGATTTGTGCGTGGCACACGCGCGGCGGCACTTTCATTGAACGGCATTACGGGTGTCCAGATTGGCTGTATCGCTTTCTTTGTAGCTGCCTGCCATCAACAATATCTAGCAAATTTAATACTGGTTAATTTACGTAAGGATGCTAAGACTGGTGCTGTTAAGACGGAACAACATTTAATGCCGCGCGGTGGCAGCTTTAATTTGATTTCATCGCCGCATATGTTCTTTGAGATTGTCATGTATTTCTGTCTGGCGCTGCTGCAAGCAACCTGCACAACATGGTGGTTGATTTGGCTATGGGTAGCCAGTAATCAGGTGGCTAATGCATTACTAACGCATCAATGGTATCGCGAGAACTTCAAACAGTATCCGAAACAGCGACGCGCTATTATCCCTTTTTTGTTGTAGAACTAAAGATAGACGTCGACTGCAGACTCAACATTAAGGGTTCTCAACAGGCGGAGTAAACTTTCTCTCCAAAATAAAAGAATCATATACCTACTTGAGGATACGGCATACAATTTTGGTGTATCTGTGCACGACTGAAACGGATAGAGAATAAAGGCTTACCACTGTATGTGACTAGTACGTTCGAGATTCAACTTTGCAGAGAGACATCAACTTGGCCACCGTTGAGGAGCAGAAGTTTTTCTTTTTAAGAAGATATAATGACCAGCTACTGACGCATAAGTACAGATTGGCTAAAGTCTAATAGAGTAATTTGTGGCTTAATTGTGGCCTTAATAATCAACTAAAACTAAACATTCCAACGACAAAAGCCTCAGGAATTCATTTAAAAACTATTGCTTTTTTTAATGTTTAACTAGTATTTAAGTAAATATTGTTAATGGAATTTATTAAAGTCATTTTACAAAATTTGTCGCTGCTTCGAATTTACACTAGAAAACGTTAAAATGACGTGGTTTGTTGACTTGAACATGGGAGTTAAAGCGGCGGTGGCAGCACGTAGTAACAGAGCAACCTTCTCTATTTGAACAAGAAACTGTGGGATAAGAAATAAATGAAAAGTTATACATGATGATTTAACAAACGTAAGTATGTATAAACGCACCTATAAGGATAGCCCTGCGCCTTTGAACGGAACACCGACAACAGAAACGAAAAGAATACGGTAACCAACGCCAGCCCGACCATAGCCATAATGCGATTTTTATTGCCTATCTTATTTGCGCCAGATTCGATGAGCAGTATCATGCCCAGCACAATCATGGCATCTGTAAAATAATTAGAAAAACAATTTTAAGCTGTTTATACTGCTTTCTTACTTACAACAATAGTCTACTTACTTAAGAACAACACAATATAGGTCTCCACCACAAGTTGACCCTGTGACGAGCCGTGTATATAGGCAACACCACCATTTTGTGTCTTGTGCACCAACGGTGGTCCACGTATATGATTCCACATTTGTCCTGAGATCATGACAAAACAGAAGAACACTGCTGCTGCAGCCCATAGATTTTTATTGTACAAGAATTCCAAATTATTGCGTCTTAAGTACAAGAAACCGCCCACTAGTGCTACCAGGGTGATCATTGCCACAGTACCCGAATAGTTTGGTGGTCTGAAGAGGCGTATCTGTATATCGGTGCGTTCGGCAACAAATTTAGCTATGGATTCAGCAGCAAAGCCAACACGATGTATATCCATGGTATCGGCACCCTTTGGTTTACCCTTGGCGGGGAAATGCATAAAAACGGGCGCCGTATTTAGACGCAACAATTGAAATACATCGGAACCCTCGTCGAAATCGACCATGGCAAAGAATAATTTATTCGAGTAAATCGGTGAATAGCGATACGAGTTTGCAACAATAGAGAACTCGTCGTGCGCATGGCGACAGATCTGACATTGACGTGACGGCGCCAGCGCCGTAAGCATTACGACCATTGAATAGTTACGGGGCGTACTTCTGACATATTCACGAAATTTTGCACCATTAAAACGCAGCAGTGACTTCTTCAGATTCATGTCCAAGAGACTTTGTACTTTTTCCGACAATCCGAGTGTCTGCAAGTGTATTTAAATAACATATTAATTAATTTTTGCTTTGTTTTGGTTCCCCGGCGGTGTTGCTTAGGCACCACCACCGGCATGCCGCAATGACGTGGCCAAGCCATTAATTACCGACAATAACGTACCTTCGTTTTGCTCTGTGCTGTGCTGTACGCGATGCAGGCTAGCAGCACAAGCAGTGCGCTAATTAGTATATTGCGCAGCAGCTTCATTACGAGGCGTTGCTAGTTCAACAATTAAGTAATTTAATAAAGAAATCACAGAAAGTTCAACGAGGAAAAAAGTTTAGCGGCAGCGACTACAGCGAATGCAGCTGATTGCGTTGAAGAAGAAGCGCAACTGTCAAATGTGGCAGAGTTGCCAACGTTTTTTTTCTTTGCTGCATTCAATGTAGAGATGAGCCGAACGGCGATTTTACAACTTTAAAAACAAGAAATTCTTCATATAAAAAAAAAAATGCTCAAGGATGGAAAAAATACAATAAAGTTCTAATTAAATTTTGCGTTTGCCCGACGTACCGGCAATACAACCATTTGACCAGTATATACACAAATTTCAATGCCGAAAAGTTTGTTTTTCTTTGTAAATAGTTAACTTACTTTTATTATTTTTAAATAAACTTTTTAATAAACAATTTAAATTTAAATTTTAATTTCTATTTTAAATTTTTAATCCAAAAAATTTTTTTTTTTTGGTTAAAAACTTAAAATTCTCCATACATCTAACTACATTAGCATGGATCCAGGGTATTTCGTATACATAAATACAAGACTGCTCTATTCTTATTAGTTTTAATATAATGTCTCTGGGTACTAGGTACTTTTCCTGTCAGGTCCGTACTTATCTTAAAACTAAAGAATTTTTATACCATTCGCACATAATGAGAAATGGTGTTATCATTTGCCATGAAAGCTTATAACTAGCTATGTCCGCCTGTCTGCCCGGTAGTTTTGTAGAAATAAATTTTTACAATATCCAGCTGTTACCCGGCACCCACTTACTTATTTTTATTGCAGTCAAACTACTTTTGAGCTTTTCTATGAAAAACTTCATTATTTAGGTCAATGTCAGTTTGAAATTGAAATGGCGGGTTCTTATGGACAGCAGCTTTACACTTTTTCCATACAAACATGTGTTTTTGTTTTAAAAACTTCTTTATCTAATTCAACATTAGAACAGAGTAGTCCTGTTGTCTTTGGTTGACTTGGTGGTAGCATGCTACCCAACGTCCTAATAAAAAAATCAGCTTCAAATTTCATATGGCGTCTTCTTATGGACAGCTACTTTAATCACATATACTAATGGGCGTGTCCCACTCACTGTTTGGTGTAGCCTCTAGGCACAATACAGAGACGCATGAATCAGATAAAAATTTGGCGCAAACGCACTCATTCTGCATGCTCTGCTTCGGGAAATAGTGATCAAAGTGGTGGTACGTCGGGAAGTTCCAAAATGAGCGCAGCTCTCAAGCGCCGTCGGCTGCAATGGGCCATAGCGCATCAACACTGGACAGATTTGTGAAAATGAAACTCTTGGATTTTGCACCAAGCAACACAATGCTATTATTGTGAAAGAAATTCTTGACCAAAAACTGAAAAAATACCGAACAACCACCGTATTCATCCGATATAGCTCCCACCGACTATTTCCTTTTCCTAAACTGAAATCACCACTTCTAATCATCCATTTTCAGTCAAAGACATCAAAGAGAATTTGCGGCGGGAACTGAATTGATTCCGAAAAATTAATTAAAAATATTTGGATGATTGGATTATTCATTGACATAACTTGTTTCTTTAACAATTTTGTTTTATTGACCGATTCCCGGTATATTTTTGACAGAATGTATATTTATGTATATATCGTATTAAGTAATAATAATTGCCATGGATATGGGGGTCTTGAAGGTAGCTGATAGTTTGGATTTAGCGTGTGAAAGACATTTATAAAATTGTCCTCCTCTACTAAACTAAATGGTTGTGGTCCGTCTGTGAACAGCCATAGCAGATGTTTATCATCTTCCTTGTGCTTTTTAATTAATGGACGCGATACGACTGATGGCATTTGTAATTGTCGCGGTTTCCATTTAGGATTTCCTACTGAATCACCAAAACAACAAATTTCCAGAATTCAATATTTTGTATAGCCCAGCTTAAATTAATTGAGTACGAACACGACAATCAAAAGTGGTTTACGTCCAAAAATAGCAACAAACATATACAAAAGCTGTGTCAAAAAAGAAAAATGGGTTTCGAATGACAAAAACACACTAATTTAAGAATGTTTTATAAATTGTTTGATAAATTTAAGTCTTTTATTGGTTAGTTCATGACAAATCTATCTATATGTATATAAAACACATAAAATGTTTCTACCTATGTCCGTTATTGACTTTGAAAGCATCCAACCGATGTGCTCCAAACAGGTTTCATTTGAAAGGTAATAATGCGAAGATGGTTTTCGACCACTATAATAATACATTAGGCACATTCGGTCGATTCATGAAGTCGATTTTCGAATTTTCCCATACAAAAATTTTCAATCTCATCAAAGGGTGGCGTTACTCGCAAATAAATTGAAAACATTGGTATGAATTTTGCGCATAATCATCATTCATTCTCATCAGAAAGTTTTATCATTTTTGGTTATAGCGTTGATCATGTTAAAGAATCGAATTAGAAAATAAAAAACCTCATAAAAAAAATATTTGTTTTCGTGAAATTTGGTGGTGATCCTGAGTATTGCTTGCAATTGTAAGTGTTCATTCAAGTTTATTTCACTTTTCAAAGGAAATATGCCATAATAATCAAAACTAAATCCAAAAATTGGAAATATTATTTCGCTTTATGTTACAGTTAATTAGAATCAAAAAAAAAAAAATTGAAATATTTAAAAGTAGACAACTCTGCACAACTGAGAGTGATTTTGATTTCAAAGCAGACAGCGATTGCCAATCACAGTTTTCACATTCTTGATTAAAGCAACGCTTCACTGTGACTTACAAATAACTGTGAAAAATTCACCGGTTGCGATTTTTTTTCTCACATTTCCCATGCATTGCAATGCAACGACAATCCTATTAGGCGGCGGCGTGTAGAACAACGAAGACGTTGGATGCGCTTCGTTTTATTTTTAATTTTCTAAATTATTATAATTAATTTCAATTTAGCCGTGCATTTTTATTTAGTTTAAACTGCATAAATGAGCGATGTATTGCGCAGCTCACAAGAGCGTTCACGCAAACGTAAGCAATTGCTGGCACAGACGGTGAGTATTTTTTACGTCTGGAACGGGGGATAAGGGATAAGCAACTTGTAGCAAATTAATTAAATGATTTTAATGTTATTCGATTTATTTAACACAAAAGCTGGGCCTATCTAGCGTTGAAGAGCTAAAAAAGGTACTAGGAAATACAGAAGATGTTAGCAGCGGTAATCGCCAGTTGATTTCTAGCAGCGGCAGTCGTGATGAAGATGACGCCGCCGCTGGTCCATCCTCGTCGAAGAAATTACACAGTGAAGTGATCTACAGAGATTCGACAACATTTCTGAAGGGTACACAGTCTTCCAATCCGCACAATGACTACTGCCAGCATTTCGTTGATACCGGACAACGTCCGCAGAATTTTATACGCGATGTTGGACTGGCCGATCGTTTTGAGGAGTATCCCAAGCTGCGTGAATTGATACGTTTAAAAGATAAGCTCATACAAGATACTGCATCGGCGCCTATGTATCTGAAAGCTGATTTAAAGTCGCTCGATTTTAAGTCATTAGGTTCGAAATTTGATGTTATATTGATTGAGCCGCCGCTAGAGGAATATGCACGTGCAGCACCATCAGTAGCCACAGTTGGAGGTGCACCACGTGTCTTCTGGAATTGGGATGAGATTCTAAGTAAGTTGTAATGTTGAAATAGTTCAAATTTTGTACATATTTACACTTTTCGAAACAGATCTCGATGTTGGTGAACTGGCAGCGCATCGTTCATTTGTATTTCTATGGTGTGGTTCCTCCGAAGGTCTTGATATGGGACGCAATTGTCTAAAGAAATGGGGCTTTCGGCGTTGCGAAGATATTTGCTGGATACGCACCAATATCAATAAGCCAGGACACTCAAAACAGCTGGAGCCGAAAGCAGTCTTCCAGCGTACTAAAGAACACTGCCTGATGGGCATTAAGGGCACCGTGCGCCGTTCCACCGATGGTGATTTTATACATGCTAACGTTGATATTGACTTGATCATCTCGGAGGAGGAGGAATTCGGAAGCTTTGAAAAGCCCATCGAAATATTTCATATCATTGAACATTTTTGCTTGGGACGTCGTCGCTTGCACCTATTTGGACGCGATTCTAGCATACGCCCCGGTTGGCTAACAGTTGGACCCGAACTAACCAATTCGAATTTCAATGTTGAACTCTATCAAGATTATTTTGCCGAAGCGCCAGCTACAGGCTGCACAAGTCGCATAGAACTGTTACGACCGAAAAGTCCGCCGGCTAATAGTAAAGTGTTGCGCGGACGTGGACGTGGTGGTTTTTCACGCGGACGAGGACGTCCTAGATAGTTAGAATTAAAAGTATTAGAATACTAAAGTAACAACAAACACATACACAAACGTTTTGTATTATGTATGTATGTGCGCTCATATATTTTAATGTATGTATGTATTTTAGAACTAAAGACGCTGCATGTTTCCTGTAAGTTTTTTTTTTGTATTACACACACATACATACATACGACTAAGATTAAAGTTAAAACGATGTCTAAATGGTAGAGTTTTGTTGTAAACTATGATGCTGTTGCAGATGTTTCATATACACATCCAGTTCATCTTCGCTCCCAGAGGTGTCCTGGCACATTTCTGCATGATTTTTCTTGTCACTATTGCTGTCATCACTTGCATCAAAGTATGCATCCTCTTGATCCTGATTCAGTTGCTGTATGTCATCCAATTGCGCATTATCATCGACTACGCTATAATCGAAATCTTTATCTTCACCGGCAAGAAACTGTTGCTGCATCAAACCAATAAATTCCTGTCGCAACAAATCACGTTCGCCTGCAGTAATCAGCTTAGTTGTTTGCGGCCGCTGCTGTCGATTTATGCCGTACTTATTCTCGGCAACTACAGCCGCCTGTGTACGCTCAATACTTTTCGTGCAATCTATATGCTCGTCATCAAAACCGCCCCATTGTTGGCGATAACTGCTGGGTACTTCAATATCTACAGTTGGTGGTGGAGTTGCAGCTTTTATAGACGGCAGTTCGTTTGTTACATCAACTGCTTCATGCTCCACCAGCTGCAGGCAATCATTACGTTGTTGCTGCTCCAAACTGTGCATTAATATGCCGGAGAAAGTGGTGTTGCGTACATCGTAATCATCGCGTTGCTTTTTCTCTGCTTCGCTGAGATATTGTCCGACCAACTCCTGATAAAGCTCCGGCGCACGCTGCATCATTTCATGCTCACCGAAGTATTCACCTTTCTCGATAAGCTGCTGCATTGCCGTATAACGCCGATTCTTGACGCATAAGTGCCGCGTCTTCAAACGTTGTTTGTAGTCTAGGACTAGCAACTGCATCTCCTCCAGATTCTCTTCACCATGCACTGCCGCCACCAGGCCTAGCTGTTCCACTGTATTGAGCTGTGCTTCATTTAGAAAGCCACCAAAACGCATTAGAAATGTTTCACGGTTGCGGCTGTAGACTTCCGCCGCAATGCGTTGTTTCTCTGCTTTGGGCAGTTCGGGATCATCGATTTGTTGCGATTTAAAAACAATTTTTTCATTGCAGGATAATGCTTCGAAGATGTCAAGTATTTCAGCGGGCATCGCATCTTCTAATGGCTGCTGCTTCTGTTGCTCCTCTATTTCAATAAGATCTTCGGCAGTCATTTGGTCTGTGTTTATTTTAATACGTTGTCTAAAATATAAACAAAGCTGTCACAAGCGTAGTTAGAAACAAGGGCGTAGTCTGCTATTCACAAAAGGGTATTTCACAAATTGTACTGACAATGTTTTTCATTTCATTTTTATACCATTCACACATAGTGTGTATCACACAGTTTGAAATGCTATTATCAGTTTGTCTGAAAGTTTGTAACGCATTAAAGGAGGCATCGTAGAACCCATAAAGTATACATATTCTTGATCATCTCGACGAGACGAGTCGATATAGCCATGTCCGTCTGTCTGTCTGTATGTTCTTGTTAAGTTTTTGGGGACCAATTTTTATGCTATCCAGTTTGTTCTATTTTAATGTTTTTCCACAACTGAAGTTTTTTTTTTTGTTAAATCAGAGGCGTTTTACTTACTTAAATGGTATAACAACCGTATATTAGTAATGACCGCACGTAGGAAAGTGAACCATTTTATATAATGTATCGTGAGTCGCTGGCAATACAAAGTTTCTTGAGGTCAACATAGACATGGTCATGCCATTGTAACCAAGCTTACGTGTTCTCTTAGCAGCGCTTAGGGGTTTTTTCGGGTATACTGCCACAGTGCAGCCGCTGGAATTTTAAGAATTGGACTATATAACTCTCAATATACAGGTCATTGTTTATAATCGTATTTCGAGAGAGAGCTCAACTTCTCCTTTACTCGCTGAGCCCAAAGTAGCAGCGGTTAGTAAGCCTGGTTCTTCATCTGATCTCCATCTGATTTGGTGGTGGTTATATCTGTTTCCAGGTATACAAAGTTTTCTACAACATTGAAGTTGAAATTCTCCATACCTACAGATCGTTCAAGATACGCCTATGGTCTGCGAGTGGAAACCAAGAACAATGTCTTGTCCTCGTTCACCGCAAGGCTTTTAAGACTTGACAGTTTCACAATCTCCGTAAACGCTTTGCTAACCTGCTGTTCGTTTGTACCGATGTTTTTAATGTCTTCAGCATACGAGAAAAGTATGACTTTCTTATAGAAGGTCGAGCCCGATTGACGTAGGATGTACTCCATGAGGACATTAAAAAAGTCACTATAAAAAAATACACTGCCTGAAACCACTCTTGGTATTAGAGTACTAGGATAGGTACTTGCCTAATCTGGGGACACTTTTTGTATTTGATAGCGTCACCATGCAAAAACGAACCAACTTTGCAGAGATAGCAAGTTCTGATATAGCGTTGACAAAAACTTCGACAAATATGTGGTGTGTGTCTTTGTTGTACTCACGGGTCTTCTCCAGGAAATTTCAAAATCTGAAGGTTACTTTAAGTTTTTCTGTGAACTTTTCGCGAATTAGATTGGTTTGGAAAAGAATGCCAAAGTTAAAAATAAAAACTATGGCTGATTTTCGTAAATCAGAATTATAGTCATGTTGTAGATGAGGAGAAAACGGTACCTCAATCCCCTGACTACGTCCTTGGCTAGAATTCATTCCAATTCACAGGAACAGCTGTTTGAGTTGTAGTTGTCGTTGTTGTTGCAGTTCTGCATTTGGTAGCCCTTACCAAAACAGCTGTTTGTATTGTTAATTTTTAGCGGCGTCAAATGCCGCCGCTTTCGTCGTGTCGTCGATACAATAAAAATTTATTATTCTGTTTAATTGTGTTATTTAGACAGTCATTTCAACGCTCTAATCAAGCAAGTTGCAGTTTTATTGTAAAAGCACGCGTTGCGCCCTTATTTATCGTCCATTTCATTGTGAAATCGTGCAAGTGTGTCGCGTCGCATCTGCGGAAAATCATTTTGCCTAAAAAAAAGAAAACACGATAAGAAACACATATTTATGCAATGATTCACAACAAATAACGCCGTACAATAAAATCCCCATTTTATTTTTAAAACTGTTTACTTTTGGATAATTACACGCAAGCTCCCGGTATACAAAATGGATTGGAATAATTTCAAATGGAACTGGACCGAATTCTGTCCGACCGGTTTGAAGCCTTTCGCCAATAATACAAACGATCTGTTGCCCTGCTTTCAGGAGATTATACTGCAGCTGCCCGTGTACACCCTATTCGCCGCGATATCCGCGTATTGCTTCGGTGCCTATACGCGTGTTATCGTCTCACGTAATCCTACACAGTTGCGTTTATTAAATCTAAGAATATGCATTGCATTTGTACTGGCCATGCTGCCGGTTTTAAAGATATTTATATTTCATCATACGGGCGTGAAAATCTATGCTGTCGATGTTTTGGTTGTCAGCGCTGAGTGTATTATGTGGGTGGTGCATTGTGGTAAGTGGAATTTAGTTTACTACATAACATATTTGCTGTATTAGAAAGTTTTGAGGTTGCTATATACTTCCGACAAACATTCTCATTGAGTGGGGGGCAATCAGAGCAAGCGCATTTTACACAACTACAGAGCAGTTGCTACGGCATGTTAAAATAGGGACCCGTAGTTTTTAGTTCTGGGCGCTGTTTTTGCTTCACGGTTCTGTGGACAAAAAGTAAAAAGTGTATTTTCAGTTTGTCGGTAACCTTGTTACGCGTTGAAGCTGGCATCAGAATATACACCAATGCATATGTATATATTCTTCATCAAATCCACAAGACTAGGCGATCTCTAGCTACTTACTCACTTGGTTTTTGTATCCTGTACCCACTGCTTGAAAGATTACTTAAAGTGTGTGCAAATGTATGTAACAGGCAGAGTGAGGCGTGACAGACCCTATAAATTTTATATATTCGTTCTTTCTTGTTTTTATTACAAGAAGTTAGAGTATAATAAATATTGTATTGCCACGCCTTACTTGAAGTGTAGCCACCATACAAACACATTGCACAGTTTTTAGTTTTCTAAAACACATATCTAAAGTTACGATACTGATGTTTCTTATATTACCTTCTTATATACCTTCATAAAATACACATTAGGCTTAAATCAGACTTGCTATAGCACCTTCTTCTATAAGAAACTTCTTTATTGCACAAACAAGTAATTCCATACCTGGTATAATTGCAACTAATATAAATTCTTATAACGTAAGCAATATTCTAAACGAACAACTGTGACATATAGTCCTTTACAAATCTATGGTGCGGATGGGACCACCTATTTTAGTATCCCAACTAGATAATTATAATTTGGTGTCGAATTTAATTTTCGAAATAAACAATACGCTGAATGCCATTTTTTTTCATGCACTAATGCACTCCGTATGGTTCTATTGTTTTTCTTCTTGTATTATTGAAACAGCTTTGCATTAATCAGCGGTTGTGTAAAATTTGGTTTTGTGGTTCAATAAATTCAAGTAATTTGCCTAAGACTTCATGCAAAAAAATGCAAAAGGTGTTCCCATAAACATTCTTTATTCTCAACAATGAATCGAATTTTTGGTCGGAAATATTTTTGATTTCCAATATTGTCTTATAATGTCTTGAGCAGCGTTGCTCTATAGGCAGAAGAACATTGGTGTTTTTGTACAATTTACGAAGCTTAAAGACACCTATCTGCCTTCCTAGTAAATATTTATTTCAGCAGTTTTTTACTTCTTTTTATTACTTACAATATAACTATTATTTCCATTCCCTAGGCTATTTGGTATCATCACGCACCAATGGTGAACTCAGTCATCGCGGTCCGCTACTGATAAACGTTGTCTGGTTGACAGTACTTGTGCTGGATGCTGTCTGGATGCGTAGCAGTCGTCACTTTGACTGGTGGCCTTGGAGCCTGGCAACACTGATCTTTGATATATTATATGGTCTAACAATGTGGCCCAACGGCAGTGCAGTTTATTCCGTCACGAATTTTGCTTCAAATATTGTATGTATATCTACTACTAATAATAATTTATTATGACTGTTTTTTTAATGCGCATCTAACTTTCCAGGAGCAAGAGGCTTTACTTACAAATCATACGTACTTTCAATTTGATTTCAATGAGGCACATCTGGGACATGCACAGGACGAGGCTAATTGGGCTTCACGCTTCATTTTTCATTGGGTTGGTCCGCTCATTACCAAAGGTGTTGCGGGCAATTTAAAACGCGTTGAGGATCTATTCGATCTCCCAGATGCTTTGGATATTACACGCCTCAGCGAACGTCTACAGCTATCCATATCGCAATCGAAAAGTTTTCTGCGCGCATTGCACAAGGCATATGGCGGTGAATTCTACTTAATTGGCATATTACGCTTTGTTGCGGATGTTTCCGGTTTTGCGGGTCCTCTGCTACTCGGTGGACTGCTTAAGCAAGAGAATACGTCTGGAGATGAGGTTAATAATGTCGCATATTTATATGCTTTCGGTCTTTTTGGCACCACGCTGATTTGTAAGTGTTTTGTATGCATACATATACTAAAATACGCCTCTAATTAATGCTATTTTTTATTATTTTTGTCTACTAGCTGCGCTTTGTTCGACACATTTTCGCTGGCGCATGTCAATGATCGGCATGAAGATGCGTATTGGCGTTGTCAGCGCCATTTATCGCAAAGCTCTGGAAGCACGTGGACTACAAGATGCGCGGCCAGAAATTTTGAATCTTATGTCAACTGATACAGATCGAATTGTTAATTCGTGCGTTAGTTTTCATTCGTTTTGGAGTATACCATTTCAGGTAAGCAATTATATGCAGAACCATTCAACTATTTTAGGAGATGCATCTTGTAAAAATTTAAAAAAAAATAATAAAACATGTTCCACACCCAATGAGCAGGGATAACTCAAATACATAATACATAAGGAGAGATATTTCAATTAACTTCAATTCGAGATATTGTAAGATAAATAGAGATAGACGAAATGTCTATCATGCTATGATGACATGTGCCATCATGTAGAGAACACCTTCAGTTCCTGCTGAATTATTCTCTAAAACAACAGAAAATTCGTAACGCAAGCCATAGTATTAACTACTTTTGATGATTTTTAAAAGACAAACTTCAAACAACTTCGAGGAAGAGCAACTACTACAATCACAAATCCCTTGTTTGTCAATAATAGCAGCCGTTAGCTAAATTTAGAACACCATGAAAAAGCTGAGCGTAAATAAAGCGGCTGGAGGTGTGATCCTAGTCGTATTGTTAAAACTATATCCAAAGTGGATGGCAGAAGTTCTACAGCCGCAATAGTCTCATATCTGGAACACACGATTGCCTTCTGGAGAAATTGAAAGTGGAGTGTCCAATTATCAAAGAAAGACGAACCCACAAGCCCCAAAAACTGAAGAGGAATCACACTGCTCAACAAAAACTACAAGATACTAGCCACCATCCTGTACCAAAGCCTTCAGGAAAATATTGAGTCAAAAATTATCGATAAATAGATCAAATCAATAGCGTACACGCTATTATCAAACAAACTAAAATAGCAAACGCCACAACACCTGTTACCTACCTCATGTCTGCATCATATCATTCTTCTTCTACACAATCTTCTTCAGTACTCCTGCCGCCCCGTCAGCAGACAGGAACAGGATCGCCCTGGCAGTTATCGTTCATTGTACGGTGAATTTCAGACCTTTTTCACTGCCTTCTGTCGGTCGACAAGATTTATTCGTGGAGTTGCAACGTCCGGCTGTAAAGTCCAAAGATATGGAGATTAAGCTTGTGAACTTATATCTGTCACCAGACAACAGCTGCAACTAGAGTATCGTTCGATCATAAGCCACGTGTTTAAGGAGATCATCGATTTATTCTTTGTGATTTCAATGCAATGAGATGTGGTTCTCGGCTCTAGGAAATGATTCAAAAGATCTCCTTTTCTCTTAATCAATGATGATTGTTCTACAAGGTTGAGCACAACTACTGCTACCTCCCCTGTTTTAATTGCCGCCAGTGGCTCGCTTAACTCGCAACAATGAGTGGTCAATTAATATAACGTTGAGTGCTGACCATATTTCTATTGTTGCCACAATGTGAGTCATCTTGTTGCGGAGCATATAAAAGTAAAATGGCTAGAATGCTCATATAATTCCGACTTTTGTTCGCGAGCTCTGTGGAACACTATTAAAAACTTGCAGGCGCTCCCCACAGTAGAGCTCTCTCATCCATTATATTCAAAGGAACTTAAGTGGTATCGTCAATGATCTGTGCCGCCCCTTTCTTTAGACAGTTCGTGGAATACCCTTCGAAACAGAATTGGCTAAAGCGATATCTATATGTCTTATTCGAACGAAGAAAGTATAAGGGAATATGGGAACTTCAAGATGTGAAGAGGCGTCTGTAGCTTTTGATTAATCTAAATTTTCCTAAGCTCTCGGTTCAGACGGCATTTCACTGCTAATGCTGAAGCACCTTGGATCCATAGCAGTAGAGAACTTATGTACGTGGTAAACTCAACTAGTTTCCAACTAATTTTCGATAGGTTGGAATATGAGCAATCATCCCAATCATGTAACCCGCACGAGAGTTGTACCCACTCGTAATCGTGATGGCATCAGACATTAGTAAAGCACTCAAAGTACTACACCAGCAATTTGAACTATGGCGTATAAAAAATAAAGAATCTATGGACACTCACATACACCGCCGTAAATGGAATTGGTCTAGCCACGTACTAAGAAAACCACCTGACAAAGCAGCATAGCAAGAATGTGGATAGAATTGAATTCACACAGCTACCACCGAATTGAAATCCAAAGGCATGTTTGCAGCGGTCTTTTCAATAAAAACTATTCCGGAACAACACCTCATGTGAAAAAAATAAAACCAGTTACCAAGTACAGAGCCAGATGCAGGGTACTCGTGGAAACGCTATGCTCTCAACGATCTGAAGCGGGTAGCAAATGTTATTCCAATACAAGACAAAGTTTATCTGCGTATAAAAAGACTATTATAAAAACGTTAATAGAATACATATCTTCTCAAAACTTCTACTCGTGGAAGACAAAATAGAAAAAGATTCTTAAGTGATGTAATGTAAAATTATGAAGGAGATTTTAGAGCTAATCGTTCTATAGTACACCAAATCTTCCTTCAACGTTACACCAAATCTTCCTTCAACGTTATATCCTTTAAAGAGTCAGACGGAATAACGTTGCCATATATCCTCTTTTTGAGGATTTTAAACCAACATATGATATTATTAATAGAGTGCCCCATTTACTAGAATTTGAAATTCAGATCTAATTGCAGTATAAAAATTACAATGGTAAACGTAAGAATTCTGCACAAATAGAGCTAGGTAGATGGGTTCACATGCCTAATGTTCCACATAGAACTAGACAAGTTTATTAGAGACTCTGTAATAAATATAAATGGCACTATTTTCTTCAAGTCTGTGTAGATGTTAGGCTAAACAAATTGCAATAACATTCTCGTAAAATTATTAATTGAATTGAAATTAAAATTTAATTTAAAATCATTTACCTTCACAGCTATTCACCATACTTTTTCTGCTCTATACACAACTGGGTGCTGCATTTATCGCTGGTCTTGTCTTTGCGGTTGCACTGATACCCATTAATCGTTGGCTAGCAAAGCGCATTGGCATCTACTCTTTTGGCTTAATGTCCGCTAAGGATGCACGTTTGTCAGCTACAACAGAGACCATGCATGGTGCTAAACAAATCAAAATCAATGCCTGGGAGGATATATTTATAGAGAAAATAGGCATGTTGCGTACAGAAGAAATGAAATTTCTGGGCAAGCGCAAATATCTTGATGCCATGTGTGTCTACTTTTGGGCTACGACGCCAGTTCTAATGTGCTTTCTTACCTTCGGCGTCTCAGTACTTATGGGCAATCCGCTAATTGCATCGACCACTTATACAAGCGTTGCACTATTAAATATGCTCATTGGTCCTTTAAATGCATTTCCTTGGGTATTAAATGGCTTGATCGAAGCTTGGATCTCCATTAAACGTGTTAAGGAATTGATTGATGTAAGTATTGTATAAAATAATATTTTGAAACTGCTTATATTGAAAATATTATATTTATTTTTTGTATTTTGCAGCTACCTAACTTAGATTTCTCCAGTTATTATAATCCCATAATGAAACAGAGCAACAGCGCTGCTAATAATTCGACCAAAACTAAACCAATTGTACTACAAATGAAGTCGGCAAGTTTTTCACATGATGCTACTAATACTACTAAGGCTGGCGACAATGCAACAAGCACAGAAACGGAAACTATCTTTAGATTAAAGAATGTAAATCTGGAATTTAGGCAGGGCGATCTAATTTGCATTGAAGGCCCTGTTGGTGCTGGTAAAAGCACTTTTGTTTCGGCCATTGTCGCCGGCATTAATTGCACAGATGGTGAAGTTTGCATTAATGATTTAACCTCAGGTGCGTTTGTATTGAACAAAGTAAATTTTGAAACAGTTGTAAAGCTTTGTTGGTTTTCTAATTCTTACAGGCTTTGGCTATGTACCACAAACACCTTGGCTACAACGTGGCACTATACGCGACAATATAGTTTGGGGCGCAAACTTTGATGAACAATGGTATAAAACAGTTTTATATGCTTGCGCTTTGAATGAGGATATTGAAACACTGGGTGGTGATTTAATTGGCATCGGTGAAAATGGACGTACACTGTCTGGAGGACAACGTGCACGCGTAGCTTTGGCACGCGCTGTGTATCAGGATAAGAAAAGTAAGTATTTTGAATTAAATAAGCAAAATTAGAATGCGTAGCGCATCGGAGAGTTTATATAGAATCAGTACGTTTCGGTTTTTATTGACATAATAAAAATAGACCCCTGAAAATTTTGTAGCGATTTAATTGAGGTCAATATAAACTATAGTAAACCAACCTATCGTAAAAGATGCACTACAACGATTATTACACTTTTGTTTCATAGATAAGCATACGGTTTAATGACATTTTAATTCAATATCAGTTTAGATTTCTGTCAGAAACTAATACGACAAAATGATCGATTGATCAAGAAAGACCTCAAAGCACACAAAAGCTATACTCGTACACTTTTTACAAGTTATTAACTGAAAATGGATGCTGTTTATGTAAGAGTTACCATTCTGTTGCTTTCCGAAAAGATCAAATTCCTTAGGGTGACCCTAGACAAAATAATAAGCTGGAATACACAACTTAAAACAGTTTTGGACAAAACTACTAAATGCCGGAGAACCGGTCAGCGTGTGTTTTTATTGAATTATACCGTGCTGATTACGCTATTTGCTTGTGTGTTGGCCAACACTGTTGATATGACAAAATGTAATGTCTCGCGTGAATACAAGTACTTATGCTGTGGGCCATTGAGTTGCCTCATCTGACACGTTTCCATTGATTCTACAGATTGGTTCCAAAGGCGGAAACAACCTTCTGTCAAATAAAAACCTAAGACAACGGGCATCACAATGAGCCGGACCAATTGGCCTATAATTATGTGATGCACTAGAAAAATTATTTCAGACTGTATATTAAACCAAATAATATCTCAATAATTTTTTCTTTCAGTTTATCTATTGGATGATATTCTCTCGTCATTGGATGCACATGTTGCTAAACACATCATAGTGCACTGTATACTTAAATTACTAAAGAATAAAACTCGTATTATTGTAACACGTCAAGTGTTTCTATTCTATCATGCGAACCAGGTAAGTCCAACAAAAAAATTAAAAAAGGCTGCAAAAGTCTTTTTTTGAAATCTACTGTTGTACTATATACATATTCTCACAAGCATTTATTTATAACTACAGATACTTAACATAGAAAATGGTATCGTAGGCCCAAGCGAATACATGAACGACAGCATCGACTTGAGTCTTGAGTCCGATGCTGAAGATGACGAAAATGCTGATTTGGAGGCGTTGCGCAGACGTTCTATTGACTTGGAAAATGTACAAGAGAAGAAGAGCGTCGATAGCGTAATGCTAGAAGAGTCTCGCGAATATGGACAACTTTCGCTTAATGTGTTCTCCTGCTATTGGAATGCGGTTACAACACCATTGGGTCTGACCGTATTATTGTTTGTAGTATTGATGCAACTTTCACGCAATTTCTCTGATGCGTGGCTAGCGCATTGGGTTACCGATACAACGCTTGATCCGAATAAGACGGATACTATTACATTGGATCATGTTATACTTAAAAATACAGGCAGCGGCATAGACAATAATAGTTCACGCACGAATGGCTACTATTTAAGCATATTTGCGTCGCTGGCCGTAACCAATTCGGTTATGACATTGGCACGCGCATTTCTCTTTGCCTATGCCGGCATTAAGGCTGCAAAGTTTATGCATGAAAAGCTTCTAAATCGTATTATGTTTGTAAGTACCTTTATCAAATTAATTGGATTATCATGAGATCAAAACATTGAGAAAATGTTGATTAAATCCAATATGTTAGGCATAAACCTAATATAATAATTACGGATGGCACGTCGGTGTAATTAAATCAATACAACAATTAATTATACAAAAAAATAAGATTTTCGGCTTGTGCAGGCTTTGAACTTTAGTATGTAAAGAGCGCGAACAGTCACATAAAATAGTTCTTAATAATCGTTATCGCAAGAAGCATAAATTGTGTCATAAAAATGGTGACATGAATGACTGGTTGCGGTGTCCGAAACACTCAATAAATTTATGCAAATAAAATGTTATTGTTTCTTTTCACCTCTAGCCAGCTAGTTAAACTCATATTTTCATAAATAAGGTCACTAAACAGATTTAATCAACATTTTCTCAATTGTATTATCTATAAAAACTATATTAATTTAAACACTTTACGCTTTAATTGCAGGCCAAATTCAACTTTTTCGATATAACATCTGTTGGCCGCATACTCAATCGCTTCTCCTCGGATACATATACAATTGATGATTCGCTGCCGTTCATTTTAAACATTTTACTTGCGCAAGTCGTAGGCTTGGCAGGCGCATTGTTCTTTAGTCTGTATGCGCTGCCCTGGCTTGGTCTAGTCATAATACCAATGATACCAATTTATATTACCCTACAACATCGTTATCGACAAGCCTCGCGTGATATTAAACGTCTATCCAGCAATGCGCTCTCACCGATCTATACACAATTTACCGAAACGCTGCAGGGTCTGGTAATCATACGTACCATGCGTGCCAGTGCACGTTTTCAGCGTGACTTCCATGCCAAACTGGAGGAGAGTATTAAGGCACAGTTGACTTCTTGTGCAGCACAACAATGGTTGGAAATGCGTTTACAACTGCTGGGCACGGTATTGGTGGGCAGCGCTGGTTTATTGGCAGCTGTAACATCAGCGCATACAACGAATCCTGGTTTGGTTGGCTTGGCCATTTCGTATGCGCTATCGATAACAGTGCTGCTTGGTGGACTACTTAGTGCCATTGCCGAAACGGAACAGGAGCTCATTGCGGTCGAACGTGTCGATCAGTATTTACAGCTTGAAGGTGAACAGAATGCCGCGGGTAGCGCAGATCCGCCATTCGGTTGGCCAACGCAGGGTGTGCTCTGCTATAAGAATGTGCAGTTGCGTTATCGCGAACACTTGGCGCCTGCACTGCGTAATATTAACTTTGAGACGGAGGCTTTTGAACGTATTGGCATTGTGGGACGCACAGGTGCAGGCAAGACATCCGTGTTGGCTGCATTGCTGCGCGTCGCACCGCTAAGTGGCGGTGAAATTCAATTGGATTGTGTGAATCTTAAGACGCTACCTTTAAGTATTTTGCGCGAGCGCGTAGGCGTCATAACACAGGAGCCATTCCTTTTTGAAGGTTAGTTGTGTTAATTTATTTTTGTTCTAAACTTTAACTAATTTATTGATTGCAGGCACTGTGCGTGAAAATCTCGATCCTCGTCACTCCTACTATGATTCGGAAATATGGCATGGCATTAAACATTCTTCCGCTGCAACGTTGCTCGTACAACAGTTGGGCGGACTTGATGGACGTTTGGAAAAAGGTGGCATTAATCTCTCGGCCGGACAGCGTCAATTGCTCTGCTTGGCACGCGCTTTGCTCAAAAATGCAAAAGTCCTATGCATCGATGAGGGCACTTCCAACTTGGACGATGAATCCGATTTGAGTATGCAGCAAGCTTTACGCAACTCTTTCAAAAGTTCCACAGTAATCTTTATTGCACATCGCTTGCGCGGTCTGCAGCGCATGGATCGCATTGTAGTGCTGGATCATGGTGAAGTCATTGAGCAGGGCAAACCGCTCGAATTGGCCAATGATACGCAATCTATGTTTCATGGCATGCTAGTTGCACAGGATATTAGTTTGGAAGACTTCTCCAAAGTTGATTAATTTTTTTTTTTTTTTATATAGATTAATTTTTATTAGTTTTAGGCTGTGAGACTGGGGTCATACTTCCTGCTGTTATATGTTCACATTGTAAATAATTATGACACATCTAAACACTTTATTTAAGCAAATTATATATAATAGTAAATTGTGTTACTATTTATTTAGTGTTTTATGAGCTAACTATCGTACTAACAACAATTTAGTAAATCATTAAATCAAAAAAACAATTATATAGTAAAGACGAGTACTTTTATTTTAACTCACTTTCCAAATTGAATACGTCCATTGATCGAAAATAACACAAAAAAGAAGTGAAGAGTGCATTTTAAAATATATTTTATAAAAAACCTTTAAATAGATTTTAATACAGAACCAGACATAAAACACTATTGACGATAGAAAAGAATTCTAAAAGATTTGTACAAATGAATCTGCATTTAACAAATCCATGTTGAAATGGGCCAACAACTGACATTAGCGATCGTTAAAATTGCTCACTAATATTTTTTTCAAACAATTTCAAGATAGCACTTAGTTTAGCAATACCACTATAATTCGCGATATCAGATTTATTGGCATTTTTTGTATAATGAAATAATAAAGATTCTTTGCACAGACACGGATACCGATATATTCAAACTATATTTCGGCAATGGCCAAAACGCTGGAACATCGGTATAAACCTGAAAAAATGCGTCAGCGTGACCTACTTACTGCGCAGAAACCCTGGGCACGAATACCTGGAGTCCATGTAGATAGGCGAATGCACTTTTAAGAAGCGTGAAATCTCTTAGCGCTAAGGGATTCGTAAACTGGATTGGCTCCTCAACGGCAAAAACAACCTGTCGCTGTGGAACAAGGTGAGCATGTATAATGCCATAGTTGCACCTTCCTGGCGCTGCGGGATGCAGGCATATGGTATTGGTGCACTGTTACACCTTTCTAAGATCAGGGTTCTCCAAGCGAAGGTTCTCCGCAACTTCTCTGTCGCCCTTGGTATATGCGGACGATGATCCTCGAAAGTGATTTAAATGTACCCAAAATTGGGAATGTTCTCAACCAGCAATCTGGGGACGTACTTAGAGCGACTTAAATAACACCCTAATCAACTAGCAATCTGGAGCCATTATGACGAAACGTCTCCGTAGAACGTATTGTGTTGACCTGGTCGACAGAACCTTGTAACCTACAAATCGCTACAATAGTACAGTCAATTCTTTATGAAATTCAGTACAAAAGAGCACTGCTCTCTTGTCTAATCACTCATAGTCATTAAGTTAATGATTTAATTTGAAAGAAATGTTAAATAATGATGAGGTTAAAAAACAAATGAGCATTCTATATACATCTATATATATATAAAAATGGAAGTATGTATGTATATTCCCTATAGACTCCGAAATCGCTCAACCGATTTTGATCAAATTTTGTGGCAATATTCAAAATAGTTCAAAATAGTTTCGTGGCGATTGGATAAACACGACATTTTTTGGATTTATTTGATTTTCCTTCCATTTTTTTTTTTTTTTTTTTGTTTCAATAAGGAGAATGTGGAAGGTGGGGAAGTTTTGTTTTTGTCAAACCACCGTTTTCAAACTCGATCTGTATACTCTAGAAAACCAATTATTAAAAACTGTGTTTCCCCGTTTTTGAAACATTTCAACCCCAAAGTTTGAAATGGTGCTTAGATAAACTAAATCGGTTTAATCAATAACATAAGAAATAAAATTAAAAACATCATCCACAGAATTACTGCCAAATTGTTACAATTTATTTATTTAGACATACATACATAATATTTGATCTGCTTATGATCAGAACATTCGTTGCGCAATAAATTTTATAAATTAATCGTAAATATTTCAATTGTTTGATTTTATGCTTTTAAGATTTTCAAGTTCTAACTACGATGTAAAGGCGTAGGCACTGATTGTTGCTATGCATTAAAGTGTTTTGAACTATTGAACACATTATAATTATTGTATATTTACTAATATTGCATATGCTTTTTTGTTGTTGTTGTTAATAAGGTATGGTTTTTTTGTTAAACCGTTTTCATATTGAATTTTATTTAAACATTATGATTATAAGTATCTCAATCGCTTAATCATAAAAAAATAAGCATGCGAAAGGTTTATTTCATTTAAGATTTGTTCTTGAAAAAAAAAGAATGTTTAAATTTTTTTTTTTGTTAATTACTGTATGCACTTATAGCTTGAATTTAAGGAAAAAATTGTGTTTTTCGTTAACTTTAGTTGTAAACTTTAAGAAATTTTGATACATACTATAATAAGTTGGTTTTTTTTTTCTTGTTATCTAAATTTAGTCATCAATAATCCACAGTTTAGGGAATGAGCTGGATTTCGAAACATAACTTTCTTTTCTTTGTGTATTAACTTAACTTTAGTATTTAACTTTTGCAAGAGTTTCTAGTTAAACTAAAATTAAAATAAAAAACCTGGAAACATACTAAAAAAAAAAAAAAAAACATAAGTAAAACAAACTAAAAGAATAACCCCTTAACACTTGCTGCTGTTACATGGAAGTACATAGGAAACTACTACAAAGCGCTGCAGGATCTTCAGTTGTTTTTTACTTTGTTTTCGTTTTTTTCTCCACTGTTGTATGATGTGCAGAATTTTCATCGATTTGTTTTTTGCTATTCAAAATTTAAAGATGGTAGTTGAAAAGCTTCTCATGTGGACTTCCGTTAATATGATCAAACTGATGTTTTATATACGGTGACGTGCCCAGCATATCGTTGACCTCGACCTCGTATTTCATAATAGCCGCATTGAGGTTGCTGTTTTCAAAAAGCTGTTAAAAATATATTTATTAGTATAGTAATAAAAAAATGCGATAGTGTTAAAGAAGTCGAGAAGTCTTTGTTTACTAGACTGGCCCTTTAGTTACAAAAATGTTACTCAATTCAAGAATTCTGGGCAGAAATTGTTTCTCTTTGGACTAAAAGAAAACGTACGAAATTTTGGCACTGATTTCACAACATTTGATGGTGCCACTTTTGGTCCAAAGATTGGAAAATATATGCTGCGAGATTAAGATAGCGCTCGGAGTTTTATATGTAACTATAGCTAAGCAACGTTTTAAAGATATATTTATGAAGTCACTTATTAATAGATCTTCTTTATATGATAGTCGCTGTTCTTCCAATATTTAAATGTTTGGCTCCTTTAATTGCATGTATACAACATTTTATTTCTTTTCCTTTAGTCCGAAGAAGGAAATATAAAAATTGCTATAGCTGCCGACTCCGTAGCCAGATACCACAAATGATTCGTTATTTTAAACAAAATTTTGGATGAAACAACCACATTGTAGTTTTCGTATTATATGTAGACTTTTAAATAATGTAAGTTTTTTTTTGATTTGGAGCTGCAATCGCGCTAATTTAATTTTTCTCATAGCAAGCCTGAACTAATGCCGTAAAAGGAATATTTTAAGGCAGTAAATTGATGTTTCAATGAATCTGGCGTTAAATTGAACTGCAGGAAATTGTAGCCAGCATCTTCAAGGTACTCACCTGGCAGATGAAGAAGTTCTTAATAATCGTCTCGGATATGGTCTCTTTTCAACTGTTGGTGACAAGGGAGTTTATTTATTCTTGATCGAACAATTTAATTTTCTATTGTTGATGTTTCTTGGTGCTATCATTTTCTCTATTGGTCGCTGATTTGACCGAGATTTTCTGGGAAGAATCTCAATGCAGAAATTCAATAGCCCTTCTCTATATTCCCAAAAAGTTCTTGCATAGAGAATAAAATAAAGGATTGTGTGTGACGTACGATATACCAAAATTAAAATAGCTTAATTAACTAAGAACAAAAGAATAAATGAAACGGAATTGAGGCATGCTCACTTCATACACCTGTATCTGAAGTGAGAATAGGAATGTCTGAATAAATTAATATATATATGTCCAAAATAATTAATCATTTGTGGTATCAGGCTACGGAGTCGGTAGAAAAATAAATAAATGGTTGTATGCATGGAATTAAAGGAGCCAAACATTATCATATAAATAAGATAAGATAAGATAAGACCTTTTCGTTCAAACAAACGGTCAGACGGACGGACAGACGAGCATGTCTGTACTTACTCCACTTTTGATGCTGATCAATGGTATAAAAATACATAAAATCCGACTTTTTATGCTAAAATATGTGCTTAAAATAATTTTTTTTTGTAGAAGAGATAACTCGCACCATTTTCCCCCTATATAAATCGCATTTTCAATCTTTGCACCAAAAGTGGCAAAATTTTTTTCGTTTAGTTTTAGTTTCCAAAACGGAAACAATATTCAGAATTTTTAAATCCATCTTTAAGGGCCAGGCTAAGGTGCATTTTATCTGAACTGTTAAAATTTTGTATAAAAAAGAAAACAAAAATTTCAGATAGAATGCAAAACCAAAAACCAAAGCTGTTAAATGTGTAAATTTTTTTAAATAATATTAAATAAGTTGAAGGTAGGGTAGTGTAGTGTAGGAGTGTGTTAAGAAGTGTAAAATAAATTATTAGATTATAAAAATAGAAAAACTGTAAAAATAAATACAAATTCGCAGTTAATTTCAAATGAGTTAATATAAAGAAATGACATTAGATAAGTTAGACTTTATATGAAATGAAATGAAAGAAATTAAGTCACAGATCAAAATAGTACAAAAGAAAAAGCTTCTTAAGAGTTTGTACCTTTTATGTATAAACTAGTAGCACTCACGAATAACCGGCTGTAATCGACGCCCTATGATCCTATATTTTCATCAGCAATAATTCACAGTAAACAATATTTTATACGATTTTATATATATACGCGGTATAAAATTTAATTTAATTTAATACATCCGCAGAACTATTATTGAACTAACTAAGTACTCGCTTGAGTATTGTATTGTGTGTTGTGTAATAAAAAAAAAAATAAAATCCGTTGAATGTGAAGGATACGCTGTATACTAGAAACAATGAAAATTCATTATAAACAGTTGATTATATAAATATAGATACCTGCAAATAGCTCTTGACGACATAGGATATACGCCTAACATCATGTACAGCTTCATAGACATGAAAGTACTGTGCATTCTGACACTTGAGTACAATGTGGCGTAAATCAATGTAGTCGTACTTGCATTTGGCTATGAAATCCGGAAACTGAAATTTTAAAATTTGGAATTAAATTTATATTAACAAAAAAGAACGCTCCATTCAAAGGCGCTCGCCTAAGAGATATATCCTGTACAGACTCTCTACATTGCTCAGTAATCTCAATCTTCATTATATACGAGCATGTTATCGGCATTAAAACGAATCCATACCAATTTTAATGTGAAAGCCTTAAGTAACAAAATAGTTTTTCATACTACAACGCAAAAATGTGTGATAGATTTGTATGGGTGATGCCCCTTATAGTCAGAGAAAACCCAACTTTTAGTAGTTTGAAAAAAAAGTAATAGCAGTCAAGATATGATTCTCTAAAAAAAATTCTCTTGGTCAACGATTCCCATACATTAACGTATCTTTTGTTCTAATGCTGGCTATTCGAATCAAAGTGAATGGGCTACAGTTTATAAAAACCATAACATCATCTTAAGAGGTGATGCGAATGTCCACCACACACAATGGGGATGTACTAACACCAATGAGCGAGTTGAGTTACTGTATTGATTGATTATATACTACCCACAAACCTATACATATGCAATATAGGAAATAACCCTACTTTTATTATTAAAAATCGTAAGGAGGTCCTAGATATCACTTTGATATCGGATAACCTTACCGAATTACATCATAGAAAGTTTTGGATGACCATTCATTTTCCAACCACAGATATATACTATACTGTTTGTCGCAAAAGTCCCCCAAATCTGAAAGAATCATTAACCTAAGAAAGACAAATTGGGAAGTGTATACAAATACACTGAAAAGATGCCTAAGAAACACCTTATGAACCTAGAAATGTAGAACAACTAGAAAACCTGGTCGAGGTTTTCAAACATAATTGCTCGAAGGCACTAAAGAAGGCTTGCCCTAAAGCTAGGACGAGGGTGTCACACAAACCCCATTGGTGGTCTAAAGATCTGGATGAACTGAAAAAAGGTTGTAGGAAGCTTTTTAATCAGGCGAAATATACGTACCAAGATGCCTCTTGGAACGTATGTAAGATAAAACTAAACTTATACAAGAAGGCGATAAGAAAGGCTAAACGCGCATCATGTGCAAATTTCTGTAGTAACATAGAAACTTTTACTGATGCATACCGTCTAAGAAAAATCGTCTCCAAGACACCAGGACACCGGGGTACCTAATGCACCCATCAGGCGAATGCATTCTCACTTCCCTGAGAATTCCAATCAAATCAATGTAGAAATACAGGGGCAAGGAGTCTCTCCCGTAGTTATATCAAATATAATAAAAAGAAAGAAAATATTGGGGGCTATTGATACCTTTCAGCCCTTTAAATCCCCGGGGCCGGATAGTATTTTCCCAGCTCAGCTTCAAAGTACGAAGGAGTATATTTTACCTTGGCTAAACACAAATTTTAAGTGCTGTCTCAGCCTTAATCATGTTCCATCATATGGGAAGGAAGTCAAAGTAATTTTTATACCAAAGGCAGGTAAAGCCTCTCACGCCGAACCCAAGGACTTTAGGCCAATTAGTCTGGCTTCCTTTCTACTAAAAAGAAGAGAATTATAGACGCTCATATAAGAAGCACAGTCAACCCCTCGCTTCTTTCCAACGCTCAACATGCGTATAGTAAAGGTAAATAAACGGATACAGCCTTGCACGAATATATACGTATAATGCGCACAGTAAAATATGGTGGTCTTAAAAGGAAGAGTTATTTTACCTATTATGGTAACATGCTACGATTTTGAAAATTGAAGGTATTAGGTTGACTCTAAAATATGAAAAATTAAGAAAATTGAAAAGTCATAAAGTAAAATTGTTGTTCGAATGTTTCATAATGTTCTTCTACTGCAGGGTGCCTAAAAGTTTCAAATGGCAGTGCACACTCCAATACATACAAAATATTTATTCTCCAAGGAAGATAATAATACGATAGCAAAGCGATATCTCTATCTCTATCGCGAGAAAGAAAGTGTGGTGAATAGAATAGACTATGCAGCTAATTCGGAAATTTACAAAACCAAACACTTTCAAACAGCACTTATAATTCACAAATAGAATTTTCGCCGTTAACTGTATTATCTCGTGGTGTGAAAATGAAACAGCAGAGCCGCACGTGTTAGTTCAAATTCCGAATCTTATATATCTTATATAGTAAAATTTATGTTAATATTATATTTAATTACTACTAAATAAAATAGTAACAAAAATGAATACTTAGTTTTAATACATTCTTACCACCCATGTGATTCGTTTCCCTACTCCCTCTGTGTCACGCTTTCTTATCCAAGCGACATCTTTTTTATCTCCCAAGCGACACGTTTTTGGGCTTGATTCTTCCCGAAGGTCGTTAAGAACGAAAGAAATGCGATATCTATATATATCGCAAATCCCAGCGATATATATATTTAAAAAAACAAATAATTCAATACGTTATTCGTCGATATAAGGTAATTTCGCACCCAAGGGGGAAAACAGGGGTAAAATGATATACTTAGCTTGTTCGTCTACACAATGAGAACTTAAACGCGTATTTTGCCGATTTTGATAAATACTACGCCGGAAACCGGGATTTATGGGATTTCTTTTTTTTATTCGGCCATCTTCAAAATTGATTTGAATATTTTACATACTTCTCCGAGTAACGCCGGCTATACCTGCCAATACGTTCCCTGCACAGCTCTCTTCTATTGTATCTAGTTAGCCTATTTTTGTATAATTAGAAAAAATGTTGTGATGTGCTGTATCACAGCATGAACTGAAACAGACTCAGGCTTAGCTGATTGTGCTAGTGATCCCTTAAAATCATTCAGTCATTTAATGGGTCCGATAGTAATGAAATTTTTATGGAATATTATTGCATGAGAAAGTCATTAGCAATGTTAGGATCAGGGCTTAGAAGAATCAAGAATCAATCATCATATCTGCATCTATTTGACGCAGTAGGTTGAGATTTGCTACGTATGTAGACTCCGAAATATGTGCTTATCAACTCGTCTATTGAAGGTAAAAAAAGAATAGGATCTTTTGTCCGTTACATACTTTTGCCTAGAATCAGTATAACTTTACTTAAGTTTTTATTTACTCTACATGCGTAAAGTATATAAAAACTTGAATATATTCTATTAAACTACAAGTCCATAAGAAATGAAAACCCCCAGCGTCTATACAGATTATTTTCTGTTAGTTTAAAACGATAAACGATGCTTACAATCCTATTTAATTTTTTAAGGATTTTCAATAGCGGTACAGCGAATTTTATATGACTTACATAGTTTTTGGTGAAATCCTTTTTGAAGAATACTTCAGTGCAACGCAATTTCAATATATTATCGCCCATTTCATTTAGTTTCTCAATAGTATCACGTCCTATAACAAAAGTTGGATCCAAACGAAATCCGCGTGTTTCTACTTGATTATCCTTAGTATCCCAAAGTGGTGCAGATAATGAAGTTTTCTGTATAAGAGCTTCTTCTTCGTCATCGTAACTATTTAAATTACAAGTGTTGTAGCCGTTCAAATCCATATTCAAAAAGTCCTTGAAGGAAGGTTTGTTGACGAGTGTCATATCTGCACCACCACCAACAGCAGACACAATTGCATTTTCATCAGCAGCAGTAGTAGAAACAATTGGAATAGCAACAGCTATTGGAACAGCAGCAGCAATATGAGACGTAGCAGCAGCAATTGGAACTTCAGCAGCAGAAATTGGAACAGCAGCACCAGCAGTAATGGGAGCACCAACAGTTATTGGAGCAGCAGCAAGTATCGGAACAGTAGCAATAATCGGATCTGCGGCAGATGTAATTGGAGCAGTAGCAGCAGCTGCATTATTAACGATAGTGGTATCTTCGATGCATCCGTCGTTGAGTTCAACAACCACAGTAGATTGCTCCAAACTGGATGCATCAGTATCTTCGTGACTCCACTTCAAAGGTGTATAGGTACCGGTCTTAAAATAAGTACCATTTGCATTTGCATTGCGTTGTGATTCCTCCGAATCTTCGACCATAGTATACATATAGTTCTTTCTAAGACTGTCCGGCACAGGCTTATCGTTATCAGCATTGAACAACAATTCGTCAATTTCATCCACCTTGTTCTGTTTGTTTAGTGTATTATCCTTACTAGCAACAGTTGCGCTCTTATCATTACATTTGCCGCTGCATTGGGTAGCACCAGCGTTTCCAGCACTGATGCCATTACCACCACCAACACCATTGGTTTCGTTCTTTTGGAAAGTGGTTTTTTGCTTCTGTACCAAGTTATCAAGACAAATAAACGATTTGATGAGCATTTCAATGAATACCAAAGTCGAATTCTGCCAAAGTGAGAAGACTTCCATGAAACCATCCGGGAGCTCATTTTTGATTTTGTTCAAACCATCGGGTGTATTGTAAACATAGCCCTTCATAATGATCCAAGCATTCACAACGCGTGTAAACACGAATATAAAATCTTTGACAGCCCAGGCAATGCCCTGCGAGTTGATATTCGGCAATACGCCATCCGGACGTATAAGATCTTGCTTCATACGTGCACAAAGGCTGTCAATCTTCTTAAAGCAAGGACGATTGCGATGTATGTAGGCCAGTTTCTCGGCAATTTCACTGCCACGCAGCGAGACGCGTGTCACATCGTGCAGCATTTGCTGTGTAAGTTTAACCTCCTGATTCTTGCGTGACGACTTATTCTTACTGTGCGATAATGAATCGACGTTTTCAGCATCGCCGGCACCCAGAACGCTTGAATTGGTGCTGCTGAATGAATTGTTTAAGGCAAGCAGATCCTTACTGCAATGAAACATTTGAAAAAGAAATATTAATTAATTATAATGTAGAAAACTTCCAAAGAACTAATATTAAATTGTACAATATAGATGAAAATAACAAACATCCACTTTAGATTGGGAATGACTAACATACAATACAACCATTTACTTAAAAATAGTGGTATGAGAGCGTTTCAAGAAGTATTCCTATAGTTCAGTAAAAGTTGATATTAAATACAGCAATCGATTCCCTACTTAGATTCTTTGCTCACGCCAGCAAGTCGGCTAAAGCGCTTGCTTCTAGACAAAGACTGAATAAACACAATTAAGATCCAGATAGAGCAACATGCTCGAGTGTTACAAGGAATCAATCAATCGCCGTATAACACGACTGTCCATCCCGTCCGACGCAATTGAGCTGTGTGAATTTATGCCTACAGTTAATGTAGCCTCGATTCTGGTACTTGACATCTAAGATTACCACTTCGATTTATCTTATATTACTTATTACCAAGCATTAGCTTTTTGATAATTTAAAATTATATAAATAGGTAAAAATTGTTTATCAGCCGGGCTCCCATTTTCACTTACTTTGGTTTTTACGATTTTATGCGCAAGTGTATCCTGTTACCTTTCAATCTTACTCCAAACCTAACCAACTTGCCCTGAAATGGACAACAAACTCAATGAAATTTAAAAAATCTGATTGAATCTTTACTAATAAGAAGTTATGCTATCCCGCTGAGCTATAGGCTATATATTGTATTACATATTTGGAAACAATGAGCGGCACCACGCCCACCCATTCAAGAAAAAACAGATTCATTAGATCTCAGATCTCTTTGACTGACTGCTATGAGCTTCATTAAGTGTGTTACTATAGATCAGGAGTAGGTTTCTGGCTTTATGCCATTTGTGGGGAAAAGGCGGTTCAAAGTTATTGATCAACTGAAAATCATAGACTATATATTATTTGAAAAAAGGGCGGTACTATGCCCCTTTTTAAGAGGAAGACAAAGTTCGTCATATCTCCGCAACTATTGTATTTATATTATCTGACGAAGATGAATGAGATTTGCTACATAGGTAAGTAGCATCGGGATATATAAGTACCACTGGCAAACATGGGCGATGTCATGCCCCTAAAGTAAAAACATATTATTTCTGAAACCATTTGACGAGGGAAATGTGGACCTGGTAAAGGATAAAGTTGACGAAGGTCCATAATTGATACAAGAAATAATTGCTGTGGAACTGGGATTAAATGTCATGCTGAAATGCCGCAAAAAAAAAAATTAATGTTCCAGCTCAAATTGCTGAAAAAACTAGTTCTCTACAAACAACAAAATAAATAATAAAAAGGAAACAAATTAATCAACTTACAAAGCACAATACAGATGCGAAGAATTGGACGACGAAGAAGTCGATGACACATTTTCTCTCTTAGTCAAATCCACTTGAGTACTAGCATCCGACATGGTCGGTCTCTTGGCAATGGTGACATTCAATGGGTTTGATGGCGAGCTGCTACCCGATGCATTCGATGAGTTAGAAGATGATGTTATAGTATCATTGCTGGTAGCGCTCGATGATGTTGAATGTGCATTGGCGGCGTACAAATGATTGCCACCATACGTCGAACTGACCGCACCCACAGCACCAACTGAATTACTGATCATGGCACCATTGTGTCCAATAAAACCGGTATTCGTTTGATAAGCGGCCGCATAGCCGGCGGAGTACACAGGCGCAGCACCCACACTACCCACAGGATAAACGCCATACGGCGGCGGTGGTACACTCAGATTCGGTATGAGCGGCAAGTTGGCGGCACCGGCATTTGGTGGCGGCAAGTTGGCATAGAACGGCGGCGTCGAATACTGCCAGGTGCTGTGCATCTCCGAGTAGTAGAAATCATTCGATGTTTGATGATGATTGGCAGCCAACGGTATACCGCCGCGCATGCGTTCCATGTACATCTGTTGCTGATGGTGATGATGATGCATTTGAAAATGCGCCTGATGATGATGACGTGAAGGCGAAAGCGGTTGTTGCGGTTGACGAGGCTGCTGTGCAGCGCCAGCATGCAACTGCGTCGGCGATGGTGGTGCCATATTGAATGATGCCGTAGCTGCTGATATGATGGATGATGCTGAATTACCCAATGGTATGTTATTGTTCAAAGCAGCGGGCGAATTGCTGCAGTGTGTCCCAACGTTATGTGCTGTTTGCACTAGAAGAAAAAAAAAAAAAAAAAAGGAAATGGAGAAAAATTTTTAATAGAAAAAAAAAAATTTGTACGTAGCACGTTTTCTTTTTTGCATCGCTTTACACACACACACACACACACACACACACAAATATATATATCCGTTCTTTACACACCTTTATGACGCACACGTCTTCTTGTCGGCATATTTAAAAACTTTTTATACTGAAATTTTCACTTTTAAAAATTAAATTTCTAAGCATACGAATTTTTCACTGCGTTTGACAATGATTTCACTGCTTGCATTGTTTTCCGAAAAAAAAAAACCGAACACGATGCAATGCAAATTTTCGCAACCAAATAATTAAATACACTTATTTATGTTTTATTAATTATTTATTTAAATACTCACTTTCAACTTGTCCCACAACGCAGCTAATTGATGCTTCGTACATTTCGTATTTAGTTAAGCTATTTACTGCGCAACGGAAATGCACGCGCACAGTCACCAGTTACCATGCGACAAAAATGAGAACGTGCGAAGGAATCTTTTTCAGACGTTTAAATTCAAAATAAAGAAAAGTGTTGCCATACAGTGCTGCCACACCATATATAACCACCATGCATAAAACAGTATCAGCGAATTGAATGGTATTTTTTAGTTGATAATTTTTTCTAATGCATTTTGGCATAAAATTTTGATATAAAAAAATAAATCAAAATAAATAAAAAGAAATATGACAGAGGAGCGCGATTTTTCACAGCTGGTGCTTGACAATAGAAATAAGACGGATGTGCGCTGCCAATATTGCAATTCTGTTATACTACGGCAGCAACATGGTGAATACTATGAGAATGAGGTAAGATACAGCGGCAGCAACAGCAGCCCAAGAGGAGCAGCGCAGCGTCTTAAACTAAAACAGTTGGATACGATGACGGCCGTTTGAATATATCGTATATATTGTACATGGATAAATGTTTAGCTACATTTGTAAATAGTTTGGCAGTAGTAAAAATTATTACTGGCACGATTTAGACATTGTATAAAGTAATTATACGCCACATAATACGCAGCTGCCACTCTTGGCCATCTGTCTGTCGTTCAAATACTCGTAAGGCCACATGCTAAATAGTACATCAATAGCGAGTTTAAACATTCTACTGTATTTCTATCTAATGGTTATTAAAAAAGATTCGAATATTAGTGTTGACATTGTTGCTGTTTTAGTAGCTTCTTCCTTATACCGGCAAGCCTTTTGCGTTTGAACTGCACAAAAATCACATCTGGTGTTAGTGAAGAGTGTGACATGCATTTGCACCGCCTTCCAGAACAAGTCAGTCATATTAATGCTGCCTGCACAGTGCTTAATAATATATGAGAAGTTCTATATAAAGTCACTGAAGAACTGACCACAGTAATTGTTGTTGTAACACCTTGACCTGGGCTGCTTATACATATGTACATATATACAATCTATTATATAATGAATGTAATGTGCAAGGTAACTATGAATGTAAGAGATAGATAAACCGAAATGTAACCCTAGGTATCAAGTCCCACGAACGAAGCTACTACTGTTGAACGTAACCAAATATATATAGGATTCATTTGAGTCGACTGGACGAACAATTGAACATATGGATCGTGTCATGCGGCGATTGACCACATTCAGGATAACAATCGTGTGTGCTGAATGTGGCTTCATGGGTCATTTGTAGACAACAACCAGTGGCAGTTCTCAGAGCACTATTTGTTTGCAGGCATTGCCATTTGAGTCTTACTGAGTAAGGAGCAGCATAGGAGTCCAGACAAATGCATTGGAAGCAATGAAACCACAGTGATTGGTTTTCGTTTGCGAAACTTGCTGAAAATTTGATAATTTCTTAGCTATACGAGTATTATTTTCATGCATATCGCATTTTTCAGCAACGCAGACAAAGGTTTGCAAAATATAATATAGCCGGAAACGACACTCTCGTTTTCAACATAGCATAAGTTTCACTTCATATCCATATACATAAATGCTTTAGTAGTATTTAGTATGACGCTAGTCTATGCTTGGGCATACTATACCTTATGCTGGTTTGAAAGAATCGCATCATGATTGTCAAGTGATGAATTTCATATCAAACTTTTAAATGATCTTTGCATTTGACGAAATACAGACAGCTGGGGTTCATTGATCATTGTGTAAGGCCAAACATCATAATTAAGTCTTGAAGTCATATCTTCCTGCATAGTAATGCAATATAACGTTAATTATGCCTACAGACTTGACTAAGACTTGCATCTAAGTGTCTGGTTAGATTGGGCTACATCTCGCGCATCGGCTTCGGATTTAAACCCAAAGTTTGTAAACTGATTGGCTCCCCAAAAACTGCTATAGTGTATTTACCAACTTTCATACTTGCAAGTAGGTTTTGGACGGATGTCGAATGTGTATACGAATAGGCCTACATGGGTACATCTAAAGAACAAACAAGTAGTATACTTTTTTTTTTTTTATATAGATAAGCTGAATAATAGTAATTGAAAATTATAACCAAAATGCTTTGGTTATTTTCCGTAGTTATTTTTCGAGTCGAAACGGTTTGAGTACTCGTTTTTTATGCATAGAGTAAATAAGTAGAACTATTCAAACTAAAAGTAGTATAACTTAAATGTATTTTTGTTTTGAAGAGGCGCGAGGTTCGTAAACAAAGTACATATTTCGTGTGTGTTATGTTTGTGTGTGTATAATGTATGTGCAGCAACACAAGTAACAACTGAACAGACAGAAAATAATTGTCTATCTATGTTTCAATACTAGATTGCGGAGTACGAATTGCATGTACAATATGCGGCACATTCACTAACGAAATGTGTCCACACCATTTGCACATGTGTGTTTTTCTTCAACTGCACAGAAGAAATTATCAATCGCACACTTGCTCGCACATTGCACACATGAGATTTTTTGCTTTAAGACATTGTTTGGAAAAGCACACGATAGGTTTATTTTGTTCGGCTTGCGTTATTAATACTTTATTTATTGGTTCTTCCGTCCTTGACTGTCGATAATTATATTGTGAAATGTTTCAGGCAAAATCACTGCATAATTCATCAACATCAATTAAAAACAAAGTTTATGTATTTACTATTACTTTACCAATGGTAATTTTTTTTAAATGAAAACTAAAACCACTTGCATAGTATAAAAACATATGAAACAAAAAAAAAAATTGGTAAATTTGCAATAATCGAAGTTTCGCAGGTACAAATTCTTCAAAAAAAGCTCTTTTGATCTTTTAAAATGATTTTTTTTTTCAATTAAATTTTTAAAAAGTCTAAAAGACATGGGCGGATCTAGAACACTCTCTTTGAACTCTTCAAAAAAAAAAACTATTATTTTATGAGAATGTAGAGAAAAAAAAAATATATTTTTGTACTGTAACATGCAGTTTGGGGGAGACTATTTTGTAATGAAGTTTGTAACACCTCAATAAAAGAGACCACATATCAATTGTGTGTCTGCCAGTTGCTTGTGCACAAGCAGTCGTTGAGTAGTTTTGCTAGCATATATTGTAAACGAGTGTATTTAGCCAAGTCATCATTCACTTTCACACGTCACTCATGTTTAGAAACAATAATTTCTGTGAAAAACGTAAATCGACAAATTAATAGTTTCTAGATTGCCCAATTTCCGATAGTTGGGGATGTAAATTTCAGTAAAACATCGATGTACTGGCTTTACCACTGAGATACATTAACGTTAAGTTAAAAAAAAATAATCGATTTTGAAAAAATTTCATTATTTGCAAATGATCGGAACAAATTCGAGGACATAAAAATGTTGATGCGGATCACGTGGCGAATATTAAATTTTTGCTGATAATCCGTGGATGCCGAACTTGACATCCGCATCTGTTCCAACACTACTTCCAAGTAATATGGGCGAGCTGAATCGAGTAAAACGTGAATCGAGTAGAACTTGACTTGAGTAAAAAACAAAAGACAAACCTATTGACTACACTTTACAGTAAATCTTGAGTAGAGCCGACGATGAGAGATTTAAGGGAATCGGGAATCGCCAAGCGATTAAATTGTTGGTTGTATAATTTTATGCCATTTCGCCTACACCAGGGCAGTTTTGTGGTCGTTCACAAATACGGTGATTGTGCCGGCGGACTCATAACGTAAGAATAATCCCAGATCAACCAGTTACATGCTGCATTACGAAATTGAGTCGACATAATTGGTTCTTTTTATTTGAGAACAGCGTGTTTGCAATTCTTGCCTAAGTAATGTGTGCTTAATCTCCATGAACATTTTGAAACTGGTAGCAACAGAACTTTTCCATTTCCCTGCAAATCTTGTTAGGCGCGTTTCAGCCATGATCTGCCACTCGATTTTTATGCAATAAAACTTAGAATTCTGTATTGCATGGTACTGGGAGACTCATATTGATCATTTCGGAAATTGAACGTGGACTTCTCCCATTTTTGAAGTGCGTTAGGATCAATTAACGCTGTTCTATGATCGTATATAGGTCCAATGTATTACTTATGTGGCTACAATCGCTTATCGGTCATGGCCGTAATGCTGCTATTGTCTTGTGCGTGTTGGTGAAAGTTGTTGGTAATACCAACTTTCCGGAGGTCTTCCCTAACTCTCAAACGCATGATTGGTCGTCCATGGGTTATTATCAAAAGGATTGTAACCGAGGCTTCCCTTGTGTCTTCACTGGTAAAAGTTTTTTTTTGTTGTGGCGCGAACCAAATCCAGTAAACCAAACCTTAATTAAGGGAATTACCTTCTCAGTATTTACTCACCCTGAAGCTGAAGTTCGCAACGCAGCCGGGGGTTACGTGATTAACGGATGTTTGCGAGCTAATTGGCGATTACAAAATAATTGTTTTAAGCCATTTCCAAGTAAATGTCAATCAATTATTTTTCCACTAATTTGTGGACGTTTGCAAACGAGTCTATTCCCAAATATGTAAGTTTTACCGAAATTAAATTGTCAATAGGAACAAGAAGCAGTGATGAACGACGCACCATTCATACACTAATCCGGCCCAAAGAGACTGCACAAAATAACATTGAAGTAGTCAACTTTTTTAGGCTTTCGTCAAGTATTAATAAATAGATAGTTGGAGAGAATATTAAAGTTACTTTATAAATATATAAAAAAAGGGTGCTAAGCAAATCTACTATACTATGTTCGTGAGTAGTTCATGGTGAGCTGTCTCATTGTCTGGAGAGGATTGGCTAGAACTGGTAAAAAAAAGAGTTATATTGTGGTGTTAGCTTATGGAACGGATTGGCTTAAAAAACCCAAGTAAATATCGGAAAGAAATATTTTATTATCCTACATTCGTAAAAAAAAAAAAAAAAAAACAGGCTAGCGGAGGTAAGGGCACATCATAAACATTTAAATCCAAACATATATTTAAATAGTTTTATTTACAAACTGGTACTTATTTAACCCTGAAAATAGGTTAATCGAGGATTACCTACAAAAATAATCTCAATATAGGGTTCTCACAGTTGGCTGTAAGGTGGCGAACTAATTCTTTAGTCAGCATACACACAGAGCTTACAGCTCATGAGCACATGAGCTGCTCACGTACATTGTGCACTCATGCCCACGAGCAAGATACGATATGAACTCTGTTTTTTGTATGAGAAACATCTTTAAGTGAGTATCAGCTTGAAATTGTATTTGGTGACTTTTTATTAATGGCTGCTTCACATACATATACTAATATACATTTTTTAGGACAGTCCCTATATAAACCCACCACCCACGTTTATGTTTTAAAATATAATTTACAAATTGGGTGTGATAAGTCATAACATACCCTGTCTGCATATAGAGGACTACACAGAAAACTCTGATCTCCTTGCAGCAGTTGACTGTAAGATTTTTCACCGGTTTATGAATCTAACTACATATTTTCTTTTTTCATTCTTCTACGTAATAATTCTAATAATATTATCTTTAATTTTCAGACCGAACTACCGCTTATGCGACAGAAACGTGAGAAACCCACTGCCGACACATACGAAACTGAACCACTACGTCACTTTTGGCTTATCAAAGACATGATCACATTCGAGAACATTGGCTTTTCGCACACGGTGAACAATCGAAAGTTTCTGGTCTGTGCAGACTGTGAAAACGGACCGGTTGGCTATCACGAGCTGAGCAACAAGTACAGCTATCTGGCACTAAGACGGGTTGTGCATCCAGCCTCCAAATAGTCATCAACCAGAGCGAAACTACTGGACAATGGCCACCGACTACCCAGATCAGCCGCTGAAATGCTGAGGCGCTGCTTACGCTGCACCCTATTGTATTGCGTATACTCGACTAGCACAAAGCGTTTGCTTTTTTTTTTCATAGCACTTTAAAATTGTAAGTCTAATTATGGCGTTTATATTTTTTTTTTGTAAACTGTCAAGTAACTTTTTTCGTTTTTTTTTTCTTCTTTTTTTATATTTTTGTCTAACCTAAACAAATATTTCTAATTCAGTTACTATAAAATCAATTGAAAACTCACCGTTTTATTCTTTTTATGACCGCAAATAAATATAAAACTCTTTCGAGCTGATCGTACGTACGACTTTGTATGCAATCAGTTATTTACTTCTAGACTTCTAGAGCTGCAAGTGATTGGGGTAACATCTAAATCTTTTAGAAATCACTTGATTTTTATTTTAATATTTATTTTTATTTTTTTTTTACTTTTATAGAATGTACCAGTGAAAATGCATTCTAACTGACCAAGCTCGAACAGAATTGAATTTGTTGCTTGAAAATTTTATCGACAAATGACAGAGTTGAAGAAAAATGTCAAATTTCAATTTTTCAAAGCCTGCTACATGTATGGAAAGTACTCGTTGTTTTAAAAATGGAAACCATAAGAAAATATAGGCAGGCCCATAGTCAGCAACTGCCAGTCAAGTACCATCGAGTAACGAAACTTTAATACTCTTCATACCCACCATAAGGAAATCTTAGTGTGCAAAAGGTTTGTATATAGGCTTCTAAGTATAGTGGGCATGGTATTTGTTTATAATAAGTCGCCATATTGAATTTTTAGTTCATATCTGTTGTAGTGAAACATTTTTCCATACAACATCCTTTTGTAAAAGTAGGCGTTGGCTTTGTATGATGGTTGTGTTTACAAGTTTGTGTTTACAGGCATAAATTTTTCTATTTATTCGCATAAAAGCATCGCTAGAGTCGAGCGTTCCCAAAAATTTTGTTGTTGTTGTTGCAGTCTATTATTATTGTTTTTATAATTCCTTGTTAAATTTTGGAAAGAATCTTTTAAAATATTGTATGTTTTTGGCATTAATTTCATCTTTTGTGGTTGTGGATAAAAAAATTAACAAGAAAAACTGAAGATCTAATACCATTCAAACGAAATCATCTTTTAAAACGAACAAATCGTCTTGTAAAACATAATCATGGCTGCTGGGTTTGTATACGGGCTATCTCAAGCTGATATTGGTTTAAATAAAAAAGTTTTTCATACAACAGCCCAAAATTGGTCGGTGGTTGTATACAAGGCCTGACCAAATAAGTGGGAGGGACGCGCCTATTAGTATATTTATGTGAAGCGGCTGTCTATAAGAAGGCTGGGGATCACACCCATTGTGAAGCGTTCGTCCATAAGAAACCTCCATGTCCATTTTTAAATTGATATAGACTGGAAAAAAATTGTTTCATACAAAAAGTAGAAAACGGGCGGGCGGTTTTTATGGAGCTACCCTAAAAAATGGACGTGGTATACCAATATGGATACTCTATTTGACTGCAGTAAAAAAAGTCTGTGTGCCGGATTTCAGTTCTAGAAAATAAGTCCACATAGCTAGATCAAATCGTCAATACGAGCTGATCGAAAATATGGGGTCTATGCTTGCTGCGTTACAAACATTCAGACAAACTATTTCACACTATGTGTAAATGGTATACAAATTAAAGAAACTTTCGATTAAGAAGAATTTGAATCTACGGGATTGGAATTTTAGCGAGTTAGACAGTTGAGTATGGTGGCCTCAAGTATTTACTGATACAGATGTACAATTTATACAATATCAGCTATTATTCATGGTCATGGCCGCACGTAGAAAGGTTCTGGTGGCAATGGTTTTTAATACCAAGTTTGCAGAGGCCTTCCCAGAATTAGTCTTTCCAACGATTGCTCGGTCAATCTCTCAGACGTTGTCCACCAATTAAGTTTAGGATCCCCTCGTAAAATTTACATACTAGAGATATGCTGTCCATGCTGCTTATTCATGCGGATAAGATGATCCAGCCCATTGCAGCCGCAGAAGTATTATGCGCTGGACTATGTCAACCTCATCAGATGGCTCTTACAGCTCGAGGTGCTTACCGATTCGAAACTTGTCGCCAACATCTATAAATCATACTAAGAATCTTTCTACCGAATACTCCTACAGACGTATCCGATGTTGATATGGTTCCGATTCCGCATATATACAAAGGGCAGGGACAGCGTTTTAAAAAATGTGCACCATCTTCTTCGGTATCGGATCAAATTTGAGTAACTCTGCCATTTTTCAGCCGGTTTCGAAAAATGACCGAGATTTATTTAGGACATTCTATGTTTTTATGTTCGTACTTCGAGAAAGGCCTCTATTCCAAATACATACTTACTGATTCTAAAATAGCATCGATTAGCAATCTAAATTCTTCAAAAGTTTTCTACAACACTGAAGTTGATGCGGTCCATCCTCACAGACCGTCCAAGGCGAGTGAATACAAAGAACTTTGTCTTAAGATAGCATCACCATGCAAAGACGAACGATCTTTGCTGGGACATCAAGTTTCGACACGGCGTTGAGAATTTCGTACTTATTGGCGTGTCGAAAGAGGTACTATAAATGACAATTGATGGTGTGTCTCTTTGTTGTACTCACGGGTCTTCTCGAGGATTTGTTGTAGTATGAAAATTAGGTCATTGGTCGACCTCTTTGGCCTGAAACCACACTGATAGTAGGCTATGAGTATGTCCGTGTATGGTTCCAGGCGTTTACATAGTACGCGGGACAGTTTAAAGGACTTATTCCACGGCAGTTTGCGCAGACAGCAAGGTCATATCTTGCATAATAGTTGGTGAATGCATTTTACCAACTTTTCGCTACCTTGGTTTATATTTATTATATTTGAGTTTATCATAAAGAAACTTTTCGCCAAATTTTTGAAGCCAACTCATAAATATCAAAAGATAAATCGGGGCAAATGTCGTTTTCAATACTGAAAATCACTAGATTTGTTAGACAAGCCTATCATGAACTCGGGAGTAATCTGTTTTTGATGAGTTTTATTTTAGAGAAAGATTTTTTCCATTGCAATTAGTCACCATTATGGACAAGTAAATGCTGACTACAATTTCCTTATTGAGAAAAGTTGACCGTCCGTTCTTCGCCAATGTTCATACAAAAATCAAAATTTTTCGGTTTTCGTTCTCTTTAGTTTTTGCCAATATTTTTGCACTCTTTTTAAAATATTTTGTAAGACATTCTTTTCGATTCGACAAAAGAGTTAACTGCGTACCATCGAATCTTTCAACGGTTGTCGTACCAGATTTCTGCAGCCATTTTCCAAGTCCGAAAGCTTAATTTTTCACAATGGCCTTTTGCTGTTCCCAATGTTTATCATCAAAGATTCATGAAATTGATGATAAGGGTTTTTGCGGGGTGTTTTTCTTCATTACTTTAATATGAAGAAAAGTTTAATATGAAGGGTGTTATCGAATCTTAGTTAAGTTTACGGCGAGCATGCTCTACCTAAACGATCGTGTCGGAGGTGGTTTGGTCGCTTTAAAAGTGGTGATTTTGAGCTCGAAGATGAGGAGCAGCCGGGTCAACCCAAAAAAATTGAAGACTAAGAATTGGAATCATTGCTCTATGTGGACCAATGTCAAACGCTTCAGGAGTTGTCAGAATCATTGGGAGTGGATGAGTCGACAGTCAGCAAACGTCTTAAAGCCATGGGATTGATTCAAAAGCAAGGAAACTGGGTGCCATAAGAGAAAGACGTTTTTTCGCTTGTGAACAGCTTCTCGAATGCCAAAAAAAAAATTTTTTTTTGCATCGCATTATGGCGATGAAAAGTGGATCCATTAAGACAACCCCAACCGCATGGGTTTTGCTCGGACAGTCATCAACATCCTTCGCAAAGCCGAATATTCATGGCATGAAGCTTATGCTCTATATTTGGTGGGACCAGCGCGGCGTGATATGCTATGAGCTGCTCAAACCGAATGAAACGATCACGGGAGAACGCTATCGGACTCAACTTATACGTTTGAGCCGCGAACTGAAACAAATACGGCCAGAATACGAAGAAAGGCACGACAAAGCCGGTCAAGACCTACTTGGAAACGCTGAAATGGCAAGTCCTACCCCACTCGCCGACTTCATATGAAGAATGCAAAAAATGTGTCGATGATTGGATTGCCATAAAAGACGAGTCGTTCTTCCGAGCTGGTATGCGAAAATTACCAGAAAGATGGGAAAAAGTTGTGGCCAGCGATGGACAATACTTTGAATAATATATTTGTAACCATTTTTGCACAATAAATACGTAAATTTCGAAAAATAAAACGCTCATTATTAATTCAAGGTTAAAATACTTTCCTGACATATTGAGCGCATTCTTATACGATTGAGCTCAACAGTTGTCAATGTCTATGCATGTCTTTCAATTACTTAAAAAGAGCTGTCTCCCATCTCTTTACCGGTATGTCCACAAATGGATATTAAAGCTATAAACTGGCCGGATTTCTTTCACATATCTGACAACCACTGTCAGTTAATCTATATTTCCTTCGTCGGGAATAGAGTCGCATTTTGCTTTTCTCATTCGAGTCATATCTCTGACAATACTTTTGTTGGCCACGATTTTGATGAGTTCTTCGCAATTTGTAGAAAACAAATAAGTCACATGACCGTTTCCATGTTCTGTGAAGATTGCAAGAAATGGATCATATGCCGAAATTAATTCGAGTATTCCAAGGTAATTTCCATTATTTAGTAATTTGATGTCAGTGATGTTTGTTGTAGGATTTAAATTAAAAGTTCGGTTATTTTTAGAACAACCTTGTATAATCGAATATGTATCGACGATATATATAATAAAGACTCAAAATATTGATCGAATAAAACAATTCTTTATTGCTTTATCCAAACACACTTTACAATTTTAACTTTTGCATTATAAACATTTTAAAGACTCTCAATTTGTATTATTATTATTATAGTATGTAGTTATGTTGTGTCATGTTTTGCCAATTTATTTATTTATTTTTATAAATTTAAATTAAATTAAATAGTTTTTTTGTTTCTTTTACATTGTGCGGATTTTTATGCGCGCACCTTGTACAATTGAACTAATTATTTCGTTATCTGTATTACAGTTTTTTTTTTGTTTGTTTATTTATACCCTACACGTGAAAGTGTAACAGAGCGAAAGGTCTGATACCAAATAAAGTAACTATGATTAGCTTGAAAAGTTAAGCTAGCCACGTCCAATTTTACGTACTTCTTATCGTATATTTATAGGCTAGCTGCAAAGCTAGAACCATTAAATTTTGTTCATAAATATGCTGTGTGAATCACGGACAATGCAAAATAGTTCAAGAGAACAGATCTGTTACGGAACCAGTCAGCAGCTTGCAGAAAACTGTTGTACAATAATTTTGTATATTGTTAGTACCTTAAAACTGGAACTATGAATAAGCTTTTTAATCCCAATGGATCCAATGTTCTACAGACCTTTGGTAGTTTTTTTTAAGATTTTGTATTTAATATACCTAGATTTGTGTTTCCTTGTTTGTTGCTCTGCTCTTCACTTTTACTACAAACTGTGCACAATATTATATAGTCGGGCAACACGACTTTAAAGTACTCTTATTTGTTTATTTAGCTTGTTGTTTTAAACATTTTGAATTGTTTTTAGCTGCATTTTGAGTTCTCATTATGATCTATATTTATTTATTTAGTTTTTACCTTTTGTTTTTGCTAGTGGACAATACAACAATATTTTTTTCATATTATGTTTTTTTTTTTGTATCTTTTACTTCATTTAGCAATATTTCCATCTGGTTTTAAAACTACTTTGGGATGTTGTTTGTCTATATAGTGAGTTTTTTTTTGTTATATATTTTTAAATTTTTGCTAATAATTTGTATCTTTTTTTTGGCAGTTGGTTTTGTGTTAGTGTGTGTGTGTGTGTGTGTGTATGTGTGTGTGTGTGTCTCTGTTAGTGTATTGTATAATGCCTCTCTAATGACAATATTTAATTTGGATTCTATAGCATCTAATTTTGGCTGTGTTGACATGAAAATAAATTATTTGAAAAGCTTTTTTTTTGAGTTTCGTTTTTTTTTTTTATATCATTCACACAAAGTGTGAAATGGTATTATCAGTTTGTCTGAATTGAACGAATTAAAGGATTGATCAATCACCAATTTTTATGCTATCCAGTTGAAATTTTGCACATACACTTCTTTCTATTGCAGTTTATTAAAGTATCAAGATTGACTCGCCACGTCCACTTTTTGGGGTAGGCTCCATACAAACCTACTGCCCGCTCTTGAATTTTTGTATGGAAAACTTTTTTATTGTAGTCAATATCAACTTAAAAATTGATATGGTAACTTTTAGTGGACGGATGCTTGACATATACATTAATGGGTGGGATCCGCCCACTGTTTGGGGTAATCCCCATACAAACCCACCGCCCACCTTTGACTTTTTGTATGAATAACTTTTGTATTAAAGTCAATATTAGGTTGAAATGCAATGTGGTGCCTTTTTATGGTCAGCCGCTTAACATACATAGACTAATGGGCGTGGCCCCCATACAAATCTGCTGCCCACTTCTGTGTTTCTGTAAGAAGACCTTCTTTATTAAAGTTAATATTATTTTGAAATGCGATATGTTGCAGTTTCATAGACAGCCGCCTAGCATACATAGACTAATGGGCGTGACCCGCCAACTTTTTAGGGTAACCCCCATACAAACACACCGTGCAATTTTGAATTTTTTTTTGGAAAAAATTTTCAATTAATTCAATATTAGCTTAAAATTTGATTTGGTGGATTTTAGTGAACAACCGCTTCATATGCACATACAAATGGGCCCGCCCGCCACTAATTTGAGGTAGTCCCATATAAACCCACAGCTCACTTTTATGCATTTGTATAAAAAAAACGTCAATATCAACTTGAAAATCGATATTCATACACATCGCTTCATACACATCTACTAGTGGGCGTGTACTGACAACTTTTTTGGGCAGGCCCTATTTAAAAAACCATTTTTATGTTTTGCAATACGATTTAAAATTTCATGTGAATGGTATTAGAGCTTCGGTTTAACCGAAGGTGACGCTTTTTCTTGTTTTTTTTTTTTAAACTAGCCTAAATGAGTTTTTGCCTTTCTGTTTTTTTTTAACGTATATTCTGCATTAGAGATTCTATGCTTAGATTTAATTAAAATTTATTGTTACTTCGCATTAAAGCGATTGAAACATTTATGTTTTCTGAAATTAATACTCATTTAGTTGAGCGACTCAACACTTCATTTATGTATTGTTTTTTTTTTTTTTTTTTAATTTATTTATTTTTTGGTATTAGCTGTCTTCATTTTATTGAGCGCGTCTGGAACGCTGCTTTCATCTCGCTTTAAACATTTAATAATTTTAAAATTAACCTAAATTGTATTTGAAACAATTTTATATTTACTATATTACTTTTAGCATTTTATTTTATATATTTTTCATTTAAGTTATTATCATGACCAACACTCTATACTGCTTAAAACATTTTTAATATAAATTTAATCGATTGGGTTGAACTTTATTTTGTTTTTTTCTTTTGTCCGGTAGGTTTGAATTCAAAATACTTTCGCTTACTTTGTTTGTCTTTCTCCATTAAAAAAAAAATTAAAAAAAATTGAAATAACAAACTCTTTGCTAGAGTGTTTAATTTGAAACAAAAGGTTTTAAGAAAAATTGCAATATTGCCTGCCAACAACTATCTTCCTCTTTCTTTAATTATTTCTATTATTATAATTTTTTTTATAGACTTTATTGTTATATACAATTAAGCAGAATTAGTTGAAATAAAGCTGTTTCACATCTTAGATTACTAGGTGCTTAATATAACATTATAGCCCCTTTAATGTGTTTTTCCAAAATTGTGCTTGTGTTGCCATAAAGAGAACTGAAATGGGAATTTTGAATTTGCTGCTGTAAGTGAAGAAAAGCATTAATAACATTTACACCTTATATAAAGTATAACACTATGCAAGAAAATTTAAAAAATATATCTGTGATCGATGTGCCACATTTCATTTCTCATAATATGTGTAATTTTTTTTTTCTATGGATATGATTTTGATATATGAATTTTTAAAATTGTTTTGTTCTTAATATATAAAAAGGGGTGAGAAATCCAAAAACTCAAAAACTGCACCAAATGACACGAAATTTTCGAAATATGTAAGTTTGGTCTGCACGATGGTTTCTCTTCAGTTTGATAGGTACCGCAGGAGTCAAAATATCCACGAAAATGTGTTTCTTCAGTACAATATATTGTTAATGATAAATAGCATTGTACGGCGTGAAATTGGTAAAAGTACACTGAACCAAATTTTGACGTGAAGTTGGTAAACAGTGTACTAAAACAAATGTTTTATCAAATTATTTGGTACAATGTGTTCATGGAGATTCGTAAATTGTTTCGATTCACAATTCGATCCACTGTGAATGAATGAGGGGAGTTAAAGTGAAGGAAGGTATGGAGTACATCGGAGGCAGTAACACCGAGATTAACAAGCATACATGACGGCATTCCTTGAACATAAGAAATATAGAGGCATATAGAGCTAGCTTTTGACATCAACTGTCTATATGTAATGAACTAGTACGGAGGAGAGTAGTTTCAATCATAGTGAACTAGATACGTTATTTCCTGGGGACAAGAACAGCTGTAACAAGTTGCACCAGGGTATAAGCAGTATAAGGCCTAATCGGATATAACATACTCAATAGACTAAGTGAGAATGGCATATGTTGTCAAAGGTGTGCAAGTGCGATTGTCATTATGGCTAGTGGGAGTATTGAGGAAACACTCTGTGATATAATCAACAGAGCATGCAAAATCAAACAAGACTGGTGCAGGGGGTGGGACTCAATATTAACCACGACAATACGGTCATTGTAGCTTTTACTAGGAATAATAAGCTTCCTCGACAAATATAAATAAGACTCGATAGGGTGATAGTACATCATAACAAGTTTATTTATCTAGGGCTACTTCCCCCTGCCCCCTTTCCCGACTTCGCTTACCTCCCATTCCCTTTCCCCTATATCCCTGCCCCTATTCCCCCATCCACCTCTTTCTCTTGCGGGTCTTTCCCTTCCACCTCTTCCCCAACACTCTCCCTTCACTTCCCCTTCCCTCTTCGATACTGTATACAATATTTCATCCCTCTATCTTAAATTTTTTGGGCCAGTAATCTAAACCATTCTCGAATCCCCATAAACACACACAAAAATTTTCATTAAAAGATCTCAACTCCAACTCCGTCAAGATAGAGTTAGTGCACGAAGCATTAGACTTACTTAACAAACTCGGTAAAAGCAACAGAGTATATCTGTTGTAGGTACAGGAATATAAATTCATATCAAAAAAATTTCCCAACAACCGAAACGGGCCTGTATCGATAGTAGAATTTTATACTTTCACTCAATTCTCCATAACTTCGTTATCTTTCCATGGATTTTCTTCAAAAGTAGCTGTTTTTCTTCGTTAAAGATCTTTCTTCAGTTTTAAAAAACAAAAAATTATATAATTTTTTACACTTTTCGAGTTTTTGGTCAATTTTGATAGAAAAACATGTTTTCGCCATATTTCTTTACATTGCTCCGTAACTACCAAGCCCAGTGACCAAGTTCTTCAACACTTCAATGCTTAGGTAGTTTAATTATCTTTGATTTGGTATTTTACTTAACAAAATCGGTTACCTTAAAACGATATGTGTTAAAATATATAAGACTAGCTTCGAAAAAATCGGATGAACCAATTAAAAAATCCATATCTCTCAAAGCCCTATCCATAAAAAAATATGTTTTGTGATTTTCGTATGCAGCAGGTCAAAATATATTCGAAAATAATAGTGGCATTTCGTTCACTAAATTACCGTTGCATAGTGTAATTAAGACTTACCAAAACACGTGCATCAAGTTTGGTCTTCATCAAAACAAAATCAAATTTCTTCGTTGATTTAAAAAAAAATCAAAAAAAAAAATGGTGCGGACAATCGAATCGAAAAAAATTAGACAGGAACTTAAGCATTAAGATTGTGGCTGTATCTGGATGTTGTGTGTGTATGAATGCGTACAGAAGAGCAAATTAAAACAATTAATTGCAATTTGCAACAAATTAAACTACATTAATGTAGCGTTTCAGCAAATAGTATACACCCAGCAGCACTGATGTTGCCATTACGCCCACGGAAGCACTCAGCGAACCGGCGCCATTACAATTGTCCGTATCGCAGGAGCAGACCACCTGGCGACCACCAAAGCCAGCACGCTGATAGCAATAGTTAGTCTTGGTCTGATTTTGGAAACCACAGGTACGAATAGTACGGCTATCTGGTGGCACTGTATATGTAAAAATAAAGAGAAAAAATTATGACGTTACTATCTAAATATATATATAACAAATATTTTAGTGTTTCTTATATTTATAACTTACAATTGTTCACGGAGAACTCAATGACCTGCGTTATCTTGCGACAATAGCTGGGAATGCCCTTGCCGCGCGTCGAATAGTCCTCCTGACAGTCCTTCAATAAATTGTCTGGCGGTATGTCCAAGGCGCAATTGGCATCTTTATGGCTGTTGCAGACAAAGCATTTGATGGCGGCACCTAAACGTATGAAATAGACAGAGAGGAAAGTAATGATGATGACGTTACTAATTATGTTATTCTGTAGTTTTTCTTGAGGCGTGCCGAGTATCGCTTCGTGAGCTGGTGTCTGTATAAAATTAGCAGTCACTTTAGTTACTCGTGTAGCGACAAGGAGAAAAATAAAAAAAAAAAAAAAAAAAAACGAGGACAAAGTCTAAAAAATGCAGCGAGTGCAATGTACTGTGCATAATTTGCAAAGATTGCTCGAAGGATGCGCTTGTATATACAATATTTGAGGCAAAAAACGACAAGGAGCACGAACAGCTGAGAAGGTCTTTGCGGTTTTAGTTTGATGACAATGTCTGCTTTCAAGCCGGTCGCGCGTCTGTAAATTTGCAAATAAATGTAAATGGGCTTGAATGTTGGTTTAAGAAATTGGTTGTGAAAAGTTTCTTCGATGAGTGTCGGTGGGCATAATTAAACAAGGAAGAACGCTGCAGTCGAGTGTGCTCGACTTTAAGATACCTAGTACCTTTTCTAAGGTTATATATTTGACCTAGAGGACTGTATTCCAATTTAGACCTATGTTAGATATTTTAATAGGATTGGAAAGTTTAAATATACAAAGTTAAGCCAAAAATTAGTCGATTCGTAGCCTCAAAAGCCGTGTTTAACTTAGAGTTTAAACTTGAAACAATTGTTTCACAATAAAGCCCACATTTTTGGAAAAATATATAAGAACTAATTCACATTTGAACAAATTTAATATACCCTTTTACTGTGAGTGTATTGGAGAAAATCGCACGTACTAAGATCTATTTGGACTGAAGACCTTCAAGTAGTTGATTGAACAAAAGCTGTACGGAACTTTATGTTAAACAGTAAGAGAATATATACCTATATTTGTAAGAAAGGCAGCAACCCAAGAATAAATCATCTCAAGGCCCAAGAAGAAGTAATCTACGCGGATTTTGTTACTTAACTAGTAGTGGTACAGAGCAATCTCAGAAAATGGACTGAAAACGAACCCAGACAAAATGGAACTAATGCTATTTACAAAACGCACAAAGCTATCAAAATTGCTGAAGCTAAAAGACCAACAACCTAAGTGGTTCCAGAAGACTAGGAACATAGTAAGCTAAACTAGACCTACATATATAATGTTGATAAACGGGTGAAAAAGGCGAGTACCACCTTATATTTAAGTATTCGCCTCCTACTGGACATCAACGCCAGGAACCAAGAAGTTAAATTTTTCTTTGTCAACCAGGCTGTCGACAGAGCTTTGGCGTTAAGCATCATCTACTGCAGAGTAAAGGATTGTAGATGTTTGCTCACTAGAATATGTAAATTGTCTACGAAGTGGCTAGGCACACATCCACAGCACAGGCGATGATAGTTGAATGTATAGAGTTATCTGTAGCAGCGTTCTAAGGAAAACAGTCTGGAAGTTTTCAGACTAATAGAAGTTATAACATGCAACTAGCAAATCGACAATCTTGTCTTTACAGCAAGATAGTTACCAAGCCAGAAACAGTCGAGCACTCCTAGCCAAAACTTTAAACTAAATAGTAGGCATGACAAAAATGGAGTTTATAGCACTCTTAGAAATCATCTATATCAACCGCATAGGTTGTGTCTAATTAAAACATTCCGTTATACCTGATCTACTTTATCAGTTTTTGAATCACGATGCTTCGGTGAAATAGTTGCCATTCACAATAAAAAACCTTTAAATATCAAATATTTTGCATACGAAACTGTGAATGATAAATTGGTCTTTTGGTTAAAAACCGTTGGTGGAAAATGGATAGTATGTGCCTCTATTACAAAAATATTTTTAACATTGCAGCTACTTGGAACTCCATTTTTTCGTTTTGCTTTCAAAATATTCTGCATGCACTACGTCTCCTATTACGAGAGTCCAATAACTAAGATTATAGACGCCTCTATAGAGAATGCACAAGAGAAATGTTTTATTACAGATATTTTACTGCATAAGTAAATCTGTGTTTATCACTTTTCTACACAATGTATTATTTTTTTTTTTTTCAAATTTAATGCCACCGTTTTGTGTGTTTCTTTTGAACGTATGTATTAACCTTAATTGCTTCACAAAAGTGCAAATAATCGCAATTATTTATTAACTTTATTAACTTCAATTGAATCTAAGGTCGAGCACGGTACGAGATGTGGTGAAAATTATGCAATAAATGTTCGAGACCAATTTGTGATTATTTTTTTTGTAACATCTGATGTCTATTTTATGTGCTGCACTTACTTATAATACTCGTATCTTTTGCGTTTTTTGCGAATAGTTGCAAATAGTTTTCAAAAATTAGCGCATTTTAAGCTCAGAACCAAATGAGATTCTATTTGTATAATTTTGCCAAGTGTTTTCTGAGTTTAGTGCTGTTTTGTTAATTATTACAGTGAGTAAAGTTTTACACTCTGGCGTTAATGGACAACCAATAACAAATGAAGGGCTCATATTTCACAACGACAAAACGAAGAGACGTTCTTATTGCTTATTATTGTTGCTTTTAGTGTAAAATTCAATCTCCGCAAATTGAAGAAACAATGGAAATGAAGTGCTTCAGCTAAGACAAAAGGCCACACCGAGACATATTACTTCATATTTAGGTTAGAGCCGAAACTCAATGTAGCTGAAAAACAAAGTTTTCTTTACGCCGTTCTGTGTGATTTTTCTAAGTTTGTTCGTGCATCATTGTAATGCGCTGTCACAAAACAAATGTCTTGTTTGGTCACATGGAAAATAGAATTTATTTGTTTACAAAAGAGACATAAAAACAACTCGCTTAACTATTTAACATATACATACATCTGCTTATTTTCACAGTGCGGATACCGATAAAATATTTAATCTAAAATTCCGATGGTGGTCAATTTTATACGATAGATGCTTAAATTTGGTTTCGATTGACCCTCTTTCGAAGTATAAAAAGGTATACTAACAGTTTGCATTTTTAACTTTACCAGATTACCAATGAAGACACAGAGGAAGTCTCGGTTGCGATCTCCCATTGATGCTAACCCGAGGAACTACGTCTGAGTGGGCGACCTAGCATGCGTTGGAAAGGCCAAGTCTGGGAAGAGCTTCGGAAACTATGGAACCGATAAACGGTTCTCTTACTTATCACACGTAGGTAAAATACAATTATGAATTTGTTACACAATTTGTAAAACATTAAGAGAAGCATTGAAGATTTTAACCATGTCCGTTTGTCGGTCAGACTGTTTAATACTATGCGCTTAGCCAACACTAAATATATTGAGCTGAAACTCTGTATGGAAACTTATTTTGTACATAGATATTTCTTATGTTCATTTAGATAAGTTATATCAATTGTAGGAATTATGAATGAAATCCCATAAGAAAGCTATGGTGCTTAGATCCAGAACGCAAATCTGCACACAAACCACATGAATTAAAAAATGCAAGTTTGGAGGTTCTACTTATCTCTTGTAGTTTCCGATATCTTCTTGCAAACATACGAAGGACGGCCAGACAGACGGACATGTCTAGATCGACTCAGTTTTCGACGCTGATCAAGAATATATATATATATATATATATATATATATATATATATATATATATATATATATATATATATATATATATATTATATATATATACTTTATGGAGTCTGCCACGCCTTCTTCTGTCTGTTAAATACATTTGCTCAAGGGCAGGATATAAAAAGTCAAAATGAACTTCAGCAAGAATATGAACATTTCTAACATAAAACCAACAGATCAGACCCCGCTACCAAATAGTTTCTGTACAAACATATAACGCAAATAGGGTGGCCTGCTCAAGCCAATTTTGTTTGCAACTCTAGTATTTAAATACAATATTATTGCTATATATATTAAATATCTTATGTATATTAAATATCTTATGTATAAAACCACAATCTATATTTGATGAAAATTTGCTGAATATTTTGAACGTAAAAGGCTTTTCCAATCTTCACTCACATAACAAAACTAAATAGACACCATCATAACCTTAATGTGAATTATACACGTAGATATTTTTATACCCTCTACCCAAAGGGTAAAATGTTCTATTAAATGTGTGCAAATGTAAGTAACAGACAGAAGGAGGCGTGGCAGGACCAATAACGTTTATTTATTCTTGAACGGCTTCGGAAGACGAGTCTATATAGACATGTCCGTCTGTTTGAACTAAGTGCCTTTTGAGACTATAAAAGATTAGACTAAAAGCTTGGATATTTAAACTCTTCTTCTCCCTCTTTAGAAAATTAGTATTAAATGAACATGTCAATCCCTCTTTAAGAGGTAGACCAGTACAAATCTGCTTTTTGTTTAAATTTTTATTGTTTTTGTTCTTAATTAAGCTAGAAATTCGAAAATCGGCGTAAATCCAGATCGGATCCCTTCCAATAGTAGCACGTTGCAAAACTTCTCCCCATTTTAAAGTTTTTGTATCTTTTTATACCATTCACACATAGAGTGAAATGGTATTATCAGTTTGTCTGAAAGTTTGTAAAGCATTAAAGGAGCCATAGTAGACCCCATTAAGTATATATATTCTTGATCAGCTCGACTAGACGAATCGATCTAGCCATGTCTGTCCGTCTGTATGTTGTTGCGAATTTTTTGGGGACCAATTTTTATGCTATCCAGTTGAAATTTTGCACATATACTTCTTTTTATTGTAGTTTAATAGAGTATCAAGATTGACCTGCCACGCCCACTATTTGGAGTAGCTCCCATACAAACCTACTGCCCACTTTTGACTTTTTGTAAGAAAACTTCTTTATTAAAGTCTATATTAGGTTGAACTGCAATGTGGTTCCTTTTTATGGTCAGCCGCTTAACATACATAGACTAACGGGCGTGGCCCGCCCACTATTTGGGGTAGCTCCCATACAAACCTATGGTCCACTTTTGATTTTTTGTAAGAAAAACTTTTTTATTAAAGTCAATATTAGGTTGAAATGCGATATGGTGCCTTTTAAGAGGCAGCCGCTAAACATGCATAGACAATTGGGCGTGGCCCGCCCACTTTTTGAGGTAGCCCCCACACAAACCCACCGTGCAATTTTGTGTATTTTATGAAAATATCCTTCATTTAGATCAATATTAGCTTGCAATTTGATTTTGTGTCCCGCCCATATTTTTAGGTAGTCCCATATAAACAAACAGTTCACTTTTATGCATTTGTATGGAAAACGTCAATATCAACTTGAAATTCGATATGGCGGCATCTTACACATCTACTACAACGCTTCATACACATCTACTAGTGAGCGTGTACCACCCCCTATTTAAACCCCCACTTTTATGTATTACAATACTATTTAAAGTTTCGTGTGAATGGTATTAGAGCTTCGGTTCAACCGAAGTTAACGTTTTTTCTTGTTTTATTTTATTTATTCAAATTTTTCATCAATTGTAATCCCGCATATGTCATGATCGGACCACTATAATCATGGGTTCAGAAAAGGATACAGGATATCTCCAAGTCAAGCACACTCGACTGCAGCTTTCTTTCTTGTTTTATTTGTAGACTAGTGTAACTGGACCTTATACCTTTCGAATTCCTTTAAAATTTCAATTTGAGCACTATATCATGAATTATAGATTTCTAAAATCTCTACAATGGAATCTAGGAGATATTTTTACCAAATTACACTGGTTTTGAGTCAAAAGGTACATTCGATGAAACTCTATTCTTCTTATGCATTATGGCACGCTAAACTAGAAAATCACATTGAAAAATTTCTTTATGAATATGTTTCGAGATATTAAATTTTTAATTTATTTCTTCTTTTTTCGGAGATAGTTTTATATTTCAGGTCATATCTTGAGTTGAAAACGTCCGATTAGGTCGCCAAAAACATGATATTAAAGTTAGTAGAATATCAACAATAGTTTTTAACCTTGTTTTCCAGGTTAGGTTAGGTTAGAATGGTCAACATGGATGAACCCCACATTGTCACTTAGGCCAGCATAGGCCCCTTGTAATACCAATTGTATTTCCTATTTCTACCGTAGCTACTCCGAGAACCACTTTGACAGAGTCAAGAACGTCGAGATATGTTTTATCTCTTTTTCCGAGAGCTCTGTTAAGTTATCCAGGAAGGGGCTCCCTAATAACGTCAGTCCCTTCCTACTATGGGGCGGGCAGTGACATAGCAAGTGCTCGACCGTCTCATCATCCTCGGCATTTAAACAGCTTCTGCATAAGTTTGTGTGAGGACTCCCACAATAACAGCTATCTGATCTCTCTTGTGCTGAAGTAGTGTTTTTTTTAAGATTATATTTTGGCCAGGTGAGTCTGGAGATTCTACACGTGCCAAGGTTGCACCATCTATTGGTTGCTATACCGATCATCTTTGCTGAGATCTGTAGATTTCATGTAGCCATGGGTATACCTACTGTGGCCTTCCCTGGAAGGATATCAGCAGTGGTACCCTCTCTGGCTAGCTTGTACGCTTCACAATTTCCCTCTATGTTTTGGTGATCAGGCACCCAGGTGAGATTTATAACATAGTGCTCGGAAATCTCGTTAATAGATTTACGGCACTCCGTTGTGGTTTTAGTGTTGGAGCTGAAAGAGTTCAGCGCTTTCAGTGCAGTATGACTGTCCGCATATGATACACACATGCTCTTTTGTATATGAGTATGACATTAGGAATCGCGTTGCTTCCTGAATAGCTAGCATCTCTGCCTGATAAATGCTACAATGATCGGGCAGTCTAAAGGTTTATCTAATCCCCAGATCCGGTGAAAATACACCACCTCCTACCCGACCATCCAGCTTAGAACCGTCTGTAAAGATGTTAATAGCGTTTTTGCTATAGTAAGGAAAGTTGTCCCATTGTAGTCTGGTGGATATTATGACGTCATGTTTGGTAATCAGTAAGCCGTATATAATAGTATTTTATCTTGTATTTGTAGTATACTCCAGTGTCCGAAGGAGCTACCATGCCAAGCTGAAGATTCCCTCAGTCTAAAGGCTGTAACTATTGCCGTCTCTTTCGCAATGAGATCAAGTGGGATCAAATGAAGCAGTACGTTTAGTGCATCCGTCGGTGTAGTACGGAGAGCTCCACTGATACACAGTTCAGCATTCCTTTGCACCTTATGCATTTGCTTTCCAGTGCCGGCCACCATACAAATACTCCGTACAGCAAAATTATGCCCAATTACTGCCGTATATAACCAGTGGACGATAGATAGAGAGAATCCCCTCATTTTTTTCCAATAGCTTTTTTGCGCGTCAAGAGTGCTATGTTTGCCTTCTTTATACGCTCTTCTGTGATTTTGTTCCAGTTGAGCTTACTGTCCAGGATCACTTCCAGGTATTTTGCGCATACGCTGATAGTAAGCCTAATATTGTTAAGTTTCGGTAGAGTCAGTATCGGAATCTTATATTTCCTTGAGAAAAGCACTAGTTCAGTTTTTTTCAGGTTCACACCCAGGTCGCAACCAGAAGCCCATTTCGAAAGTACCGCAAGTGCGGATTCCATTAGGTAAATTACTAACAACCCTAATAAAATATTCATTAGCCCTTTCAATAGCCCCCAATACAATCCAATAGTTTAACTTTTGGTTTATACTCGTATCCATTTGGTGCTGTACGTTCTTCAAACTACCTATACTTGGTAAATAAGAAAAGGATTCAGTGATTATTTAAATTGGAAAAAGATAAACACTACTAAATGAATTTACTTTGCAGAGCTTGTTAAGAAATGCACTTTCTTCCGATTGTTGCTTTTATTGAAAATTAAGTTTTATACAATACAAATTTCCCAGCTATGCTTTAATAACTAATCGCCGCAATCATCTTCATCGTTATCAGTAATCTTCAACCATCACGCCATAAATTCTAATTTTAGAAAAGAAAATAATCGTAGAGTGCTAAATCAGAACAATTTTCGTTGAGCTTGCTATTACATTTAGTTGAAAACTATAGATACGATTTCCAATGCAATCAAATGATCTAAACATAGCTTTTAAATAATTTTTGGTTTATTACTTTACATATTACTAACAATAACACCATATTTAAACTTCAAAATGAAGCTTTTTAGTATTGCCATTTGGTAATGCTTATATTCGTATAGTACACTAGGTGCTAACATTAATTAAGATGTTTATAATACATTTTTCTATACATTGAATGCCATGCAACTACTACGTAGCACACTCAATTCAATTCAATTGTAAGCTACTCAATACTTTTACAAATGTTTTCTGTAACAAAATCAAATCGAATTGAATGGTTTTAAATTGAACTTTTCAGCTGGAAAACACATAAATTTCAATTGAAATCGATTGCATTAATCGAGTCTAATCAGTGAATGTAAAATGTAAACTTTGACCGCTTTATGAAAAGTAGTTTCTGTTTTAGAAAAAGTTTTCCCTTTTTAATTTTTTTTTTTTGTTTCTTTATTGTAAAATTGTGTTTTACATAAGCAAACTTGGCTGTTTGGTTGGGTATGTCTATCAGCTGCTGGATGCCTAGAAAGGGAGTAAGATATTGTTATGCGCATGTGCCCTACATTAAATTTCTAGCGTTCCACAGCACGCGTATCCTGCTCCCATATATGAGTTGTAATAGAACCGGTGCTCCTTTGTGCGCTCATGTCATCCAGTGCAGCCGCAACGATAACTTACAATTAATCTGTGAAATGTATATAAATGTATAAACGAAATTGTATAAGTGTATATATATGTAAATACATATATATATATATATATATATATATATATATATATATATATATATATATATATATATATATATATATATATATATATATATATATATATATATATATATATATATATATATATATATATATATATATATATATATATATATATATATATATATATATATATATATATATATATATATATATATATATATATATATATATATATATATATATATATATATATATATATACATCTAGAGATAAAAAATAGAGAGAGAGAGAGAGAATGTATCTGCTGTGCGTTGACATTTAAGGAAGTGTTCAAGTGTAGCTAGTAAATCCGCTAAGGATGCGCTTTGTTTTCGAAATCTTTATACAAATAAAGATGATTTTTATGTTTTTTCACTGGAATTAGCTTATATCGGAACTAGCAGTGTATAGAATACAAATTTGTTTGTCGTATAGAAGTAGCTTGTGCAAGCATAAAAAACTAGCGAGCAGATACATTATAGTACACAAATGTTTTTTTGACAACTAACCAACCACCAAATAAACACATACTATTTATCGAACAATGTCAGGTCCGTAGGCAGAAAGTTTCTTGGGTGGCAGCCAAGCATTTGGCTAATAATTTCTTTTGAACAAAAAAACATATGAAGAAATTTATCTTTTATACTCTGTACCCAAAGGGCAAAACGGTATAATAAGTTTGTGCAATTGTATGTAACAGGCAGAGGGAGCGTGGCAGAACCTTTAAAGTATAGACTTTCTTGATTAGCATCGGAAGACGAGCCGATGTTCGTCCGACCGTCTGCCTGAGCGCACATATCTTGGAGACTTGGCTAAAGGAGGCGTGGAAGACCCTATAAACTATATATTTTCTTGATCAGAATCAGAAGAGGAGTCGCTATAGACATCTCCGTCTGTCTACCCGTCCGTCCGAACGAACATAGCTCGGAGACTATGAGCTATGGTCTTCAAGTTTGCATATTTAGACATTCTTCAGATAATTAGTATTAAATGAACATGTCAACTCTATTTTTAGGCGTATCCCCATGCAAACTAGCTAACCATTTTTAAGTTTTGTATGCATTTGTTTTTATTTTTGTTCTTAAATAAACTACACAGAAAAAAAGGCATTCTAAATATAGGTTTGAAATTCTTGTATTTATTCGAGAATAAATATAAATTTCTTGAAATAAGTATTGTATAAAAATTTAATTCTAAGAACAAATCTGTACTCAAGTCAAGTACAAAAGCCTCACAATGTTAAATAAGTTATTTTTGACTTGAAGTAGAAAATTCTTAAATCAATCTCTAAAACAGAAAGAAAACAGCTTTGTCTGAATAGCTTTGTCGGCTACTGATCTCAACTGAAACTGAGAAATAAAGTCCTGCTCTATAAGGCCTTACTCAAACCCATATGGACTTATGGAAATCAGCTGTGGGGCACAGCCTCAACAATTGAAATACAACGATTTCAAAACATTCCTTTGCGAAGATTGGTCAAAGCACCATATTACGTTAAGAATCAGGTGATCCATAAGGACCTTGGCATTCCAAGTGTCACTGACGAAGTGAAAAGATTCAGCCAGAAGCACCTTCGCACCGACAGTAAATGGAAAAAGCAAATGAGTTGCGATTCGGAAACTCCATGTGTGGGGGCTCGCTGATAACACTTCCCAGCGCCGTTCACATGGTTCGATACCAGTTCCCTCTACCAAAAAACCGTGGAAAAAAAATAAATTTAAATTAAAATTTTCTAAAAATAGAACAACAAAACAATTTTTTTAAGCTTCTTGTAATCAAATCAATCCCATTTTTTCTTAAATCAAGCTCAGTAGAGCTTGAAGAGCGCTACATTTGAAAATATCAACTCCATTCTTGAACCAAGAATTTGTACTTGGTTTAAGAAATTCCGTACTCCTCATACTTTTGCTACAGCTACGAATCAATTCAAATTCCAAATTTGGTGTATCTTACGACAATCCTTACAAAATATTCCATATAGGCCAAGATCAAATCATTTTAAAATGTAGCCCCATGCTAACCTGCGCCCCCTACCCCAACTATAATAAAATATTCCATATGTCCACTAAAAAATATAATCTATGTATGGTTCATAAAATGTGCTTTAAACCAGGAACAAGGGACATCGACTTCGAGCACACTCGACCACAGCGTTTATTCTTGTTTTTTTGCTTAGTAAGTGAACATTGTACAGTCTTTTTATGTCCAATATATTGTTCCAATTTTGATACAAAATGTATTGTGTACAACTACAAGCGAAATTCTTTAAAATGTAATATTTTTATACATTGTACTGTACCCATATGGTAAAACGGTGTACTCTTATTATGTTTGTGGAAATGTACATATGTATAGTGGCAAATCCAGAACGCAATTTTGAATGGTGAAGGAGGAGAGGGGCGATGGAGGTGTCATTCTAGGAAAAGTACGCAAATGTGGCAAAAAAAGTTCCAAAAGTAAATTATATCATGCATAGCTATAAGGCGTATGTTGCCCGAAGGTGAATGGGTGCTGTTGTCTTAAAATCCACTTTTTAAAGTCACAATAACACATTTCTATTGGGAAGACATTTCCCTGTCCTCACCGCTCTGGTATGTACCATGCAATAGAAGGCATTGCTGAACCCATATATTCTTCTTCAGCATCAAAAGTCGGGTCGATATAGATGTGAACGTCTATTCATAAGTTTGATTGTCTTGTATGTACGGTCAGACAGACCGTCTCAAAGCACGAACCCGATTTTTCAAACACTTTTTTAAAAATTTTGTCGATGATTTCCTATTGATCTTGATAGAATACACAGTTAAAATGACAATGTTTACTATACGCTTCCGAATCCGGGGTCTATTTAAAGCCTTCACATCATGATTTTGACATAACTTCAAACAGTCTTCACAGTCACACAAAAATAGAGAACAATGCTGGCGTGGGGTCAGGCCTGACGTAGTGGAGTAAAATGGACATGTAGTTAGTATGATCAGACCCCCAGATTTGTTATTATTCTAGATTTAGAAGTGCGTAGTAGAATTGACTGCGCATGAGTTGTCACAACAAATGCATGAATGAAATGTAATGTATTTGTTCCTGTTCGAATCATACAATTTCCGTGTTAAAACAAATGTTTCGTCAATATATTCGGAATATTTTTTTTGTTTTGTTTATCAAAAACATAGCCTACGAGTTCCTAAGTTTGTGAAATTTCACATCATAAATGGAATGCAAGTACAAATTTACACTTACCTACACATACCCACCTAGTGAATTCGAAAATATGAACGCCTATTACAAAGTTATGTGAAAATGAAAAATTGTCGACCAAAATCATTATGAACCTGGTTATAAATGTAAAATATTTTTCAAATTCGACGATAATTCGTTAAAGACTGGTGACGGGCAATTTGATTATAAAGTGTTTTGATTTGATTTTTTGAAAAAAAGAAAAAATTTTGGACAAAATTCAGTTTTTGAGCTTTCTTAGATAAATAGATAGCAGCAATATAAATTCCGTACTCTCATCTACTTAAAAAAGGCTCATCTGCTGGAAACAAAATTTTAAATAATAATTTTTGCCGCCTAAATTTACCTTTAAGACCACTGTGCGTCTATATGAACGCCGTGACCCCGGAGACTATAAGGTATAGTAATGAGCTAATAAACTTCAGATATTTACGCTGTTGTATTCCCTCTTGAAAAATGTATTTGAAGGGGTGTGCTAACCCCAGTGTTAGGTGTAGTCGCCTTTAAAGATTACACCTCATTTTTGTGTTTTTGCTTAAATAAATCTTAAAAAAATATTCCAGAAGTGTTTAGATCGAAACATTATTAAATATAACTCCCATACACATTTATTGGTCAGATAAAGCCCTTTTGACAAGGCACAGTATGTCTAGAAGTCAAGTGCACTCAGCATTTTTATACCATGCACACATAGTGTGAAATGGTATTATCAGTTTGTCTGAAAGTTTGTAACGCATTAAAGGAGCCATCGTAGACCCCATAAAGTATATATATTCTTGATCAGTTCGACGAGACGAATCGATCTAGCCATGTCCGTCTGTATGTTGTTGCGCACAAATTTGTATGTTATCCAGTTGAAATTTTGCACGTACACTTCTTTTTATTGCAGTTTAATAGAGTGTCAAGATTTACTCGCCATGCCCACTTTTTGTACATATTTGAACATTTTTATTGTAGTCATTATCAACTTAATAATTGATATAGTAACTTAAAGTAGACGGATGATTGACATATACATTAATTTGGGGTATACTATTTGGGGTATCTCTCATACAAACCTCCTGCCCAGTTTTGACTTTTTGTAAGAAAACTTCTTTATTAAATTCAATATTAGGTTGAAATGCAATGTGATGCCTTTTTATGGTCAGCGGCTTAACATGCATTGACTAACGGGCGTGGCCCACCCACTATTTGGGGTCGCTCCCATACAAACCTATGGTCCACTTTTGACTATTTGTAAGAAAAACTTTTTTATTAAAGTCAATATTAGGTTGAAATGCGATATGGTGTCTTTTAAGAGATAGCCGTTTAACATACATAGACAATTGGGTGTGTCCCGCCCACTTTTTGAGGTAGCCTCCATATAAACCCACCGTGCAATTTTGTGTTTTTTTATGAAAAAATCCTTCATTTATATCAACATTAGCTTGAAATTTGATTTTGTGGATTTTAATGGACAACCGCTTCATATACATATACTTTTTGAGACAGTCCCATATGAACCCACATTTCACTTTTATGCATTTGTATGGAAAACGTCAATATCAACTTGAAATTCGATATGCCGGCATCTTACACATCTACTACATCGCTTCATACACATCTACTAGTGAGCGTGTACCACCCACTTTTTGGGGTAGCCCCTATTTAAACCCCCACTTTTATGTATTACAATACTATTTAAAGTTTCGTGTGAATGGTATTAGAGCTTCGGTTCAACCGAAGTTAACGTTTTTTCAGGTTTCTTGTTTATTTTGATCAACTTTGGAATTTATGATTTGAGAAGTGGTTAGACAAACAGCAAGTATAACTTCTTTTGTGAAACAGTTGCTCACTTTCATTTTAGCTATAATTTTCTTCTAAGCTATTGGTGAATTATAACGATTCTTGTTTCAGATCTTTACTTTTACTATCCGGCTCCTGTTTTTTTATGTCTTGAAAAGTGGTTTTTATTATTTTTTGCAACTGAATGGTTCCTAGAGACATTTTCGAATCAAAATTTTTTGTTGTTGGGTACTTATGTATATATTATAGCCCCTTCTAGCAGCGGATTTTGTTTTTGGAATTTTTAAGTTTACTAATTAATACTTATAAAAAATGTTGTTCTTTTTAATACTATGGCCCAACCCTTAGCTACGTGCCTGTCAAACACAAAGCTGAAAAACGAAGGAAACGGAAATATGCTTAAGACTGCACGAACACGCAACGGCCAGGACTACAATACAATAGACTACTCAAGAAAAACGCTTGCAGCTTGTTCGGAATTGGAGGAAAACTTGTTTTTAAAACATAAAAATGCAACGCATGGATACGAAAGCTAAGCCATACACACAGATACATACACACACATACACATACACAAATGTGTAGCGCAGCAAAATGAAAAATTTTTAAAGCATCAAATTAGACGCTCTTCAAAAGAACAAAAAAAAAAGAAAAAACATAATTTGAAAAAGTAAATTAAATATATGCAAACAAAAAAAAAAATTAAAATGGCAAATGAAGTTGCATGTAAATAAAGAATACATCTTGACATTTCACTTTCGGATACATAGTATGGGCGAATATGTAAAGGAGCTGCGCGTTTAGGGGACGTTGGCGCCAGGCAGTATTAAAACCGGTCAGAATACTCGTATGAGGCGTCTTTGTGGCGCGCCACAAGGCAAAGAAAAAAAGGAATAAAGAAAAAAGAAATCCGAGCAAGGAACGAGCGAAGCAGAAAACGAACGAGTACCAAACGAACTAAGAAACGAAGTGACATTATGTAATCAGTTCACTTCGAGTTAATAGAAAAATAAGGGATATACACTTTAGTTGAGTGTTTGCAAACACAGATATCTTTTTTTCCAGTTCCACTTTTTCTAGAACCTTTTTTTTTAATTCGTAATTTCAAATTACCTTGCTGCACAGCAATTGCCAGTAGTAAAGCGCCAATAATATAAATTTGCTGCATTTTATATGATTTTTCTATATTTCAAACAAAAAGAACTTTTATTAAATATTTCACTAGTTTACTCTATTTTTTCGTTGTTGTTGCTATTTTATATTAGCTTTAACGTCACACAACAGTTGCTGATTTCGTTTTAAATATTTATAATCCTTATTTAATTTAATTCAATTTGAAATCTTTTTTTGTTCCGCTTTGACGCTTGTACTATATATGTGTACATATGTATGTATATATGTACATATATATATTTAATACGCTCGGTTTTGCTTGTGCAAAAATCAAATCCAAACACACATTCACATGCAATATACACCGAAAATAAGTATCTCGCACTGTCTAACTGACCGACTGACACGGAGACGGGACTAAAGATACAAAAGTATCTGTTGTGGAATTTTGGATGTTGGAACGCACGTCGAGCAACTCTGGCAAACGAATGATTTCAATCCGCTGTTTGGCCTGTTTGGCGCAAATAAATACTTAGAAGCATACAATTCCCTCATCGAGAGAGTGAGATACATAAAGTGAGATACAGATACAGAGTCGACGCTCTCAAGCTTGTTATCTCAAGCTCTCTTCATTTTAGAACATTTGAAATATATTTGAACTATGTTGATTTGAGCTGGCAGAGAGAGAGACAGAGAGATAGAGTGAAAAAAGAGTGGCTGCCAAGTCCTACTCTAATACTCATATACCCGTATACAAGTACCTATATAAAATAAATGGCTTTCGCATTGTTCTTAATTTTTTGTTGTTGTTCTAACAGCAGGAGAGCACCAAATGAAAGCTAAGTTGAATGAAGCTTTTTTGGGTGGTTTGCATTGGGCAATTTGCCATAAGGAATTTAAAGTTTGTGTTTAATTTTTAAGGGAAGTTTGAAGAGCTCTCGTTTATATTAAATATGAATACGTTTTAAAGTAAAAAGTATCTTATTGCAATTAAGTTGACATAATGTACTCGTAACATCTTTGAAAGCATTGAATTACTTGAATTTTAGATAACTTGGATTCCAATAAACCATATGAGTGTATATATTTCTGATCAACTCAATAAAGCGAGTCGTTCTGGTTATGTCAGTCTTTCTGTTCGCTTGTCTGTGTGTTATTATTATTATTATTATTATTATTGTGGGACATAATTGTAAACTGCGACCTAATAAGATCTATCTACTTTTTCAGTTGTTCTTCGACAACAATGTAGCTGCCCAATATTCGAAATCTATTGTACTTCTGAGTATTGCTTCACATTGCACAACGATATGAAGAAGCTCTTCCTTATCTGATCATAAAATCTGCATTCTGGGGAATTATATACACCCATCACACGCAGATGCTTTCTCAGTCGACAGTGTCCTGTTAGTATTCCTGTCAATGCTCTCAACTGGTTTCTTCCTAGTTGGAGCATTGCTCTTCGCTGGTCGAAACCCCCTAGGAATATTTCTGCTTGCCTTAGTCCTTGGCTCATAACCCAGTGCTGCTTCTTTGCCCTATTTGTTTCATTGCAGATTAGTTCCAGTGTAGTGTCTCTCCCAGATCCACAAACAGGCTCTGGTCCTACCATTGGCGTTGCCGCTCCTTTCTTGGCAAGCCTATCGGCTAGCTCATTTCCTACTATATTATTGTGTCCTGGCACCCACAGCAAGTAAACTTTATTGTGTTCGTCGAGTTTTTCCAATATTATAGGAATAATATACTATATGCACCAGTTTGGACTTGATGCTTTTAACACCGCCTGACTGTCTGATACAATAGCAATCTCACAATTTCGATAGCCTCTCTATCTAAATTACACTGTGTACATCTAATTATATCGCACAGTTCAGCTTGAAATGTACTGGTGTATCTGCCCAAGGATTCCCGGTGGTGTAATTTGGGGTCTACGACCTAGAATAGTTCCTTCTGTTGTCAAAGAAACATCCGTATAACACTTAATCGTATGTGGTTTTAACACATATGACTTTTCCGACGACCAAGTCTTCTTATCGGATGGCTTGGCATGGACACTAGTGTTTCTCCCTATGAACATGTAGAGAGACGTTTCTGAAATTAAATTGAGCATGGTTTTCGGGTTGCCACACCACGATTTTTCGGCCAACTTCCTGCACACAAGTATTGCCTTGGTGCATTTTCGTACAGTTTCCTTTTTGTGCTTTTTTCATAGAATTTTACTGTCTAAAGTAAGTCCTAAGTATTTATTTGCGTCCTATTTCCTCAATCTCTGAAATGTCAGGAACTATTACTAAACTAGGAACGAAGTAGTCGATTTTGCCAACCAGAAGTCGACCGTTTACGATTTCAAACGCAAGTCTCAAAAATGGTGGAAGAAAGTGTACTACAATGGTTAGCGTGATAAGCTCATGGTTTATACGTACCGAATATAAGAAGCAAAACTTGTGGTTAAAAAACTTTCTGGTCACTCTGAGTGAAGATACAATTTCCGAAAGCAATAAAAGACGTAAGACAATGCCACGTCGCCAAGGGCGACGAACTCCCAAATCGTCAAAAACAGATAGCCTCAATGTTGGAGATCGTTTGCCAGTAGAGCAAGTTCAACGTTGTTGCTGCGTTCTCTGCACGGCACTTGTCATCCAAAAACACAAGAAGATAGTATGCTCAGTCTGGAACAACGCATTGTGCTACAAATGTTGTGGGGCCTTCCAGAAATTTTATCAAATTTACATAAGCACATTATTACCAATTAAATTAATATGAAATTGCATTGAAGGCTTATTCTAATGTTTTAGTAATTTTTAAACTTCCGCAATTTGTCAAAAACACTTATTGGAATAACTACTATTTCTAATTACAACAAAATTATCCTCAACCATTTAGTCCTATCAACAACCGACAGAGAAACGCAATTCGTGCCAAATACATACCCATATATACATATACAAGGTGCTTTCCAAAATAAACAAGACTGTCCACTGGAAGCGGAGTTAGTGCGTTTGCAATGAGGTTTGTGTTATCGGTACAACAACGAGTATCAAACAAAGAGCCAATATGAAGTATTGTTTAAAACTTGGTAAAACTTTTCAATTGATGAACCAGGTTTATGGTGACAATTATTTGTCCCGTGGCAGAGCTCAGTAGTGGAATAGGGGGTTTAACAACGGGCATGAGTACATATATGTATATATAAATATCAATATGTGAGCCATATTCGTGAACATCGCAGATTCCAACAAAATTGTACGTGAATTCATCAAAGATCCTACAAAATCTTCATTGAAATTCATGGAATTGGAATTGAGCATTTCCAAACCATCATTTTATCACTTTCGACCAAGCATATGGGTTACCGAAAAGAGTGTGCACGCAGAAGAAAGTTTGAGTTTGTTGTACGGTAGTGCGCCAACTTATCGATCGACACTTGTGACTTATTTTTTTTACAAAAATTCGAATATTTACCATAAACCACACCACCAGCATTCCCTTGATTTCCGATAAACGCATTTGTTGATAAAAGGAAAGTGTTTTGTGGACGTAGAACTCATTCAGAAGGCTTGTGCCGAAGTGATGGCGGACATTCCGGCCGTGGGCAATAACTTCGCTATGATATTTATGATATTTTGGACTGTAAATAGAAAATCCACATTATAGCCGATGCTACATAAAATAGCATGATGTATGTATATAGTCAAGAGAATTTAGCCCGTCGATTTAGTGGAATTTTCCCGAGCACTCTTTTTGACGGGCCCGTAAACCATGTACCGTATGGTACAAATTATTTTGATATGTCATTGAACATCTTTAATTTATATGGCCTTGTCTGTCTCTGTGTCTAGTTGACAGTCGAATCATCTAACCTTATTAATTTTTATATTTGTCTGAAAGTATATATGTATATTCTTGATCAGCTAGAGACGAATCGATCTAGATATGTCCGTTTGGCTGCTGTTGCGAATTTTTTGGGACCATTTTTAATGGTATCCATTTGTAAATTAACACCTAGAGTTATTTGTATTGCATTCAAATAGAGTATCAATGTTGACGACTACTTTTTTCGGTAGCCCGCATTCAAAACCCCGCCCACTATTTACTTATCTACTTAATAATTGACAAGAATAATAGGAGCATATAGGTTCCCCTTCATTATTGCTAGAGCAGATCAGAAAATAGATAAAGCAAAAATTCGACAGGTAAAGGAAATTAAAAAGTTTTGATTTTCGTCACATCTCTTCTTCTTCCTCGTGATTTGGGCGGAAAATTACAAATCCAGGTTTGACGAAATTGATTTGAAAGGTGTGTTAGCACGTTTCTCATTACAACGTCACACATTCTATCAAATGTGTGAAAGGTTTATTTGGGCCTTTAGGCAACGCTGCAGACAAAAATGACAAAGTACCAACAATTCAGAAAAAAATAGTTTATTTATCTACATACATACATATGTATGCATATTTTTACGGTGTTTTGAATTATTTGTTCATTCGGTCACCCTTTTCACAAAAAGTGAACAATAAAACTAGAAAAAATAACAATAATGAACAATGCAAAGCCAATTGCTTTAGCATGTCATGCGCAAATGCTGACTATACTCAATGCATGCATTTTTAAAATGCTTTTCTCTATTGATTCTGTATATTTTATTAGAAACATGAACAAAAGTCGAGTGTGACCTATACGAGTCGATGTTAAAAATGTTGTTGTATGTATATAGCTATCCCTTTCGTTCTCTGTCGTGTTAAAAATCCCTGAGCAATGAAGGGGGAAAAATGTGCTCATACGGCCTTAATCGCACAGCTGTATTTTTTTTGTTTTTTTTTTTTATGTTGTATTTTGTCTCTCATCTAAAGATAGTGAAACTCCTAATTCATTTTGTGATCTTCGCACGTTCAATCCGAAAACGAAAGTATGGAACTATGTCAAACAACATGGAAAACCACCATCGGGAATAGTTACTTCTTTTTACATTAATGTCAAGGACACTCGTCTGTTTGTATTCATAGGTCTTTGCTGCACCTATGCACGTGCTCGAATTAATGCCGAGTTTAAAGACCTTGGCCATGCAGGTTATAATCGAAAACAAGTTAGACATCAACTGCCTACTGAATGTCATATGCACGGCCATACAAGGAATGGAAAGCCAACCAAATTAAATTCAATTTAAATTTTATATTAATTATTGGTTAACTTAATGCGTGAAACCATATTAATAATTAGATTCTGCATTATTCCATCAAGAATACATTAAAGAAAACATTAAAAGTGCTTTAGTTTTCTTCAAATTTATTTATTGTAATACTAGCTGACCTCGCAACGTTATATGCGAACAAAGGGTCAACACCTAGCGTACCCGGTTTATATTTCTCTTTTTTTGGGGCGTGGCGCTGCACATTTTTCTAATGGTTATAAATTTTCCTGGTGCCTTTTACATATGAACCGAACCAACTCTCGTCTATCATTATATATAAAATTCAGGTGTTCGCGTATTACTGATTCATCTCCTTCTAAACGACTTAACAAATTTTGATGAATTTTTGATTATTTTTGTTATAATTCACATATTATGTGAAATGATATTATTGTATCAGTTTGTCTGAAAGTTGTGCCAGTTTTCAAAGGGATCGCATTAAAATTGGTGCCCAAAAAAATGCACAACAACACCCAGACAGACAGAGAGATAGATGAAGATGGCTGAGCAAGAATATATATACTGTACACCCCGTATAGCATATATATTCTTGATCAGCTCGACGAGACGAAATAATCTAGCCATGTTCGTTTGTCTGTCAAGATGTTGTTGGGCATTATCTGGGCACCAATTTGTATGCGATCCAGCTGATTGGCACATACACTTCTTTTTATTGCAGTTTAATAGAGTATCAAGATTTACCCGAGACGCCCACTTTTTGGCGTAGCCCCCATACAAACCTTTTGTCCACTTTTGTGTTTTTGTGTGAAAAACTTCTTTATTTAAGTCAATATTAGATTGATTGATATGATAGTGGTGGCTTTTAACATACATAAACTAAAGTGTGTGTCCCGCCCCATTTTTTTGTTATTATATGGAAAACTGCTTTAAATATTTCAATATCAGTTTGACATTCGATATGCTGGCTTTTTATGGATACATATACATATACTAATGGGCGTGTACCGTTCACTTTAGGGGTAGCCCCTATATTTTAGGGAATGGTATTAAAGCCAGTTAAAGGTTTTTCTTGTATTTTTTTTTATTATTATTTCACAACACTGTCAACTATCTCTTTTTCTTGTACCTTAAGTAAGTTTAAGTACGTATTCAATCTTGACGAAGAGCTGAAATATCTATGTACATATGTATATGTTTCATGTCGTATTTTTTTCTTTCCTGCACTTCGTGCACTTCGGCCGTTATAATACGAATTTTGAGTCACGAACCCGTCGTGATATAGCCAGCAAATAAAATGAATGGAGTGTTTAGTCTTTTATATATTCAAACTTTCAATTATTTAATAAAAAATTTACCAAGACAAATGTATCTAACCATGTGTATTGAGTGTATATGAATTCTGGATGTGGTTCCTAAGTTTAAAAGATTACATTCAAAAAATTAATATGGTGGGATCAGCCAATTTTCATATACAAGAAGTTTAAAAGCTTCATAAGTTATAATATTTAACATATCTAGCGTGTTGCCCAGTTTTACATTTTTATGTGGCTACTACAAGAGGTATAAGCAACGATTAATACCGAAGACCATGAACTCATTCATGTATGCTCTGTTTTTGCTGGTCGATTTAGAAGGCCATTCTTTACATTAGAATATGTACTTAAATAAATTTGTTTTGTGTGTCCAATTTTTTTCGAATAAATTGAAGATTTATTGGTCACTCAATTTCTAAAAGCAAAATGGTGCACTTACATTAAATGAAAGCCCTTTACATCTTTATTTTTTAAAGTTCAACAAACCTAAAAATATAAGTTTCCACGCATATTATGAACAATTTAAGTATAAACTATATGACAACCTACCCAAATATGAATAATAAACCTAAATAAATCAAATAATTTGTATTAATGAAAGTGGTAATGACATCAATTGAAACGCACCTCAAATTGTATGATACACACAAACCGGCAAGTACCGGCAAACTGTAAGTGCCACATATCATAGTTAAACAGATACAAACAAATAGAAATACAGTAGCATCAAAGGCAGACAGACTAACAAGAAGTATGTATATTGTGTCAAAGTTCGTTATGTTAAAAATTGCAAATGTTTTTCATGATTAGAGTACAATAGCCTCATAAAACTCAATGCAAAATGAAGAGATACAGATCGCGTTAACTATCAGATACATGCATACAGTTGAAGCGTGCGTGAGAGGTGAGATAATTTAAATATGTATCTCGCAAAAATATTGCATAAAACAGAAAATGCACACACACACTGTGCGGTTCGGCCCACGCGTGAATATAGAAGATACATTTTCGGTACTGAGATAAATTTTTTTTTGACTTGGGGACTTTCCATGTATTTTGATAAGGAAACTTGTGATTAAGTTCAATTACCTCTCAGCGGCAATACTTCGTCTTCATCTGATTCTGTCTTTTCTCTGCTTGATTATCTGTCTCGACGATTACTTTCAGCTGCTGATATATAGTTCTTGATCTCATTGCTCAATCATATGCAACGCTGAGCTTCAGGGTTGAACTTGTGCGAGCTGTGAATGAGTTAATTTGTAATAATTGTAATGATATTTGTATAATACTCGTTAAATATGATTTGATAGCATCTATTATATAGAACAGTTAGTTGTTTGGCCATATTTTTGTTTATTTTAAACATTAAAGTAATTCATTACTTTTAGATACTTTTCTTTAAAACTGCAAATAGCCAAATAGTTAGTTGGAAAATGTTATGATGCATATAATTATTACAACTATTGTAGCAATTTTTTATAATTTTAATATTTTTTCTATTATATTTTATACATTTTGGAAACAGCTAGGTTTAAAGGGGAGAAAGCATTGTAAACCAAGTTACTTCAGACTTCTTAGCTAAACTTTTTTATGACTATACTTCTTGATCTTTTTAACAAGACTAGTCACAAATTAAAGTTGGAACGAAGTTGATAATATCCAAATGATGTGTTTCTAAAGACAGAATTGTTTGGGCTTGTTAAACAAAATAATAATACTATCTTTCATTTAAGTTAGGTTAGAATACCAGGTAAAATGATGCTCTACAATTGTATTCGTATTGTATATAATACGAAATGCACTGTGGGTCATTTAAGATGTTACACAGATCATTCGAATTATGTACGAAGCTTACTAGAAAAAGAAGCTTGTGTTTTTTTTTTAGTGGTGCAAACTGGACGTCTTTAAAATTATATATCTATGAAGTCTCTGCGACTGCCCACATGAGATTCATTTAAAAGTGTTAGAAATAACTTACAACTGTAAAGAATTTGAAAATTGTTAAGTCATTACCTTCTATATCTTAAGATCAACTGAAAATAAACCTATGCCTTTATCATGCCTTTCGAAACATAACACATCCATGTTTCAAAAGTGTTTAAGATTGGGACGGTGAGAAATCCCGTATCTATGCTTATTAGTCTAAAACTAAATAGCGGTCGATTTTATAAGTGTTTAAAGATGAACCACACCCAATAAAAGTTGTTCATGCTCAAACACTTTGAAGAAATGCAGTCCTTTTTTTCAGAAAAACTGTTCCTGTGGCAATAGTGCCAGTACAGCATTGGAAAAATGAGGAAAACAAACCGCCAAAGACGAATAAAACTAGTTTTCAATTTTGGGTCTCATCTCGAGAGCTGGTTTCTCAGAGTTTTTTCTATGTATTTTGGGACATCTCCATGGTTTGGAGATGTCTCAAGCGGATTGAAAAAAGTTATATGATAAATGGTTCAAATGCATGCAAAAGTGTGTAGATCATAAAGGAGAATATATTTTGAAAAACAATAAAGTCATTTTCAATGAGAAATTACTATTTTTTCGTTATTAGGTTTGAAATATAAATAGTGACTCTCGTAGTACATTGAGGGTCATTGAAGGAGCACGAGTCAAGCGATAATATATAATGAACTAGTAGATATTTGAGTATACCCAATCATAGTGAATAGTGAATTGGGTACACTGTTTACTGAGGACGAGAACAGCTGAAACAAGCTTGAATAGTACCAGCATCTGGGTACAAACAGTGAGGGGTTGCCCACAAGCGGGAGTACTATCTTCCCTTCTATGGTCGGTCCTCTTAAAACGGGCAGTCGATGGGAACAGAGGTATCTCGGAGATCCGTCAAAAACATCTCCATACATGAACGAAGGGTGCATCCCTTTATGTCCATGCAAAGAGACCAAATGACAGAAGTATATATTTGAGCGGAGTTTTACCATTAAATGGTTTGACAAAAAATCCCAGACGACGGAAAGATCATACGTATTAAAACCACACACCATCAAGTGGTCTACGAATAGATCCTTGACGCAAGACAGTACAGGCCCAGAGGTTGTAGGCCGTAGGAATCACTATTGGGAGTCAATTGAAAAACACACCCATAACTTCCACGCACAAATGTGTGCAATAATCAGATGTGCGCAGTTCAACCGAGATAGAGGCTATCACAAGTGTGATATTGAAATTCTATCAGACAGCCAGGCTGCATTGAATGCACTTAACTCCAGCGTCGTTAAGTCAAAGCTAGTGCTTGAAGTAAATGCCTATTGGACGAACTCGGCAAATATAACAGAGTTTCTCTGCTGTGGGTACCAGGTTACAACAATATTCTAGGATATGAGCAGACGGAAAAGCTTGCCAGACAACTAATGATAGAACCTGAGCCTTGTTCTAACATCGGGAGACATACTATATCAGTAGTAATCCGCAAGGACACTAATATAGGACAAAAAAAACAACAACACTGGGCCATAGTCCAGCCAAAGACTAAGACTGAAGTTATCTTTAGGGAGTTACAACCCGAGCAAATCGAAAACTAGGTAGGAACCAACTAGAATACTGACAGGACTGATAACGGGCCACTGTAGACTAACGAAACACTTTTATGTATTGTTTTGATTGATTAAGCATATAGGATTAATTCAGGTCATCTAACTCAGTAGGACAAACAATAGGTCTTTTAGGTCGCATGTTTATAGGTCTCCTGCCTCAATTAAAATAATAATAGATAAGCAGAGTCAATTTATCTAAACTTGAAGGCTATATCTCTTATAGTCTCCGAGATCTGGTCGTTCACATATATGAACGACGGATAGACAGATAGACAGACAACCGGATCTAGCTATATCGACTCCACTTTTGATGCAGATCAAGTGTATATGTACATATACAGCCACTTAAGTAAGTAAGTAAGTAATATTTCGGACTGGGGTGATCCGATATTATATGTTTTAACATTTTCTGTTTTCAACACCTACTTAATTACATAACACGTTTCGATCAGACTTACCAGTAAAAACTTCGATATTGCACGTATAATATAGTATTCGTGCTGCAGCCACACTGAGGTGGGTTTCCATCACTTGCGTGGACTATAGTCCACAATGATATGTACTTTCGTAATCTGACTATGCCCTTATGTGTGTAACTACAGCTGGTTATCTACCGCATCAAATTAGAACAATTCAAATTATGCGCTTAACGCAAAACTTTCAAAAAGCTTAGTCAACTTTTGCGCAAATGAAGCTTTCATTTTAATTGTTTGTGTATTAGAAAATTATACGTATTTCCCACCTAAACAGAAAATGCTTAGCATAGCTTAAATAGTGGGAATTTTTTACATACATACTATTTGCATGTTCATACTAGTGTTTATTCAATTGCACGTTTTTTAATGAAATAACGTCTAAATTATCATTAATAAATATCGTAAAGTCAACTGAAGCTTCGAGGGCGGCACGAATACTTCTCAGTTTTTTTCATTTTTTTAACTTTTAAGTTCACTAAGAAGTATTAATTGTTTATAAGCAGATATATCAGTTACAGAAAACATAGTATACATAACATATTATTTCAAATATGTCATTAATCCGCAACTCAAACTAGCTCAGCCAATTAACTATCTCATTGCTCTGTGACTTTCGACAGTCATCCGTCGAGCATTCATACATAATAATAATAATAATAAAATAATTCACTCTAATTAATGCTTATTTGGCGCAGATTTTTTTGCTTTTCGCAATTAATCCGCACGTAGACGCGTAGAGCGCTGAGCTAATTTTAATCGAATAAAACCGGTTTCAACAGAACAAACCCAAACCGTGCAACAATTGATTAATGTTGTTTATATTCTTTTTTTAAATAAAATATATACTATATAAATATATATATTGTATATACCTATTATATATGTGTTTAATTCCATTAATTTTATTTCTTTGTGCAATTTTGTGCTTAACTAGCCGTTTACTTTGGTTATGTTCGGAGATCATCAGTATTTTTCAATTAATGAGAAACGCCAGTTCACAGGCATGAGGCAAACTATTTCAGATTGCTAATTTAGTTTTTGTTGCATTGCTAAATAAATCTAATATTTAATTTAAAATTGTAGTTTAATTAAAGTGAGTAAAAAGGAAAAACTTTAAAACGAAAATCTGAACTGAATTAGGACAATTGAATTTATTAATAAAATACAATCTTGACTTATAAATATGAAAATAACATATTGTAAAAGAAATATTTATTTATTTATATATTTACAAATTTATATACAATATAAAATATTACATCTAAAGCAAAGTATGAGTACTAGTCCAGGAATATTAGGGGTATCACCTCGGAATGAAAGATAGTCAGCTATAAACTTGTATAAACCTTTATTTTGGCACCCTAAAACTTGTCACAAAACCTACTTATCGTAGGGTGTCCGCGACTACAGATATTCCAAGGTCAAAGGTCAAAAAATCGACTTTACTAAGAATGTATTTAAATTTTATTGATTAAATTACATCGGGTAAGAAACTTGTACGAGTATATTAAATTAATGTTGTCCTGATTGGGGTGCTTTAAAAATTCAGTTGGTTTAACCTTAAACAAAGTTACCCTAAATCTCTTCAAATTTTGACATGAGTCCAAAATATGGTCGGCTGTGGTCGCTGCACGACAGGAACATAGCTGCGGTGGGTCGCCAGATAATAAGTGTTGGTGTGTCAGCTGGGTGTGACCAATGCGTAATCGAACAAACATTGTCTACTAATATTTTTCGCGTATTCGCTGAGAACCTATTCCCAACACGGTTTTGATTGAAGATTTTACATCGATTGTGAAAGTCTGCCCAGGAGTCCAATTCCCATTCCCATCAATGCCTTTTGGTGGCTGGGTACCCAAAACAATATTATTTTATTACTGTTTTGGTTGCACAGGTTTTGTATCCAACAAATACTGTTGTTATGGCAATTCAAGTGCATTACTGCTTTGACAGGCTTTCACTACAGATGACAAATTTACCTTTATTAGCGTGTGCAAATGAGCAAGCCTTTAGTATGCCAAGAGCTTCAGTCGTAAATACGGAGCAATATACGGGAAGAACCCCGCAAATGCGGTGTTACAGTTACACTTAGACCTGTTAGTAAACGGCCATTTGCGGTTCTGCAATTTCGACTTCTAGGAACCTCTGTTGTTACATTACACTGCTTGAGATTCTTTTTTTTGAATTGATGAAGCGCCAAGTTAAATGTGGTTCTCTGAAGAAGCCATGGAGCACTGCAAAGAGAATTCGTAGATTGAGCTGGAAGTGTAATATTCAACTCCTTACAGAATACTACGCAACTTTAACAACTTTAACAATCTAATACTGAACAGTACATTTATTACATCGGTACTAATACAGATAACTTTTTATATTGTGAAAGGTAGAAACTACAAATTTATACCCATAGCCTCTATACAAACTTACCACTGAGATGTTTTTTGCATCAATCACTATTTATTATCCAATATATCGGATACATCGGATCATTAAATCATGTAGCACATACTCAAAACCAAGGTCCTAATATTTATTTATACAAATTTTCAAATATTCAACATTGCTCCCGATCTGACCTCTCTAGCATCAAAACCCAACACAGTCTTTAAAACAAATGTAGGATCTATGTTTATCTATAACCTGTTTTGAGCGAAGATCTCTTAATATAGAGTGAAAATTTCTTATATTTATTCACAAATATTTTTATTTCTCACACATAGTGTCACGAAGTATGTAACAATCAAATCATGCATCAGAGACCCTGTAAAGTTTGTATAATCTTTAATAGATTGACAGGATGAGTCGATCTAATTATGGTCTTCTGTCCGTCAGTGCATCTATCTGGCTGTAATCATGGTCTTGTGTCTGTCAGTCCCTCTATCTGGCTGTAAGTGTGTAAATATGGTAAATAGTTTCTCAGTTTTCTGAAACTCGCTATGGAAACTCTCTGAGGCTGGCATTCTGTTATGATATCGAAGTATGTATACCACGGATATTATTAGGGGTAGCCACCATACAAGCCCATAACCCACTTTTTCATTTTTGTACTATAAACTATTTTATTACAGTTAATATCAAATTGAAGCATTCGCTGGTTGCTGAATATTTGGATAAATGCACGTAGTACGATTTTTATACTCTATACCCATAGGTTAAAAGTATATATTACATTTCTGCAGATGTACATACTTGTATCAGTCAAAATGAGGTCTGGCAGACCGCTTATATATTCTTTGTTGACACAAAAAGTCAAGTTGATATAGACACGTTCGTCTGTCCGTCCGACTATCCGTATGAACATCGAGATCTCTGAGACTATAAGTGTTAGAGACTACAAGTTTGGATATTTAGACAGAACGTGTCCACTCGACTGTATGGAGACCAAATCTTCAAACAGCATGTGAATAGTAGTATAAATTAGTCATAATTTCTTTAATTTTTAATTTAATGAGCAATTATTTCAAAATATTTCATATGCAACGAATACAACCATACATCCCATCGATAACCGTCAAAAAGGTTGATGTTTTCTAGTTTTATTTGTTAAATAAGCTAGAAACCTCGAATTTGTTGTGTTTTGGGTCAATCCTTATAAATCATTAGATCTGAGAAATACAGTCGAAAGAGAATCTATAAGTACACAACTTTTGCATAAAGAACTTTTCCGTATGCATTTAAAAAACTTTGAGTTTTTTTGGGCTTGAAGTTTGCTCAACTCAATTTTGCAACCTACAATTTTGCTGGCATTACAGAATACTGTAAAAATAATTGCATCATATTACGATATGCTTATGTGTGCATTATTATAAGCAGATGGAATCTTCTAAATTTATATAACTTTACAACCCACGATGGTCGGCTGAGCAATACGCAATCATTTAATTCCCCGAAAATCACTTTAAAACCGATGTTGCTCCATTTTTAATGACAATGACAGTTCGAATGGTGATGTTTCCGCTATCACAAATACGGTATTGGGGATGTTCAATCTACATGCATGCTAAAACTACAACCAACAAGCCTCTTCCCTATTGAATGATTCGATGAGAAGATTCGATTTAAACGATATTAAGAATATCCATAAAGATAGATACTTAGTACAGGTTTCCTACGACTGGGGGTACCTCGTAGTCGTGCAAATTTCATTGCAGTGGTATATCTGGCTTATTTTTTAAAAACATGTAGTTATTTTCCAACTGGTTTGAAGCAGAAGACTTCACGTTTTGTTATTAATTATTTTTTTATGGTAATTATTTTACAAAAATAACATTTAAATAGCTGCAAAGAATAACATACTAGAAAACCAATTAGACACGCTCTTTTACTTTCAGTGAAATTCTTTAAAATTTATTACGAAATACGGATTTGATTTTGCATATATTGTAGAAACGCGTATATACAATAGTATATACAATCTGACAGATACTTTCGAAAGCATTTGTTGACAACAGAACTTTGCTTTCTTTTGTGTGACAATGACCTAAAGGCATTTCAAATGACACATTTTTCAATGGCATTTTGATAAGAAACCGATACAGACACTCATCTAAAGTCAGTTTATACTGCACTTTATGCTTATGTAAATCCCGGCTTGTTCAAACCAATTAATCTGGGCTTCACTAGTTAGAAGTGATAACCAGTTTCAAGTGAGCATAATTCTAAATAAACATAATCTCAGTTTTAAATTGAAATTTCAATTGGTTAGAATAAATAATGAGACAACTTAATCAGTTGAGTTACAAGTGTAAATATTTATGCCAGCTCTAGGTATTTACATTTTGACTATGATTTTCATATTTACGTTTAAAATTAGCAATTGTAAATCACGCTTTAGGTGTACAATTATTTTTAAGTTTATAATTTTAACAAGTGCGTGAAAAAAATATGAATACAAAATAGGCGTCAGATCTAGTCAGGATGTGAAATTCTTTAGTTTACTAATTAGTAAATTATCGTAATAATAAACCAAAAAACAATATTCAGTTTCATTTAAATTGAATTTACGACTGCCGGAAATGAAATGAAATAGTAAATTCTCTTGATACAGACTGACTTTCTTCTGAAAGGCCTATGCCTTCGCTACACTCGTAAACACAATCAGCTTCAACATCAACATCATTATCATCTTCATAAACAGCATCATTGACCATGCGTATCAGTTTCCGAGATTCGTGAAGCGTTACTATGTCTGGTTAGCACTTGAAATTGGCTAGTTATAACCAATGTGGACCAGGTTAGTCAATGTGCGTGATTTGAGTACAACAAAAATCCAATCTTGCGATAAGGAAGAAACCTTGTATAGTAGTATTCTCTTCTGTTTTCTGAGCTGTTTGTAGTTCTGCGGTTTGGCGGAAATTGTATTAATTAGAGACAATTTGTAGACTAACAAGTAGTAAAGAGTATACGAGTATATTACTAGATTAAGCTGTAAGCTGTGACAATGCGTGAGCTTAGGTAATGTACTTCTGCTAAGATTCGCATGTCGGTCATTCTTAAGTTGCTGAGATGATCAAGAAATACAATTTTTTTAGGGCCTTGCAAGCACAATGAATTTATAATACTCATATTATTCACACTAGTACTTGTGAAGAGTGTAATATCAATTACACTAAACAACAAACCAAAATTTTATTTTAAATTCAAAATAAACCGAAATAGGATGATCCCTGTAGATTATTGGAAATCAGAAGTTCCTTCTTTGTGCGCTTTGCTGTTTTATATTCGAATTAAAAAAGTTATATATTTTTATTTGAACATTTTTATTTTGAAAAAGAAAATTTAGATATATTTATACCATCCAGGCATGTCGGTCTGATAGTTGTAGAGCATTTTTTCGGCACAAATTTTTTAGATATCTGGCAGAATCCCGGTATTTAAGCTGCGTTTTGTCCAAAGTTTATGTAGTATCCATATTGATATGACACGCCCACTTTTTAGGTTAGCCTATATGACTTTTATTTAAGTCAAAATAAGCTTGAAATTCGATATGGTTACTTTTTTTTTTCATATACGAGGTGTGTACAAAAAGTAAGGTGACTTTTCAAATTTCGCGGGCATCGTACATTCGATTATCGATTTTTTTTTGTTTTGTTGTGTTGGTACACTCGTCACGAACATATGTTTACAGTTTCAGCTATGTAACATGTTTAGTTTGTTTGTGAGAGGCATAACGGTTAGAAGTGTTTTGCGTGCTCGGCGATTTTCTGCTATCGAGCTCAGGAGCTATTGAATAACGTCAACAACAGATTTGCGTTTTGCTCAAAAGGGTCATAACTAGTGACGAAACATGGATATATGGTTATGACATCGAAACCAAAACCCTTTTTCATCGGTAACGCTGGAACATTATTTTGATTTTTAAAATTTATTCATGCATATGCGAGAAATAAGTTCCGAGACACGACCTATATCAAAGTAAATAGTAGCACCATTTATGTGTTTTCACCGGCGTTTGAAAGCTGTGAAATTCTCTTTCCAGTCATATCAATCGGTTGAGAAATAGCAAAGTTAAGATATTTCTCCCAAAACAACTTTATTTCACGGAAAACTTGATAAAAATGCGTAAGAAACATTCCCGTTTATACAGCAAGTGTAAGGTTTGTATAGATCGAATGTTTTTCTATGGTATAAATGATTTTCGGAAGACAGAGAGAGGTTAGAAGATGATAAGCGTTAAGGAAGGCCAATCTCGGATATCAGTAATGATCGAGAAAGTACGTGATTTCATCGCACATGATCGCAATGTTTCGCTCAACATGATTGAAGATGATTTAAACATAAAAAGAGAATCGATCCGAAACATTCTTCATGACGATTTGGGTAACATTTGTTCCACACAATCATTCCAGAGAAGTCGTTTCAGCCGCCAGATATGATCCAAACTTCTTGAAATCAATTGTTACTGGCGATGCAACATGGTGCTTCTAGTTCGACCCAAAAACCAAGCGCAAAAGTGTGAAATGAAAAATCAAAAAATTCACCACAAGCAAAAAAAAAAGAAGCACGGAAAGTTCCATCAAAAATCAAAATAATGCTCATTACATTCTTCGATAGCAAAGGAATTGTCCAAAGGGATTTTTATCCAACTGGACAAACAATTACTTGCGCCCTGATGGCCAGAATCCGTCATATTCGGACCGACTATCGTGAGCCAGAAGCCTGGTATCTGTTGCATGATAATGCACTGAGTCTCACACGTCGCTCATTATTCGTCAGTTTTTGGTCGCATCGTGTATGTTTATAGTAGCTTGAATATAACAATTTTGGTGGTTTCAGATGGGATAAAAAGTAGATAATTTTGTTGCGTATGAATTAATTAGAAAGAATTAAATTAAAAACATTGTGGATCGTGAAAGGGTTGAACAACCGGCACGCCTAAAATGTTACGCAGCACGCTAGACAGATCGATTCCTCAAATATTTATTGTTAGAAGTGTACAATTTAGACAATAATCCTATTCACAATGTTGTTTTGCCGTTTTAACATAACAATAATTACCAAAACATCTACCAGGGCTGAAGATAACGGTCAAATTATGCATTTTCATACGTTAACCATTTGACGACCGCTTCTGAGGCTCATGGAAATTCGCGAATCCGATACCAGATTCGTGCTCAGCGATAAATATTATATGATATCGATAATAAATTGGTAATATTCTTCGACAATGATATTCATATGATACTATTCGTGGGTTTGCTTTTTTGATCATCAGTTATTCAGAGACAAGATTCTTCACAATATTACGGAGGAATGCCCCACGTCAACTCTTCATATTGTTTCGATTAGATTCATTATCAGCAAAGAAAAAAAAAAATAAAATAAAACATTGTAGCCGGAAAGAGAGTTCATCTCTTTTTTTGTTTGTCTGTCTGTCCAACCGATTCATTTTGTCGAGCTGAAACTGGTCCTATGTAAATACGTACATTCAAACATAATCAGCACTTAGTTATACTACATTGTTCCAAGTGGAATATTTGAGAGTAAACCAAAAATAACCGTACACTCCGATAAATCTCTCACTATATTTACACAGACACAAAATACACAAACACATTTAAAAGAGAGGTATTCATGTGTCGCGATACGCTCGCTTGATCAGCTGTTGATTGCAGCAGTGTGTGTGTGTTTGTTCGTGTTAAACTGCATAATTTAAAATGCATTTTATTATTTTCTTTTTTTTTTTTTAAATGAGTCTAGAGACGTGAGAAATAGGAAGTATCTGAAAGCTAGTGTTGTTTTTGTTGTTGTGTTTTTGTGTTGACATTGCTGCCGGCTGCATTATTTTTCTTCTGATTGTTGTTGTGGCTTGAGATTTGAATATACTCAGAGACCAACTCGAAATATTTTTACGATCGTTCAAATGCGTTGAGGTTCTCTTTTTCAATTTCATTGTCATTCCATTCCAGCGTTGTTGTTGTAAATGTCTATATAGTTCTATAGTTGTTGTTGTTGTTCCCTTCTAGTGTGTATGTGTTCCGTGCGTTCTATACTACTCATGTTTTTGAAAAATCATCGCTTTCGAAAATGTATTCCGATTTCAGATACATCTGAAACGTTCGCGCGTCAAGTCGTCTTCGCTTCGCATCGCTTCGGTCTCGCTTTTGATTTACTTTGCTTTGAGTTGATCTCACAACGCGACTGTTTAACAAAAAACTACAGAAAAAATAAAGAAAACAGCAACAAGTAAAGAAAGAATATTTTATTTTTTCACATTTGATTTGTAAAAATTCACCTCAAGCAACTTGTTTTGACTCGTTTGACTTGTTTTTAATGGCGCTTAGAAGATACTTTTTCGTATCTTTTGTTCTATAATGGTTTTGTGTCTTCGTTTTAAGTTGCCTGGCTGCTAATCTAAGAACTGGGATTTTGTTACATGTGAATAACAATTGTCTTGTTTGGCCTTGAAAAATATTTACAAAATATAAACAAATCGTCAAAATTGTGATGAGTTTTACGTTTTAATTATATACGAAACCAGTGCAAAATCGAAACTTAAATTCGCTTCAAATTACTAAGTAGCTACACTGTTAAGGAATTACTGAATTCACGTTTGATTTAGTAAAATCGGCTATGGAGAAATCAAATTGTGTTAAACTTGGATTTTTATAATAAATTTAACTATAGAATAAAAGAAAGTTCAACTAGAAATACCAGTAAAAATAAACTTAAATTGTTTTATGTGGCATAATTTCGTAAAGTCCTGCAAAGAAAAGAAAAGTTATAAGAAATTAAAAACTATAAACTGGAAAAACTATTCCAATTCAAGGAACAGATATGTTCCATTGCCCGTGCTACGGTTTTTGAATCCGAATAAATTGTTCGAATTAGATTTCGTTAAATTGGTGCGTATTTCACCTACAGAAGAATTTTACGATTTAAATTCACCACGAATTGACACTATAAAATTCATTATCTCAAGGTATGGTGAATTCAAATCCCGAAATTATTTTGAAAGTGAAATACGCACCATTTTGACGAAATCGAATCCGAACATATTAATCGAATTCGAAAAACGGAACACCGGTGTAAACATTCATCAGTTATTGATGAAAACTAAATTTGTGTCTAAATCAAAACTCCTTAAAATTTTTTAAGTTCAAACACAAAAACCAACAAAATGTAATTCCAATCGATCGGAATTATTTAAATCCATTTCATTAAGATGGTCCGATTCACTACACGTTGAGAATATTAATTTCATAGTACCTATTTTCAATGAAAATTTTCAAGCACTTTTGAATCCGAGACATTTTTTATTTTTTGCCCTACAAATTAAATTTTTTTATCAGATAATCCGGCTGATCTCAAGTGAATGTCCAACCCCAACTTTCTATTACTACAGATTTTTAAAATGCAAATTTACGACAAAATTAAAGCCACTTTTCAAGTATGATTGTTATTTGACTTTTGAAAAATCGTGGGCTGGAGCGGTTTACCCACAAAATTTGATCCGAAAATATATATATATATATATATATATATATATATATATATATATATATATATATATATATTTACCTTATTGAATCAGCTCACATTCCTTTTTTATCGCGCTTCGAACTACTTTGTGCATTTTTTTTTTCATGGAACCTGTTTGTGAGAGTGACTTACTGCAAGTCCGTATACTTTTTTTTTAAATCATTTGACTTATTAAGAAGAAGAAATCATTTTTCAGCTGCGTTTTATCTATCTTTATAAGCGCATAAAAGCTAGTGAACAATTCTACCCCGTGAAGCACTTCACCCCCTGTGCTAATGCACATAAAATTTCTATAAATAAATTTCAACTCTAGAATCCAGAAGTCTCCTTATACTTTGAAATCATTTTTTAAGACTCCAATATACCAAAATTGAACTGGACTGGTTAAAAAAAAAACAACATTTTTATTCATTTTAATACAAATCTTTATTATCGCCTTCAAAATTGGCTCCTAGCATGCCAATGGTTAATCCCATTTTCCGTACACTTGTTATACGCCTCGGTCGGGATAGCCTTTAGTTCCTTCAGCGAATTTTTTTTTATATCCTTAATCGACTCATGACGCGTTCCCCGGAGCGGATATTTAAGTTTCGGCAACAGAAAAAAGTCACAGGGTGCCAAATCTGGTGAATACGGTGGTTGTACGATGACTTTTGTTTCATGTTTGGCCAAAAACTTCGTCACAATCAAGCTGGAATGTGCAAAAAATGCAACAAAATTCAGGTCTTTTGGTAAGAGTCTGGCGGCGATGCGTTTCATACCCAAAACATCAACCAAAATGTGTTGAGTCGATCCATAAGAGATGTTAAGTATCTCTGCTATCTTTCTAATGCCAACACGATGATTTTCGAGCACAATTTCCATCACTTTTTCGATGTTTTTGTCGTTAACAGAGGTGGATGGATGACTTGTAAGAGGCAAGTTTTCTACGATTTCACGACCCTCACTGAATGCTTTATGCCACTCAAATACTTGCGTTCTCGAGTCCTCACAACACTTTTGTAACATTTTGAATGATTCCGTTGCCGTTATTCCATTGGAAACACAAAATTTCAAGCAAACTAGTTGTTACATTTTTTTTCCATGTTAAAATAAACGAAGCATGTCGATTTAGCCATGTTCGTCTGTACTTTTGCTTGAATCTTACTAACACTACTAGTTCGTCTGTTTTGAATAAATCTTTAAAAAATTGCTAATGTTCCAATGCTTCCATTTATAGCGCCACCGCCAACTTTTTTGAACATTTTTTTAAGAATATAATCATTATCGACAGTTTTGCAGTTCCATCTGGATTACGATACCCTGTACCCATAGCGTAAATGAGTATATTACATATTTGCAAATATATGTAACAACAAAAGGGACTTTTGATATAAAGTTCATATAGATAGATAGATAGATAGATAGATAGATAGATAGATAGATAGATAGATAGATAGATAGATAGATAGATAGATATATATATATAAGCGGTCTGAATGTCCACCAGACCGTCTTTTGGAATGACGAGATCTTGAAAACGAAATGAACTTGGCAACCCCACTATAAAACGTAGCCTCATACAAAGCTGTTTCCATTTCAGAGTTTTTCTAAGACATTTTTTGTTTTTGCTGTTAATTTAGCTAAAAATGCTAGATTTTGTGTATCCTACGTCAATCCTAATAAAACATAGGTTCAGATCAGACCATTATAGTCCTATACATAACTATGGTTCAAATAAGGACCCTTAGACAAGCGTATCTCGAAGTCGTGCACAATCGACTGGAACCTCCAAAAAAAATTCCTGGCAACGCCCTTGCCGGACTTACTATATATGTGGCATTGGAAAGTGCTCTTGCTGGCTAAATTAAGTTAAAATCTTATGAACACTTTTGAAGTTTCGGTTCCAGTGAAGTAAATGTTCTGTCTAGGTTATTATAATTTTATCATGAATTTTCTAACGCATTAAAAAAAGCATCGAATATTCTATAAATTTTTTATATACTTTATAAGCTTGATGAGATAAGTCGATCTATCCATGTCCGTCTTTCTGTAACGATTGATAATAGTCCCATACAAACCCACAACTCGCTTTTATGCATTTGTATGGAGAATGTTAATATCAACTTGAAATTCGATAATGGTTGATTCTTATAGATGGTCTCTTCATACACATCTACAAGTGGACGTGTACCGCCCACTTTTTGGGGTATCCCTTATCTAAACCCCCTCGTTAATGTTTTACAATACGATTTAAAATTTCGTGTAAATGGTATTAGAGCTTCTGTTGAACCGAAGTTAACGTGTTTTTCTTGTTTTTATTAAAAGTTAGTTCAATTCGTTATTATAAAATCAGTATCGTAATTAAATACTTGCACATTAATTAATTAAAACCTGTAACCATATACTTTTATTTATTGCATTTTTAAATTATTTTAAAAAGTTTTATACCATTTATATATTTCCAGTCGAATCGAATTTTTGAGCTATAAAAAGACTCAAGGAATTCGACGTCTAATTTCATTCATAATACAAATAACACTTGGTTTAGCAAAAACCGCAAAAAGTGAAACAAGTGAGTATTTTTAATTAAAAAAAAGCAATGCAATTATAATGCGTAATTTTCTTCTACAGCTTGATCGCCTTTAAACAAATATATCAAATTACTACAAGTACCTACAAAAAAAGATACAGATACAAAAAAAATGGCTACAAAAACGAATACCAGTACAACATCTACAAGCAGAAGATCATCAGCCGTAATGATGCTAGCCTACGCTCTGATAATCTCATTGATTTCAAGTCTCGTCTTATCAGGTAAGGAAATTATTCGTAGTTGTAAATAAACTAATAATATTATTTACTTATTGAATATAAATACGTATACATATTCGTATTTACTTGTATATATCGAGGAATGCATTTGATCATATATACATATATACATATTAGATATACATTCTGTTGCAAAAGTAAATCGAAATTCTAAAATTAGAAGTAAACAATGGAATTCATTACACGAAATTTATAAATTGAATATCTACAGAATCAATTTCATATATTGGCACAAAAAACCATGTTTTGTTTTAGATTATAGGCTTGTAGGTTGCCACCACTGTTGTATTTCGAAATTCTAGCAGTGTCATAACCTAAACTCTGATCTTGACGTCAAAAGAATAGTTGTAAGTTTCAATATACTTGCGAAGCGGACAGAAGCAATAACACAGTGTTTGCTATAAAAATTGTGAAATATTTAGGCTGTTCCCAAGGTATTGCAATAGTGCCAAAATGCACGAAAGACGCCGTGAGCATACTTGTGCAAAATAAACTAAAGAAATTTTTTGGTGAATGGTCTGGGTCGAACAAAGTGGTTCAGATATTTATTGGAATTTGTTGTTGGTTGTTTTCTACTGTTGCGAGATCTTTTGAATAACTTAAATATTTCATAAAAATTTTAAAATTGAAATCGCTAATTCAAGTGAATTTTTTGCGCTGTGTTGCTTTTTTAATAAATTTACACAATCCTCACAGACTTCCCAACATATAATGAATTCTCTATTCCAATATGGCGACATAATTAGGTTGGCACCTTTGTAGGCTTGCAGGTTGCCACCTCTCTTTTTCTCTCTTTTGCTCTTTTAAGCTTGTTTACACTCAGTTTTCATAATTGTGTGCTATTTATGCGCTTTTGGGTTTACACTTATCTGAATTGTGATTCCGCTAAAAATTTACCATTTTGCAAATTTGTGATTTCGTGCCTTGTTCACAGCCATTGAGTGCAAATAAATTTCAATAAATTTTCGTAAATTTTCAGATCTTTTTACTTGAGTTTTTCTATATTTTAGCAATTTTTCAATCGGAGGCAGTCTGCGAGCCAAAATTTCAAGTGGTCTTTTTGAAAATTTGCTGTATAATTTTTATTTTTTTTAGAATTTAAATGAATTATAATTTAAAACAATATGTTGATTTTATAACGAGTTATGAACAGAAAAATTATGGGGTGGCAACCTACAAGACAATCGTGATTGAATATTTGCTCATAGAATATTTCTGCATGAACTACATTTTTATTTCTTTTTGATCATAATAGAACCACCATATTCTTGGAAACAAAAATGACTATAGTCGTTGCATGGATCGAATTTAAAATGTGAAAATCACAGCTTCCACACAGTTTCTTATCCAAATTAATATGAAGTTAAAATCAGAACACAAGACTTTTGTATTAAATATTAAAATTAAATTGTTGGATTTATACCAACACTTTTGTAACAGCATGTGCATATTTACTTTCAAATAAATTTGAATATTGTATTTTGTGGCTATAACGCGTTGCGCTGCTATGCACACATAATACAGATTGTTTAGCTTATTATACAAGCATGCAGCGTATACTCGTTTGTACTTATATACTCGTATCAAGCGTAAAAATTTATGTAAATGCAAGCAGCGAATATGCTAATTAATTTCAATGCAGTTGAACTGATCTTCGTTCGAAGTATGTCATAGAACTGAATATTTTCTTAATTTACAATTATTTATTATAAATAGTGTAAAAGGGTATATTAAGTTTATGCAAATGTATGCATAAGGTAGCAGGAGGCGTGGTAGACCCGATAAAGTAAAGATATTCTTGATCAGGATTGAAAGTCGAGTCGATTTAGACTTCAAGTTTGGATATTTAGATACACCTTTTCCTTTAGAGGTAAAGAGTATTTAATGAACATGGAAACCCCACTTTATATAAGGCGTAGCCCCAAACAAACTTTACCCTCTATGTAAGTTTTTGATTGTACAATTTTTTGGATTTGTTTCTAATTACGCTAGAAATCCAAATTTGTTGTACCTTACTTAAATTCTGATAAAATATACCGCATAGGTCCAGATGGGTCCACTTTAAGAGGTATCCTTCATTCAAACATGCGTTCCATTTTTAATCGTTTTTTTAGTTTTTGTATGAACATTTTTTTTATTATACATTATATACATTATTATATATTATAGTATTAAAGCTTCGGTTTCAGCGAAGTTAAAAAATTTTCTTGTTTTTAATTGATTCTAATTTTTTATCAATTCTAATGAAATACCCGCATATGTTCAGATCGGTGTAGAGTATATCGATGTTGAGCACACTCGATTGCAGTGTTCCTTCTTGTTTTATCTGCATAATCTAGTAAGAAAAGTTGCTATATAATAAAATGTACCTGAGGTGTGTGAAAAAATAAGGGACGCGCCAATACAAACAGAACTCTTGAACACGAGGAAAAAACCGATTTTTGATGTTTCACACAGAAGAACTGTTAACACTGACACGAACATGATGAATGCGAGAGACAGAGAGAGAGAGAGGGAGAGAGATAGAGAGAGATAGAGAGAAACTAATAGGCATCTTGGTGCCAATATACAAGGTGAATATTCATGATAATGTACCACCTCACAAGAACAAAAAAGTCAATGAATTTTTGATGAAAAAACAGATTTTACTCATCGACCACCCTCCGTATTCGCCTGTTCAAACACCGTGCGATTATTTTCTCTTACCAAAAATGAAAGCTGCAATGAAAGGAGCTTTTTACGATGACATTCCAGCCATACAAAGTTAAAAGGATCGTATTTTGAATAAATATTAGTTTTAAACATAATACCATGGTTGTTTTATTTTATAACCAAAAAGTTCAGTTATTTTTAAATCAAACCGTGTATGTATTTCATGTTTGTGTTTTTTCATTTTTCGCTGTGTTAGTGAAAATGTTTTATTGTCGCTTATTACATTCAAGTTTGTGCAAATGTTTGTAACGGTCAGAAGGAGGTGTAGTAGACTCCATAAAGCGTATATAGTGTTTAACAGATATCTCAAAGTCGAGTAAACTCAACTACTGCGTTTTTTCTTATTTTTTATTTGTATAATTTTGTTTATAATATGTTTTTGGTAGTGGAAACTGGTATTCGAGCTAGGACCAAGTTTCAGTGTTTTAGCTAGTTCAGCTAACAGGCATCCAATTCATCAATTTGCTGAGTAACAGGTAGTTGGCAATTCTCCTTGAATCTAGCTGCAAAGACAAACATATATGTTTTTTGTTTCTATTTTTCGACTGGTTAACTGATGCAATACCGATGGATAGAGAATTCACTAGTTCATGGTAATGCAGAGCGACACCAGTGAAATTGCCAGTGACGTAGTTGGCGCGTAAGAACAGGGAATATGTATCTGTTCTTCTCCACACGTATAAAAACTTAAAACATAAGCTGACGTTGCAACTAAAGTTCAAGCTTAATGTAGCTGGAGGCTTTCCCTGAACTTCTGTGCTTATCAGCAGTTTTTTAATGTTGCAGCATTGTTTAACGTTGCTCATTTGTAGGGTGTGTAGTATAGTTCTAATACAAATAGTGTTTATATACTTAATATATATTATATATAAAATTTTGATAACACTACCCTAATTAAGCGAGAATATGAACTCAGTGTATTGAAGCTCTCTAAATGCTTGTATAAGAAAGAAATTAACTAAAAAGAATAAACGTTCTGCTTAACTAGCTATTTTAATTTAATTGCTAAATAGCAATTTTGAATAGCATAAGTGACTGTTTGAAATACTTTATCTTTTATGTCATCAAAGCGAAAAATAAAATTAATCAATTTAATACGTGATGAATTGAACATATTGATTCGTACAAATGAACCTCTCTGAATGAAAACACGCATTCTGACATAAAAAACACCAACTGACTCTTTGTGTCATTCTGCAGTTTTTATTTATTGAATAAAATAACAATTGGAAAGCGCCGAAGTGGAAAGCCATTTCCACACTTTTGACTTGATTGCCGACATGTGGTGGTGTGTGTGTGTGTGTGTGTGTATGTGTGTATTTATTTTCAATATAAACATGCTTAATTGAATTGCCAGAAAATATTCGAACAAAAAACAAATCGAAACACCAGAAACCAAAAATCCACAACAAATTGATTAATTAAATTTTTGGTGTTTTTTGCGCGCAAACAATTCTGTACATTTAAAATTTCACTTACAACACATTGTATTTTTATATATGCCTTCTGATCAGAAAGTACCAGGAAATTGTCAAATTTTTTGGGTAGCCCCCATACAAATCCATCACTCACTTTTGACTTTTGTATAGAAACTCCATTATTTAGGTCAATATTAGCTTGAAATTTGATATGTTGGCTTCTTATGGACAGCCGCTTCACATAAATATACAAATGGGCGTGTCCCGTACACTTTTTAGGGTAGCCCCCATACAAACCAGCTGCCCACTTTATAATTTTTGTATGAAAAACTTTTTTGTTGGAGTCAAAAACAAAATTGAAAATGGATAATGGGTGTGATCGCCGCCTTTTAGGGTAGTCCCATGAAATGTCGTGTGTAAATAGTCTTAGAGCTTTGGTTCAACCGAAGTTAACGTTTTTTCTTTTTATTTTTTTGGAATGTTTTGGGTCAATCGATTAGGTGAATAGACGTCTGTGTATTATTCCTACACGGTTGATCCAAAAATAACCGAACTTTTTAGTTATAAAATAAAACATGTGTGGTATTATGTTTCAAAGCTAATATTTATTCAAAATACGATCCATTTAACTCAATACATCATTTCGAAAGCTGAACCGATTTATCCATAGACTTTTTAAACTCGCTATTTGGGATGTTCTTTAGCACCTGTGTCACGGCTGCTTGTATGGTGCGAATGTCATAGTAAAAAGCTCCTTTCATTGCAGTTTTCATTTTTGGGAAGAGAAAATAATCGCACGGTGATAGATCAGGCGAATACGGAGGGTGTTCGATGAGACAAATCTGTTTTTTCATCAAAAATTCATTAACTTATTTGGTCTTGCAAGGTGGTGCATTATCATGCTTTCCTTTGGAATATTCGGGCCTAACACGTAGAACTCTTGACCACAAACGATATAAAACTTGTAAATAATATTCTCCATTAACAGTTTGAGCTTCTGGAACAAATTCCTTGTGAACAATACCCTTAGAATTGTAGAAAGTTATCAACCTTGTCTTGATTCTTGACTTCTGAAAACGGCTCGCCTTTTGACTTCCATTCTGCAGATTGTCGCTTAGTTTCAGGATCAGATTTAAAACACCATGGAAACATGATCGAATCAAGAAAATCTGTATCGTTTTCAGCTGTAAAAATTATGTCTTTGCAATGCAAATTTCCGGGTATTTCTTGATCAGAAGATATGTAAGTACAATATATAGTATGTACTCGTAGATGGTTCATTGTTATTTGATTTGATTTTTAATTTAAAAATGCTATAAAATATTAAAAATAAACTGCAAATGTGTGAATATTTTCACAGCTTGGTAATAATTAATGAGATATATTTCCACATATCTAAAAGTTCAACTTAAATATTTTAAGTTGTAGAACATTTCCGAAAGTGTTAATTGAAATTGTAGTCATTTATGCACGATTCATAATTTTTATGACAACAAAGTATCTGAGCAAATACTGCTTTCATTAAAACTGGATACCTTGTTGCGCAATATTAATTAGATATATTCATAAATCTATTATATAACTTGCAAATATGTATATCTGAAACAGAATTCACGTTGTATCAGTTCTGCTTGTTTGTTCGATTGAATTATATTCATTTTCATCACGCTTATTTAACTAATATATCTCACTTCATAACTGTTGAGAAGTATTTAAAAAAAAATATCTTTTGCTAATTAATGTAATTGTACCTGCAAAGCTCAAATTATGTTATATCTACCTATATAATGTTGTTTAAATGTTGTTTAATAATGTTGTTTGAGTATAGCCAAGGCTATACTTAGTTTGTGCAAATGCATTTAACGAATAGAAAGTTTTGTGATTTACCCTATACATTATTAATACTCGTATTTTAGATCTGCATCAAAAGTCGAGTCGATATATCCGATATGTCCATCTGTCTACCCGTCCATCTTTGCTATGTATGAACAACCTCGGAAACTATAAGAGATAGAGCCACTAAATACGGATTTCTAGAGATTCTTATCTGTACGAAGATCGAGTTTATGAAATTCATATTACGCCTATCGTGCCCACCACGCCAAACATACGGCTATTTGCTGAAACATTTTTTTGTTTCAATTTTGTTTCTTTTTTTTTTTTTGATTTTTTAAATGACTGCTCTAAGGAGTTTTGACATCGCGTACAATTGGAAACTTCACCATGACAATGCACATTTCGGTTGGTTCGACAATATCAAAGATGCGTGCACCAAGCCTTTAATGGATTTTCCGGTGAAATTCTACCTTTACGCCTTCGATGTCGCTCAGTTTGGAGGAGGGCATCCCTGGTATTGGACCACCAACGATTAAATGGTTCACTCACCGACACGTGTACAGGTACGGGTGTCTTCGAAACTTACATATGAATCTCTATTGTCATGTGTTCCTGACTTACCGTATTTTAATCTGAGATCCACGCCATTGATGGATCTAGAACCTTTATGTGGGCTTAGCTGAGCTATAAGTTCAAATCCTTCATTGCAGACTTTTTTTTTAGAAATTCTGTCTTTTAGCACTGGCAGGCCAAACAACTTGTTCCATATACCCTAAACCAACGCCATTTTTCGTATGTATTGCACTAAGCCAACGCACATCTCAGCAGGTCAGACTTAAGCATGCTTATGAGCTACCTGACTAGTCATCATCGACTGAGATATCATCTAAACAAGTTGGGACTCTTATCAGAAACAGAGTGTGGACTTTGTCTTGAAAATGACGAAACTAGCCTACAACTGCACTGCGATTGTTCGGCTTTTGCTCGGCTTAGAATCGAACAGATGGTATTATGACAGTATATTCTCAGAATCATAAAAGATAGAGAAGCTCATGGGCAAATTAAGCTAATTAATTTAATTAATTTCCGTCTTAGCGGTTACGTGAATAAACAAAAAAATCGTTTCTGGGGCACCGAAAATCCATGTTTCACCCACGAAGATCCATTACATCCGCTCAAAAATACTGCGTGGTGTGCTGTTTACGCTGGAGGAGTCATCGGTCCATTTTTCTTTGAGAACGCGCTACAGAGCCATGATTACCGAATTTTTTCTTTCTAAACTGGATGAAAGCATGTGGTTCCAACAGGACGGTGTAACGGCGAACCAAAGTTTTTCATTAAAAAAAAAAAAATTACAGCAAAAGAACATCGGGTGATTTCTTTTGCCTCACCCTGTATAACTGGGCTAGGGTGTAGAAGATACTCGTTTATGTCGCAGTTCCAGTTTTCCGTTGGGCCATCTACGTCTCATCTCTGACACTGAGTATTACATTGACATCACAGTACGCGCTAGAAGTGATACTATAATACGGCACTATATCACGATGCAAACCACTGATTGCATTTTCTTATGTGATCGCTCAAACGGTTTCAGATTGCTATCGAAAGCGAAAGCGAGTTTAAGCGACAAAGCGAGAGCAAAGTGTATACGAAGCGAGAGAACCGTTTTGAAACTGTTTCGTCGCTTTGCGTTGCTGTTTGTTTTGTTGTTATCGTTTCGTATTTTCATAATTTTGTTTGTCGTTTTCACTCTGACATTGTCTAGCATTGATTATAGCACGAAATATGATTCCTGCAAACAGTGGGTGCGTCCCACCCATTAATGTATACATGAAGCGTCTGTTTACTAGAAGCTACCAATAAAAAAGTTTTTCATACACAAAGTCAACAGTGGGCGGCGGGTTTGTATGGGGGCTACCCCAAAAAGTGGGCATGGCGGGTCAATCTTGACAATCTATTATGCTACAATAAAATGAAGTGTATGTGCCAATTTTGAACTGGATTTCATACAAATTGGTCCCCAAAAAATGCGCAACAACATACAGACGGACAGACAGACGGACATGGTTGATCGACACGTCTCATCGAGTTGACGAAGAATATATATGTACTTTATGGGGTCAACGATGCCTCCTTTAATGCGTTTCAAACTATATGTGAATGGTATAAAAGAAAACGAACTTTTTTCCTGCATGCTTACTTGAAAAGTGTGCATATAGGGATGAAATTGCCGTATTATGAGCGTAATGGTATTGTGGGCATCTACAAAATTTAATACAAGACATCTGTGTATGGTCAAAGAGATTCTAAATGTCCAAGTTTGTAGTCTATAGCTCTTATAGTTCCAGAGATCTATTGTTTCATACTCCCTTGTCCCTTTGGATGCAGGGTATAAAAATTCGAAAATTCATAATGCGAAAATGTTTCCTTGAATCATTTTTTCAATGTGATTTTTGTGTTTAGTGGAACAAAGTGCATTGGAATATCATAGTAATATATGATGGGCAAAGTGACTCTAAACAGATGTAAACAACCGATTTTGTTAAAGCATATACTGTACACATTTGCAAATAAAATCCTTTCAAATGTACTTGTATCTAGATAGCTCCTTTGTTCCCTTTGTAGTAAATGTATTCTCTCATTATGTATATGTGTTAACATTTATTTAAAATTGAAATGCATAATAAAAATGCAATTTATTAACAAAACAATTTTCATAATGGACTGCAACAGATTCCCCCGGACAATTGCATCCTATGCGCAGTCATAATGTCAAAGACACGCATGCATACACAATGAATGAATGAATGGAGAAAAAAAGCCGCATTTTTCATACGCCATGTTGTTTATATTCATTTTAGAGACGGCAACATGAACTCTTGACATTTCTTTTGTGAAATTTATTATTACTTCAGATAGTAGTGACAAAAACGACCAAAGAATGAATGAGAATAAAAAAAAAACAACACAAAACTTAAAAATAGAAAAAAAAAGGTCAACTTTTATTGTAAAAAGACGAATAAATTTAACAAAAACAAAAAAATAAACCGACAAACAATAAAAGAACAGGAGCAGCACGCTGAGTTGTTTCATATTGAAACTATGCATTGTAGCAGTTGCTACATTAAAACAAGTAAGAATGTTGCAGTCGTGCGTGTCCGACTTCAAGATACACTGTATCTTGATTAAGACTCTTATATGAAACATAAATTTCAAATAGTCCGATCTGAGCCTAAGTAGGTTATTTTATTCGAATTTACGTAAGATGCACCAAATTTGTCGTTTTTAGCTCAATTAACCAGAAAAACGAAGCAAACAAAATTGTATACAAATACGCATATATGGGAGTCAAATTTATATTGGGGCCACCCTTTACAGTGGGGTTGGCAAGTTTATCTGAAGATTAAATAGGAAAATCTAAATATCCAAACTTGAAGTCCTTATCACATATAGTCTCCAAGATCTGTTTGTTCAAACAGACGTACAGTGGTTCAAAATTAAAAAAAAAACTGGCAGAAAACCCAAACTGTCATGGTTTGTTTGTTTTTGAGGTCGCTGATTACGAATCGGTTATTAAAATTTTCAAAAACAAAATGGCGGAACCAAAATGGCGAGCTCATGTTTTCAAAAGTTATTAAATCGAAAGAAAAATTTTGAAAACGAATCTGATGTTTAATTCCGAAAACAAAATCACAGACTAAATGGCGTAATTAATATGGTGGATAAATTTTAAAAAAGGCAATTCTATTGAGCAAATTCGTAGATAGCAAAAGGTGTTCTTGACTTGCTTTAGCACTCATCTAAGGAATCTAATAATCCTTATACCATTAAACTCCTCTATACTTATCTTGTTCATCCAATTTTAGAATGTGGCTCCTCTATTTAGAAACCTAATTATGCTATTCATAAAGATCGTATTGTTCAAAAACATTTTATTTTTGCTCTTAGGAGTCTCTATTGGAATCACGACACGTTAAAATTAATTGATCCTCCAACTCTACTATCTCTGCTGATTTTTTTTGAGAAAATTCTTATTGGTGAAATGGATTCTCCCTGCTTACTTCAGTCCATATCACTAAATGTTCCCAATCGCCTAAATCGTCACGTAGTGCCAATAAAGTTTCCCTTTTGTACGACAAATTACATACTAAAGAACTCACTCCTAGCGCTTTCTTCTATCTACAATAAATTTTCTCACTATTTCTCTTATAACTCTTTCTTACACTATGTAATTAATTCTGTACTAACAAATCACTATTCAGTTAACTTGTAAATTTAATTTAGTAACTACTTTAAACTTCTCTATTTTTGTAATTGTGCCTGCTGTGAGTAGGGGACAGTAGGTCAACCAGGCGGCCAAAGTGGCAAAGTGGTTGAGAGTATTGCAGGCTATAACTTTTGGCAAACAAACCAATTCTTTTGGACAAAAATCTCATTTTATTTGTTTTTTTTTTTTAGTTTTTTCGCCCATAGGTAGGTAGTGCATCACATCGCTATGATAAAATGTGCCAATAAGAAATACTCTGATGGTAAACATTCAAAAATAATATTTTTTTTTATGTTAAGGCTATTGAAAATAAAGATTTTAACAACTACATATGATTTTATACAAACATTTTGACTTTTTAGTTCTTATTCGACATTCTCAACTGTAAAGTTACAACATAAATAAGCAAGCAAAGAATCCAGCTGTACAGCGAAATAGTAGAATCTTCTCCGCATCCGACTCTGCTCATCTGACTCTGTAGGAACTTAACATCCAAAAATGTACTTATGATAATGTAGAAAATGTATTTTGAAAGACATGTAGATATCTATGATTTCAAAATATGCTGGCATATCTTCAACAGAAGCTGGCCAATCTTCCAAACGTTAAACGTCTAAAGAATCCTCAATATCTGCCTTTACGGAACTTCAGGCAATTTATTCTTGCATTGCTAGACGTGCATCAAATTCATGGTTTTTTTCTTAACCATTGAGAACAGCTGGATTTGTAATGCAGTGAAATTATGTACTTAATAAACAAGAAAAACGTTTACTTTGGTTGAACAGATGCTCTAATACCATTGACAAACGAGGGTGGGTGGGTGTGGGTTGGTTTTTAAGTTGGGGCTTCCCCAAAAACTGTCAGGTACACGCTCACTACTAGACGTGTATGAAGCCACCATCTATAAAATGGCACCATATCGAATTTCAAGTTGACATTGACGTTTTTAAAACAAATTCATAAAAGTGAGCTATGGGTTTATATGGAACAACCCCATTTGTATATGTATATGAAGCGGTTGTCCACTAAAATCCACCAAATCAAATTTCAAGCTAATATTGATTTAAATATATCATAAAAAACACAAAAGTGGGCGGTGGGTTTGTATGGGGGCTACCCCATAAGGCTAGCCCAAAAGGCGGGGCACGCCCATTAGTCTATGTATATTAAGCGGCTGTTTATAAAAAGACACCACATTGCATTTCAACCTAATATTGACTTTAATAAAGAAGTTTTTCATACAATAAGTCAAAAGTGGGCAATAGGTTTGTATGGGAGCTACCGCAAACAGTTGGTGGGTCCAACCCATCAATGTATATGTGAAGCGTTCGTCCATTAGAAGTTTCTATGTCAATTACTAAGTTGATATTGACTATAGTACAATAGTTTTTCGTATGGGGGCTACACCCAAAAAGAGGGCGTGGTGGGTCAATCTTGATACTCTATTAAACTGAAATAAAAAGAAGTGTGTGGGCCAATTTTCAACTGGATAGCATAAAAGTTGGTCCCCAAAAACATGCAGACGGACAGACGAACGGACATGGCTAGATCGACTCATCTTGTCGAGCTGATCGATATATATATATATATATATATATATATATATATATATATATATATATATATATATATATATATATATATATATATATATATATATATATATATATATATATATATATATATATATATATATATATATATATATATATATATATATATATATATATATATATATATATATATATATATATATATATATATGTACTTTATGGGGTATACGCTGCCTCCTTTAAAGCGTTACAAACTTTCAGACAAATAGAAAATACCATTTCACACTATGTGTGAATGGTATAAAACAGCAACATACAAGTTGAAGACTGTCAAATCTATGTTAAAACCTGTAAAAATCACCATTTATGTAAAAAACTTAAAAACAAAAGTTTTTATGAAACTATGACAATAACTCAAAAAAGTTATGATGCAGTTCGATTTCTACTGCCTATAATTGGGTAAAACTGTCGATATTTATATATATTGTCTTTTTTTCTTACTTGCACAGTGTAACTGAAGTGTTAAATTTTACATAGAAATAATAATAGACATAATAAAATGCTGGTGCTATGCGGCGTTTTTGAAACCTTTTTAAAACGGAATTGCATTACATTTTTTAATCGAATCTCATTCAAATAATTTCAAATTGGCCAACTTCTGTCTTTCTAATTTTGACCTGTTTTTTTTTAATTCACACCACTGTGAAACGGTCAAATAGTCGGACATGTCTATATCGACAGAACTTTTAATGCTGAACAAGAATAATTATACTTTGTGGAGTCTGCCACGCCTCTGTCTGTCTGTTACATACATTAGCACAAACTTAATATACCCTTTTACCGTATGGGTACAGGGTATAAAAACAAAAACTTACCTTGACTTTTTCTGCAATATATGAACTCGGTTAGTTGGTTTTTACTGCTGTGACTTCAATTTGCGTGCTGCGTTCAAGCACAAAAAAAAAAAAAAAAAATAAATAAATAAATTAAATGCAGGAATTGTATCGCTTTACGGAGATATGTCAGTATATTAGTGCCTGCATGTTACTCAGTTTGGCAGCAGCTAGTTAAAGGGATATAATTTTCATATGTTTGGGGGTGTATGTTGAGTTTTACATTGTCAAAAGTGGTTGACATGCAATTATTCGACTACAAAAGTCGAAAAGTCGTAACTGTCAGTCTATGTAACTTTCTACAACCTCCGCCCACTTCCTATAATGGTTTTGCATTTAAATATCGTGCTATTTCATTTCATTTTTTTCATGTTTTTAGAATTCCAATACAATATTTCTTTGCCAATGTCCGTAAAATGTATTTCAGTGTTTTGAATTAGCTTGAAAAGGCCGTCGCTGTCATTTCGAATATTTGAGATATGCAATGCGATATTTAGCTACCAAATTGTTACTGGTATTAATTATTTATTGTGGCATTTTGTAAAATGTTACGCCAAAATTGATTGGCCTTTGATTAATTTTTGCCTATTTGCAACATTTGCTGACTTGACTCATTAAAATAAATGGACACGTGGCGGACATATGGATGGAAAACTTTGTAGTGAAGTATAATGGCTGAAAACTATTTGCTCTGAGTTTCTTTAGACCACTACTATCTGCTTTGCATTGTAGAACAATGACAACTGGAAATTCGACTGAACACTGGATAGTTTTATGAATTGAGATTTATATTGAATTAAATGGAAAATAACTACAAGGTGTTGGGGTGAATGTGTGTTGATAGCCCTGCCTTTGGGAATTTGTAATAATTGAGAAACAACGCAACTTTGGCAACCCTGAGTGTTGTTAGGTACCAGCTGACACATTTTTAGCATAAACGTACACAGAACGTTTTGATGTGCGAGCATCATTTTTAACAGAGGCATCAAAAGTTCTTCTCGGTTAAAAAATATTGAGGCCATCATGTGGCTTACCGAAAGATTGAGGCAACATTTGACTGTCAAGAAGATTTGTTCGCGTTGGTTACCGCATAATTTGACAAACGCTCAAAAAGGCTCGTTTCGATTGGTCTAAAGAAATGTTTGTGGTTCAAACACGTCTATGACATTGCAATAGGTAAGGAACACTGGATTCATGCATATAAGCCCGAAAGAAAACATCAATCAACTATATGGGTGTTCAGTATCTAGCCAAATCCAACAAAAATTGTGCGTGGACTAAGTGCTTTGATAAGTGTTTCAAACACATGTAAAATTATATTGATCTACATGGAGCATATTTTGGAAACCAATAAAAGCATTTTCAATGATAAAGAGCAACCGTCATACAGGATATCTCGAACTTAAACACATTTGACTACAGCGTTTTTTTTTTAAGTAAGTTGTTTTATGAGATTAAGGAATCACTTCCCGTAGTTTTTCTTTTGTTGCGAAACGGTCATTGGAGGTTAAATTGATAATCAACTTGTTTTAGTCTATAAAACTCTGAACCACTTCTAGAAAATTAGTATAGCAATCTTATACTACTTTTAAGATCTAGAAGATGAAGACCGACGGACAGACCGTTGGACAGACAAATTACAATGGCTAGATCTACTCGTCTCATAGCACTGATCAAAATATACATATGTATATATAAATACTCGTATAATTGTAAGGATCTTCAAAGCTTATATAAATAAAAATAAAAGAATACAGTAGTTATCATTAACCTTTTTTAAGGGGCGAGCAGTGGTTCCAAATTAAGATAAGCTGAACAGAAATCAAAAATGCAGTTGTTTTAAATAAAAGTCATGGGTCATATGCTTTAAAATGGCGGATTCAAAATGGAGGACTTACTTTTTCTAAGTTATTCAATCGAAGCTAGTATTAGTATAAAGCGATATTTGAGACTGCTGATTACGAATCTGGTATAGAATTCATTGAAAACAAAATGGCAGATTCAATATAGCATTATCTTTATGGGATGGGAGCCTGGAGGAGTAATAGTACAAAATCGTTATCAAACGACTGGTCTAGCAAGAAAAATTATTAAGAGAGAATCCATATATCAATAGGCAAGTGCAAAACTTTCACCACCCCATTTAACCCCCCTAAACACAACATTAACTATATCTTTGGCTTTTTCGGAACATATTCACTTGAAATTTTTTGTTGGAAATGTTTTGAAGAGGAGCAGGAACCAATGTAATTTTTTCCAAAGTATTACATCTATGCTAGGTGAAAATCAGGTAACGCCTTTGGCCGATCAAAAAGAACTAAGCTTTTCTCCCTCTCTCAGCTCTCTACCCCTCTCAGCTCTCTCAAAAAGTTAAAATGAGTGACGCCTTAGGAATAAGCAATGTGTTGTTTTGGTTTGGCGCCGCTGTATACACATAATGAAAAAGAGAAATTTAATTTGTTCATTTCCTTTTTACATCTTTGTATGCACTTAATAATGTAGTGTATTATACATAGCTGTTCTCTTTTTTGTTTCATTCGGTTCCCTTTCTTTTAGTTGAAAGAATAGAGAAAAAAATATAATAATTTCGACTATTGGATGAACTATATTTAGAATGTTAAAACTGATGTGGACAATGACGCTGAAATAATGCTTACTTTCCATCAAGTTTCTAGTGCTATACGAAGTTCTAGTAACTTTTTGGCAATGGAATACTAATCGAAATCCTTTCTTTTGAACAGCTTTTTTTTTGCATTTGTAACCATTGTGGTCGGTATTAACATCACTGGTATTGAAACTAAATTGAAAAATGTACAATAAACTGACTATTTAATATAATATGTAGATATTAAAATAGGTGCAATAATATTTATGAAAAAAAAAATAGTTTTTCACAAAAAAAAGGTTACGGCTTGATTAAGTGTTTTCTTAAAAACAACTTACACAAAACGGCTTGCAAAAAGGCTTTGAGATAGTTTCAAACCATCAATTAGAACTATTCTCATAGTTGTACTTTAATAAAATCATCTCAGTGTAAATACGAGTATAAGTATCTATTAACTTCTAAATCACTACCGCCTCTAATTCGAAATAAATGTGCACGACGGCGCCATTTACGAGTATTGTATAAACTTAATGCTATTTTTATAGCCACTTAATTTTGTAGTTGCAGCAAAAAAAAAAAGCGACAACGATACAAAAATAGCTTGTGTAATAAAATGTATCTCACGCATATTCATTGTCCTTTATCTACTTACAGCTGACGCAATACGCTGTCATCAGTGCAATTCGCATTCGCATGAGGATTGTGCAACTTTGTGGTGAATACGCCACGCGCCCAACGGGACGAACAGTTCCTGACAGAGTGCGCGGGTGAACATGCCGGAATCGCCTTCTGCCGCAAGACAGTGATCACTTTCGATTTGAACGAAGAGAAGCGCATCGAGCGTAGTTGTGGCTGGATTAAGGAATCACATCACAATGCCTGCTTCACCGCCGACAATGAAGGTTACCAGCAGGTGATCTGCACCTGTAATGGAGATGGCTGCAATTCGGCGCCAATACATTTCAATCGTGCAACAATATTCGCTACGTGCGGTATTAGTTTTCTGCTGGCCCTTTGGTTGAGGCGTTAATTCATTTTGTATTCATCGAAAGTAGCCGAAGAAGACATTTACAATACAATAAATTTATATGTATTCGAAAAATACAAGCATAGTACATACTACATACCTACAAGATACATAAATACTAATGTTGCTTAACTGACAATGTCAAGATTGCACTTTAAGTTTTTCACTTTTTCTGCATTTCTTACGTATAAAATTTAAGCTTAATTTTTATATTGTTTTATTTAAGTCAAGTATAAAAGTAATTTTTAAATATTCTTTGTGTATTTTTATTGTATCTACAACATACGTGCATACACAATGTAAGAAAGGTATTGACCGGAAAGTTTGTAACGTATTGAAAGTGGTTTCGGTTATCACACTCCTAATTTCAAGTGAATTCAAGTGAATTCAAATCTCGAAATCCTTCTAAAAGTAAAAATCAAACCATTTGAATCACTATTGTTCTCCCATTTACAAGTAGGTATAAATTGAAATTGGTGGTGTATCGTTGTACGTTGAAGCAAACAAATTGATGTATACGAATGGATATTAAAAAGTAGGAAGTATATATAACAAAGCTCAGTAAACACCATATAGTTTTTAACCCATGAAAATTTAAAAATAAAAACAAATCATTTGTCCTTCTTTATAATGATTCATAAAACTTAAAATAAAAACCCCAAATAGGTTTAGCTGGTACCTGCTATCTCCATTACAGATTTTTTTATATAAATAACCGAGCTTTAATTCTTACAAGCATCAAACGCAGTTTGGCTGTTCAACTGTTCGCACAGCTACAAAAAAAAAAAACCAAAAAAAATTGACATTATTGACATTCAATTTAAACCCATTTATTTATATTTATTCGCTTTGGCTGTTATATTTCTGGATTTCGGCATTAAAGAATAGCATAAGCTGCAAATCAACTTGGAAGTTAAGGACGCTGTACGAAACACTCCAAAGCAAGCATATCAAGATGGTTTCAAAATTCGTTATCAACATGATCAGCCTCAAGAGACTCCAAAGCATAGTCATCTTCACTGGTCCAATTGTAATCCGGAGAACTGGCGTTATTCCAGAGTACAACAACGCGGAACACGCCACTCAACTGTACGACGTCGTCTAGATTTGAATTGTTAATAGAAATAATAATATTAAATTTACTTAATAATTTGAATTGTAATTTTTTTATTTTTAAGAATTAACTAAAATTTAAAACTTTCTATTTTGTTGTTGAAAAAAAAAAACGTTAACGTAGATGGTACCGAAGTTTTAATACCATTCACACGAAATTTTAAATAGTATTGTAAAATGTAAACGTGGGTTGTATAGGTGGTACCCCAAAAAAATGAGCCGTACATGCGTACTGGTATATGTACATGAAGCGAATATCAAATTTCAAGTTAATATTGACTTAACTGAAAAAGTTTTTCATACATATGCATAAAATTGAGCGGTGTATTTATATGGGGGCCATCCCGCCCACTTGTATATGTATATATGTATGTGAAGCAGCTGTTTTTAAGAAACCATCACACCAAATTTCAAGGTATTATTTACTTTAATAAAGAAGTTTTTCTTACTAAAACACAAAAGTGGGCGGTGGGTTTGTTTGGTGCTACCCCAGAAAGAGCAAGGGACACGCCTATTATTCTGTGAATGTTAAGCGGCTATTTATAAAAAGCCACCACATCGAATTTCGACCTAATATTGACTACAATAAAAAAGTTTTTCATACAAAAACACAAAAGTTGGCTGTGGGTTTATATGAGGGCTACCAGAAAAAGTGGGCCATCACATTGAATTTCAAAATAATATTGACTACAATAAAAGACTACAATAAAGTTTTTCATCCAAAAATTCAAAAGTGAGCAGGGGGTTTGTGTTTGGTCTTCCCCAAAAAGTGAGCCGGTCACACCCATTCACATTAGAAGCTGCCATATCAATTATGTATTAAGTTGATTATGATAACAATAAAAAAGTTTTATTGGCCTACGCCAAAAAGTGGGCGTTGCGGATCAATTTTGATACTCTATTTAAATACAATAAAAAAAGTCTAGGTGCTAAATTTCAACCGGTTATCCCAAAAATTGGGCCCAAAAAATTCGCAACAACATCCAGACGGACATAGCTAGATCGAGTCGTCTCGCCGAGATGATCAAGAATATATATACTTTATGGGATATATACAATGGCTCCTTTAATGCGTTACAAACCTTCAAACTGATAAAACCATTTCACTTGAACTGTGTTGCTTCTGGTTATAAAAAGTCGCCATATCATTTCAATCCAATATTTCAAAGATTGTGGGAATAGGGTGGACATGAACTCACTAACAGACAGACGGACATATCTAAATCCATTCATCTTGTCATGCTGATCACGAATATACAAGTACATATATACTTTATGGGGTCTCCGATGCTTCCCTTAAGACGTTGTAAAAATTGTGGCTAATTTATAATACTAGTCACAAGAGTGTGATGATTATAATAAATATAAATAGTTTTTGTATGGTCATTGATTGATTGGTTATTGATTTAATTACTTTCTGCTGTCAAAATGAATCAGTGTTCTGGCAATTTAAAAGTTTGGCATGAAATTAATAAACTACTACGAATACTATTCATTAATTTAAGTATAAAATAGTATAAGTAGCTATAATTTTAAGGGAAATTTTCACGACTTGCTGATATCTTTATATTGTAGTAGGCATTGTGTTTATATACTTAATAACAGATATGACATTGAAAGCTAGGATATAGTGTGAAAAAAATGTGCTATAAATACATCGGCAAGTCGTGAAAATGGCCCTAAATTAATTGAATTTAAATTAATTAGAAAATTTTAAATTTTAATTAATTACTTTATATATGTACATAATGCATGTAGTTATATTGATACTAACTTTTAATTCTACCCTCGTTCAAAAAGATCAACTCAATCAATTATCTTTTGCATTGCTCTCTTTGGCAACAACAACTGATAAGTACCGTTAAATCTTATGCTCTTGCTCATTAGCTCTCTTTACCTTTGCAGATCTCTACAATAATTCATTTATCATTTAGTAAAATTTCTTTGTGCTGCGTGGTTGTGAAACTAATTTGTGCGTGCTTTATTTAAATAAATTTGATTAGTTAAATGAAAATTTGTGAAAATAATTAGTGAAATGTATTTAGCATTAAATTAAGCATTCTAATGCAGTAAAATATTAGTGCGGCAAGCGTTTTTTCATATTGAAATCTGTGTGTTAAGTTGTGACGACGTTAAGTGAAAAAATTGGAGAGTTTGCTTTTAAGCGATTTTTTTTTTGTTTATTTTATTTTATACAGTTTCAATTCTAAAAAAAAGTGTTAAAATGTAAAAAAAAAAATGGAAAAGCAGTGTAGACATCTAAGCAAGAAATGATGTACATATGTAACTGTGAATAAGTAAATCATGGTCAGCCGCACTGCACTGTTTCGAATATGTGCATATTGCACCCGATTGCCAATACTGCAATACAATGGTGAGTTTTATTTGTTTTAAAATTTGTTACTTGCAACTTACAAAACTTCTGATATCACTTTTTTGACGAAACATTTTTATTTTTCATTTGTATTGTTGGAATTTATTGTAATATGTCATTGAGAGTTCGACATCTCTTGTAGTTTCGTTCAAACAGACTGTTAGATTACAGACTGTTAGTTTACATTATACTTTTTGGGGTCTACCACGAGTCCTTCAGCCTGTTAATTAAATTTGATCAAACTTAAAATATCCTTTTAGCCTAGCTTATAGTTTTAATTTTATATAATGAAAACTTATGTGTGAATTTATAGTAATAAATGTGGAAGATCAAATAACAAATTTCTTTTCTAACCAGAAATGCGCCAAAAAGTTCTTTTGAAAATTTATTAAGATTAATTTTTTTTAGTAGTGAATTTACAACACCTACAGCACACTACTCGTACAACACCTACAGCACACCATTCGTATGAAATATGTTTAAAAGAGCTTTCCAATGACAAACATTTTAAGCCGTTTGGCTACAGTAGCCAATTGAAATATGAAGTTCTGCCGCCAAAATCCGCCATTTCGGAAAAAGATGTAGAACAAAAGTTTCTTAGTTTTTTGTGTATTAAAATTCTGCATAAAACTAACTAACTAACTAACGTGGCACTTTTTGGGGGCTACCCCAAAAAGTGCCACGCCCACTAGTCTATGTATGTTCAGCAGCTATCTATAAAAAGGCACCATATCGCATTTCAAACTATTATTGACTTTAATAAAGAAGTTTTTCTTACAAAAACACAGAAGTGGGCAGTATGTTTGTATGGGGGCTACCCCAAAAAGTGGCCGGGCCATGCTCATTAGTCTAAGTATGTTAAGCGACTATCTATAAAATGGCACCATATCGCATTTCAACCGAATATTGACCTTAATAAACAAGTTTTCATACAAAAAGTGAAAAGTGGGAAAAGAATATATATACTTTATGGGATCTACGATGTCTCCTTTAATGCGTTACAGCTTTTCAGACAAACTTATAATACCATTTCACACTATGAATTCTCCAAAAAGGTTAAATACTTTAGGGTAACATTCAACCAATGGGCCACATGGAAAAAACAGATGGACATTATCGTAAGGAAAGCGACAATGGTGATGTTCATATGTAATTATAATACAGCGAAAAACTGGGGCTGCAAATCTAAGATTGTAAGATGAATGTACAATGGTCACGTCCATGGTAAAATACGGCGTCGTAGTTTGGGCGGAAGGTGCAAAATTAATGACAGCCAGCAAATAACAGAATTCAGAGAATAGCTATTTGTATCATAGAAGCTAGACGCACATGTTCAACTGGAGGTATGGAAGTTCTCCTGGACCTAATGTCGCTGCACTTATACACGTAACCACAGGCAGATATGACTATATACAATAGGCTTGAAGCAAAACTTCATAAAAATGTTTAACAATGAACTTAGCAAGATGTTAAAATGGAGGAACATGAACCTCAACTATAATATTAAACCGGAGACACTAAACAGGTACACATGCGGCTCCATAACAGATGAAGCAGCAGGTGCTTGTGTGTTCGGACCTTGCATGAACTACTTTGAACCTTCAGTCTCAAACATAAGCATATGGTGTAGAAACCATCAGATTAATTAATTTCAAGCTAATATGGGAATGCCTAGAACAAGTTAATAATCTGAGAAGATTGAATAGAGCAACGATATACTGGATACCCGGCCATGCGGCTATACCAGGTAACGAATAGGCGGACAAATTAGTGAGAAAGGGCGCAGCAAGCCGGAATAACATTTAAAATTCTGTTGAAAAATAATTAAAATATATCCAAGGATGAATTCTGGAAAACCTGTGAGAGTATTAGACAAGGTAAGAAACCGTTAGAAACATATAGTCACAAAATAGTGGATGTCTGCATTACGATGAGCAAAACACTTTGCGAATAGTATCAGGGTTTCTATTCAGACATTGCATGCTCGAAAAACCTATTACAAATAGTGAATAGTGACAGTACATGCAATTTCTGTCTAGAGGACGACAAGTCCCCGGAACATATTTTTTAATGTTGCGCAGCCTTGGCTAATGCGACGTTTAAATACATGGGACAGTACCAGCTTACAGGGAGGAATGTGACAACACCAGAAACCAGAAACACCAATGGTGGATATTGTGTTGCATATTTCAAATATTTATATATTGGACCATTCTATATGATCTCTGTAGTTTTTCTCTTCTCCTAGCAGTGCTGAATCTCGGATAATAATATATCCCTAATTTGTTCGACTGCAACTGTTTTAACCTTTTCCAGTGGTGTTTCAAAATGGTGACTGTTGAGCTGATATTTCAATGTTGTGAATAAGAAAAGCGTCTTTACAAGAAGCCAAGAAGTTATTTAAAAATTATTATTAGTTATTCAAATTATTGATTGACATGGTTTTTCTGAAATCTTTTTTCATAGATTTTTCTCATCTCCAATTCATTGGTTAAAATCTAATGAATGGTGGTGTAAGTCAATCTTATATCTATAAACCGAAAATCTGAATACACACACTCTGCTTTCACACAATGAAAATAGGTGCTTCAAGATAAATTCCTTCTGCTGTGCGGTTCAACTTTAACCGACTCTCTTCCTACTGAAAACTACGGAAAATTACTGAAAAACTTGAGCTTTTGACAGAAAACTCGCTTCCAACGTTCTATCTTGTAAATATATTGAACTTTGTGCCAAGTAAATAGATTGGTTTTAAGCTCTGCGATCTAAACATGTTAAATCAGGTGCAGTAAAATATCCGAAAAAAAAGATTCGATATATACTGATACATTATTTCCCCAAAACTGCGATAAATCGATGACTCATGGTGTAAAATCAGTGGGTCATGAAGTGGATCAAGGCTCATGGGGTGATAAATTCTCTTTATTGCGCTTCCTCTGGCCCACAAACTAACTTATGATCCATACAGAGGTTCTGATCCATATTCGTATTTAATTAAGCTAGAGACTCTAAATTTGGTATGGATGTTACTGCTATAAATCTGCATAAAATTCCTCATATTGGTCTAGATTAGGAAGCGAAGTGGAAACTAGCTTTTAAAACTCTTTTGTTCATAAGAGAATTGTGGTACAGGCAACTTCTTTATTAACCTATTGATTTTATTAATATACAATAAATATTCACCATTACTCCAAAATGTGTACCCTATAAATTTTATTTATGCAATATAAAATTTGTGGGAAGGATATTGAAGCTTCGGCTCAACCAAGGTTTAACACTTTTCTTAATTTTTTTTTGCGTGCTATTTGCAGCATTTCTGCACTGGTTATTTTTGTACCATTCACACATACTTCGATTGTGAAATGGTATTATCAGTTTATTAGAAAGTTTGTAACGCATTACAGGAGAGTATCTTAGACGCCATAAAGTATCTATATATATATTCTTGATCAGATCGCCGAGACGAAACGATGTAGACATGTCCGTCAGTCTTTCTGTGTGTTGTTGTACATTTTATTGTCAGAAAACTTTGAGATATTTGACTGAATACCGGTTTAGAGGCTTATTTTTGTCATAAGTAGATAAGTACTCGTATTCGTATAAATGTACCACACCCACTTTTAGAGGTAGCCTCCCTACAAACTCACCGCTCTTTTGGTTTTTGTATGAAAAACTCATTTATTATATTTAATATTAACAAGAAATTCGATTTGAAGACTGATTAATATATCTCTACAAATGGGCGTGCCCTCCAACTTTTTGAAATAGATTCCAAACACCTCCGCCCAGGTTTAAGGTTTTGTATGAAAAGAAATTGTTCTTTAGGTAATGCCAACTTGAAATTAGATATGGTGGTTTCTTAATCGACGTATCCCAATCAGTTTTCGAGGTATCCCTACTACTACAATCCCACCATTCAGGTTTAGTTTTTAGGTTTCACAAAAAAAAAAAAATTATGTGTGAATGGTATTAAAGCTGCGGTGCCACCGAAGTTGAAATCTTTTCTTGCTTCACTTGCATTTTTAATCCCACTATGCAATTTATCATACAAAATTGCGAACGATGTTGTTTACCAAAGCTCCTTGGGTTTACTCTGTATCTGTGTCTTTGGGTCTCTGGTGCATCGCAAATTTTTTGTTGCTCCTTCCATTGCTACTGCCTGCATTCTCTCCTGTGTAATGGCTCCTGCTGGACTTAATGCTATTTTAATGTTTTTTTCTGCAGTGTTACTAAAGTTCCACTCGTTCATTTTTTATTTGCTCTGTTCAGGTAAGTTCATCTACGTAAATTGCATTTTTATGAGCGACCAAACTACGTACTATCGAAGTGCTCCAGGTGGAGTTTTTGCATATTAAGTTGGCTCCATAATAAAGTGATGAGCAGGAGTTGACAACTAATCGTGCACTCACAGCTTTATAGCTATCGGCTGTTGAGTTAAGTTGGAGTTTTTTTTTCTTTCTTTTTTTCTGTATTTATTCAGTTGCACGAATGCACTCAACAAAGCGTCTATAATCTCTGCAATTTTATAGCTCACATTATTCATCATATAGTAAAAGTATATTTTAGTATTGAAGACATGTGCTATTTAAGTAATGCACTTCATAAAAGCAATTGATGGGTATAAATATTCACTTAAATGATTGCTTTTTGTACACAATAAATGCGTATTCTAAGAAGACGTTGAGATTGTGGTTTGATGGTTTGAGTGCATTTATAAAACTTTTAAGCTTAAACTCTTGAACACCAATTATTAAATTGATGATGATGTAGTGAAAACGAGAAATAACCACCACTTAGGTGAAGCTTTAGTACTATTCACTCGGCAGACTTCGTTCGACATAAAATTGTTTGAATTCGGAATGGAGGCTTTATAGGACCAACATAAAGTCAACGCTTACTGTTAGGTTATGGTATGGAAAATTGTTATTAAAACCTAAGATAGAAACCACTCCGGACCCAGAGTCTTCCGATCCGATTTCGAACCGAACTAATTATTTTGTTCACATTGTTCGTCAGTTTATAGTACATTATAGTGTATTGGTATGAATATATGTAACAAATGAATAAATAAAAAAATCAGTCAGCATCATGCATTGGAACAGGGTCTACTTTTGTTGTTGTTGTTGTTTTTAATGTTTCAGTGTGGTGCTGGGATTATTGGACCTTGGTTTTTGGAAGAAAATGAGGTCACAGTGACACTGAATTCAGGCCGGTATGTAAACATTTTGGAGGAATATGGGTAAGGGTCTTGATAAACGGGTCATGGAGACCTTCGCCATCTAGACCTTCGGTATGCAAAGATTGAATAACTCGGCCATTGTTTTAGCTGATTTCGACAAATGAGCTCGATTCTAAAACGCAATTCAATACCATTTTATTCAGAGGACAAGCCTAGTCGGTTGCAATATGGAAATACCGTTGCAAGAATGGAAGATGCCCTGCCTAATTTTTGGGACAAAATTTTGATGGCAGACGAAGCTCTTTTTACACTCTCTGGCAAAGTCAATACACAAAACTGTCAAATTTCGGGAACAGAGAACCCATACCCACTGTTTGATGAGAAAGTCACAGTTTGGGCCGGAGTGAGCCCAAAGAATATCATCGGACCAGTTTTCTTCAATGTTGAAGAGACCATCGACGGCGCACGCTAGCATTGAATATCTGTAAATGAGTGAAAAAGGGCTGACAAACTTCCATTTTCAACCAGACTTGCCACACCGTAGCCGCAACGATGCAGTTCTTGCAGCGCAAGTGCTCGAGACACATTGTGTAAAAAAATGGTGATTCTCGTTCTCCACTTTTAAAACCATCAGACATTTTTGTGTGGGGTTAAATAAAAAGCAAAGTGTATGCCAGCAAGTCGAATACAATTGACGAACTCAAAGCTAACATAGCTGCTAAATAGCTCCCAAAATGCAGGGCAATGATACGCAGAATGCCCGAAAAAGAGCAGGTTTTTTGCGTATTGAATGGTGGCGGTCATTTAATCGATATTGTATTCAAAAACTGATTTAGTTCTGGTGTTAATAGTGACACAAACAAAATCAAATGATTCGCAAAAGAAAATCAAACCTTCAAAAGTATATTCTCAAGCGTTAGCGAGAAGACTTTCTCGATCACAAGAGTCTTCAAAAATGCCCAACTAGAAAACGTAACTCCGTCAAAAACAAGCCATATTAAGAGCATACAAAACAATTAAGAACATACAAAAAAGATCCAACTACGACTAGAATATTAAGCAGACAGGATGCTTTAAATACAACCGAAACACTTGAACAGTGACAGACGGAATTGTAAGCGGAAGGTCAAAATACTTTTCGAAAATACACGAGCTTTTAATCTTATGTAAGATTCTTCCTTTCGTAAGATAAGCTAAAAAAAAACAGATTGTATAAAATTTTGGTATAAAATGAGCGGAACGTAATTGTTGCCGCTATTTTGGCAAGAGTAAGAAAGTACAGGAACTATGCGCCGCATCGCTACAATCCCCATTATTGACTTCCCGTTCCAAATCAGCTCGACGAGACGAATCAATCTATTTCTGTCCGTCTGACTCTTATTTGTGGTGCTACTTGTATGAATGCAATTGAATTGTGCTACGAAACACTACGGAAACAATCGCACTCTAATTTAATCCACATATTGTATTTTGTATGTAACAATTTCGAGTCGTAATCTGTGTAGCTTTTGTATTTTATGCAATTTTTGTAAATATTCGAAATATTGTAAATATTGTATGCGCTTCCGTTTTTACCATTAAGCAACGAAGTAAGTATCTAATAGTAAATTTCATTTTATTGTAAACCATTCCTTTCAAAATCTATCTTTTTATATGCACATACGAGGTGTGTACAAAAAGTAAGGTGACTTTTCAAATTTCTCGAGCAACGTACATTCGATTATCGATTTTTTTGTTTTGTTCTGTTGGTACACTCGGCGATTTTCTGCTATCGAGCTCAGGAGCTATTGAATGACGTCAACAACGATCCAGATTTGCTCAAAAGGGTCATAACTGGTGACGAAACATGGGTATATGGTTATGACGTCGAAAGCAAAGCCCAATCGTCCCAATGGAAGAGCCTAGGTGAGCCAAGACCGAAAAAAGCACGCCAAGTTCGATCAAATGTCAAAGTTTTGCTCACTGTTTTCTTCGGTTACCGTGTCGTAGTGCTTCGAGGATTGGAAAAAGCGTTGGCACAAGGGTATTGTATCTGAGGGGGATTACTTATCAACATGAATAAATGATGAATAAATCAATATATATTCTTCCTAAAACACAAGTCACCTTACTTTTTGAACATACCTCGCACTAGTTCGTAATCTCAAACTGAGCTACCCTATAGGGTAGCTTAGCTTCAGATACAAACTATAGTTGCTATGTGCAAATTGTGGAAAAACATGCGTTACCAAATAATTGCATTACTTGAAACAGTAAAGAAGAAGAAATAAAGTAAAATGTATAAAACCGAATCTAATTTATGCAGCAAGTGTCGCCACGAGTTAATTTACGCACACAAATGCACAAGGCAAGGAAAAAATATGTACTCGCCAGTTTTCATTTCCGCTATTGCCACACATGGAATATGTATCGAATTTATTGCAATTACTACAAAAACCAACAAATCGAAACTGGCGAAAGGCAAAACGCGATGGCGGCAAATGTAATTTATGCACTAAGGACGTGGATTATACATATACACGCATTTAGATACATTTGTACTTATAGATACTTTAATACAAGTGCCGCTATGTTGTCCAAGGGCTTGACTTTCACCCGAATACAAATATTTATATATAATGTATCCACGAGGATGTGGCAGTGGCTGCTGCTGCCAAAATGTCTACACAATTGTAGCTGACCTCACACTTTGACACACACACAGCCACATTTGCTCTCTATCTATCTATCTATCTTTCTATCTCACTCTTCTCTCTGGGAGAAAAACTCGTTATTTTTGATCCAGAAAATAGTCGCTCCTTACACATGTTAACCATTAAGCTAGCAAAATGTTTTGCTAAGCTCTCATAGTTCACTGTACGTTTATTGCGTTTGGAGGGGATGCAAACATGCAAACGTTTTGGATACTACTACTGCGGCTTCTTCTTGTTTGTCTTTTATAAAATGTATATGTAGAATTATTTGTTACTTTTGCTATAACTTTAACGCAAGACACTTTAAACGTGGGCTACTTTTGAGGTTCGTATACACAGAATGCTTAAAATCGTTTTCTGTGTTTTAATTTGCGGCATACCGGGATTATAAACACCTTATAGATTATTATCTTCTTACTTCGAGATACGGCTGTACTTCTAATTTTCTTGCTAAGCTTAAATTAGCACCGAGAATGACGTTGTTGTGGTTGGTTATCTATGATAAATGAATTTTCTACAACATTGAAGTTGAAATTCTCAATATTCACAAAACCGTCCAAAACACGACGATGATTTTCGAGTGGACTACGTCTTTTCCTCGTTCAGCGCTAAACCCATAAGAGGTGACTGTTTCTCTATCTCCGAGAACGCCTTGCACAGTCGCCGTTACGCGCCTAGCATCACTTGTTAATGGAAGATCGTGCGCGACTGTTCGACATAGGATGTACTCCATCAGGATATTAAAATAAATCGCACGATAAAGCAAAGTGATCGGTATCAAAATGTTCGGAGAGGTTCTTTCCTACGCTGACGAAGCTTTGTGTGTGTGATAGCAGCATCATGCAAAGACGAATGATCTTTGCTGGGATATCAAGTTTAGAAGGGGCGTTGAGGAACTTCGTTCTTATATATATCGGTATAAGGAGTGGATTGGCGTACCGCTGACAACTTGTAAGCTGAAAATCAAAACCAATACGATTAGGACGGAAAAAAATAGGTGATCTAGACTTACCACGTGTAGCACTTTAGGGCAGGTGTGGCCTAAGTATAACCATCACCTTCTATGTCACTGCCCAGGAGTGTCAAAGAGAAGATTCAAGCACCTGGGGAGTTATTCCTAAATGACATATCTGAAACTTTTAAGCTAGAGGTCAAAACTTTAGTAAAGTATATAAAATCTGCCCAATGGTTGTAAAAGGATAGGGGTCCAAGTCAATCAAAGAAAATTCATGTGCGGTCTATGTGCTGGGTGGGCGTTTGTAACTCACCCTACCATTCTAACCTAACCTAACGGTTTATCGAAACTGGCCTTATAATCTACAAATAGGTGGTTTATGTCTTTGTGGTACTAACGGGTCTTCTCTATGGTCGTTCTTTTTATGTTGTCCTCTCGGCTCGTCCGTATATGGCTCCAGCCGTTTACATGATACACGTAACTGAATTGTACATCCGATTAAAAAGAAGATTTCGCAGACAGCGTGGTCTTTTTTTTTTAAGATAGAACTAAGAACACTGAGATTCCGACCGGTGGGCATGCTTCATTAGACCGTATCTTGCATAAGTATTGGTGCATACGACATACCAAATTTCGCACCAGCCTTGAACATCTCATCTGTCAGCTCATCGGCGTCTGCCGTTTTGTTATTCTTCAGTTTTTTAATTACTGAGCCGACCTCAATATAGTCCGGTGGCTCTAAAATAAGGCCATCATGAATTAGAGGTTCTAGAAATACTTCTCTATCGGCGACATTTTTCCCTTCATTGCCTAGGTTAGAGAAGTGACTTCTCTATAGTTTCAGTGCATCTCTAACAAGCATGTCTTTTTGGTCATTCCAGAAAGAAACTCGGTGATTAAAAACTTCACCTTTGATAAAATTTTCGTTCTTCAGTTCTTTCACCTAGCACATTAAAATTCTCCAGCTCACTCCTTTAATGCTAATTTTTTTTGCGTTAGAAAATGCGTTTCTGCTCTATTCGTTACTCACGATATCGCTATCTAACAGCTCGCGCTGCTCCCGATCGTGATTGGGGCAGTGCTTGTAGAGATATTCCAGGCGTTCGTAAAACTCATCTTTGATCGAATCGCCTTTCTCCTCCGTTAGGACGTATGCACAATTTATGCTAATGTTAAAACACCTACACCTGATACGTATTCCAGCCAGGCGCTCGTCAACAGTACGAAACTGGAGACGAGACCGCATAGTTTCCTACTAACCACGAAACCGCATCTAAATTCGTTCTTCTTCGATCCTTCCTTCTTCTATCCATCGCAATTCATGTATTCGGGGACATCAACCAGCTGAATAGTTGAAACTTCCCTATAAAGGGTTCGGTCAATCCAGGTGCATATCCGCAATCCATGCTCCTAAAACCGTTTGCGGGACTCGTTATTAAAGGGGATCGTATCCGTGGCTTCCTTTGTGTCTTCACTGGTAGAAGTTTTTGTTTTTTGTGGTGGCGGGAACAAAACCCAGCACACCAAGCCTTAATCAAAGGGTATTGCCTTATCATAACGGAACAATTGTTCAGGGGCTACTCAGGGTATGTTGTGAGTTGCTTGGGCCACGGATGGTTGTGAGTTGCTTGGGCCTTTTGCAAAAGAATCGCTTTTGACCATTCTCAAGTTGAAAACCTTCTCCACTAATGTGAACTTCTGGACCGATGCTCCAAATGGTTTTAAACCTGAAAGTCAAATTATGTTAATTTATGCAGTTTTCAAAATCCAATTTTCAGATCTGGCCGATCCTGCTCTACCAAGAACTTAAAGTCTACTGAGTTTCTGAGAGATTCAAGCTATTAACTTTTGGCATTGGATAAACTTCTCAGCTATCGCTTAGATAGAGTTAGCTTGAAAACCAATCTTCAAAAAACTTCAGCCTTAGTGCCGGCTGTGAATATTTGTGACTGGTATTTATGAGAAAACCATCTGCTAAAACTTTTCAGTGATACCCACGGAGTGATTGTTTTTGTTTTTTCTGAAGGACTTTCTCCGCTCTAAGCTGCGTGCTGCTGCTTCTGTCTGCATGTTTATATGTATGCGAGTTTTTGCTGTCGTCACATGACCTCATTCCACGAGTTCAAATGTTCAAATGCTGTATTTCTATAAGTTGCCGCCGCCAGTTTGGCGCCAGACCAGACAAGACCAGGCCAACAGACCGCCCAGCAAATAATAACATCAACAACAAAAACAACAACTACATTAGCAATGGTAACTTTAGCTCCAACAGTAACAGCAACAGCATCATTCATATCCGTACGTATCATTCACATTTGTATTCGCATTTGTCGTCCTTGTGCGTTAAGCAGTCGCCCACTTTCAGTTGAATCACAACGCGTTGAGTTGAGTTGAGTTCAGAACAGAACAGAATAGACCAGAACAGAAGTTGCTTATTTTCGGGGACTATTTGGCGCCAGCATAAAAAACATTGATTTGAAAATTGTCGTCCTCGGTTGAAGCTATAAAACGACGACTGAGAGTGCTGACTTGGCTATGCTTCCTCAATGGAACTTTAGCACTGCCCACTCGTAGATTTTTTGCTTCTCAGCTGCTGTAAGGATTCTTGGCTTTTGGTCTTTGTAATGCTCGTATATATTTTTTTTTATTTATTTTTTAATGTTCAATTTCAATTGCAGCCAAGAACAATTTGCTCCATTCATTTGTCTCCGGAAGAACTTTTGCCTTCAGGCTTTTCTCTGGCTTCTTTCAAGCTTGCTGTGCCAAATGTAGCACAAAATTTTAATTATCAGAGATTATTAAGTTAATTTTCTTTTGGCACTAAAATTAAATTAAATCGCTTGAACGTAATTTCTGTCGTTTGCCAACATCATCCTAATTCATTGTTCGTCTTTGCACTTTGCTTTGATTCCTATTGCCACTTTTTCTTTTTAAATAGTTAAGTTGCGAGATTATCCGTAGTCAATAAGAATACCTAATTTAAAATAAGAAAATCAAGAAATTGAAAAGTTTTGCACAAGTTTTAGGAAATTTCTTTACTTTTTAGTCAAGTTCCGTTCCGTTCTTGTTCATTGGTTTTTTCATTTTCCTTGGCACTGTTTTGTCTATATCCGTTTAATGTCCATCTGAGTTGCCTTTTTTTTAATTTCATGACAAAAGAATTTTCGCTGCTATTTCATTAATGTATTGAAGGTAAAACAGTGAAATCGAATAGAACCGTAATATATTTTATTCTTTTCTGAACTGATATTGGTTTTTATTTTTGATAGGCATTTTATGTGTCACAAGGTCAGCTTTTACATTGAGAAAAATTTTACATATTTTTCCTAATGTGAAGAAGAAACAATAACAACAAATTTTTGTTACACAAAGAATGTTTAGCTACGGACACAAATGTTTCAAACTCAGCTACGGGTCCTCATCAGTCGCCTGTACGGACATTCCAAATTTTGCTACTTATATCAGCATAATATGGACTTTTTCTCCAAACTGATGCTAATTGGGTTTCTAGTCACACAGAATTAACGTGCGATTCCGGTTTTTTATACAAATTTTAAATAAAACACTTAAAATAGAATTGGATGTCACAATCTTTATTATGATCCAAAAGAACAATCTCTGACATTTACTTTTTAAAGAAAATTTCATGCAAATGTTGGCTGCGACTACCCTGCAGGTGGTCCATTCGGAAGATCCAATTTTCGATCACTCTTTCCAGAATTGCTACTGGCATCTCGCGTAATGTTGGGTTCCTAGTCTTCAATCATAGATGGCTTATCGACGACGACTTTTGACTTTACATAACCTCAAAGAAAAAAATGGCGAGGTGTGATATCACATGATCTAGGCGGACAGTTGATAGGTATGAAACGCAAAATTAGGTGCCCACCAAAAACCACACCAAATTTTTGTGAATGTAACGGTAGTTTCATAATCTCTTCGGATTGCTTATCAGCCCAAATGCGGCAATATTGTTTATTGAAGTATCCATTGAGTCAGAAATGAGCCTCATCACTGAACAAAATTCGGCGTGAAAACAGCAGATCTTCATTGAGCTGTTGTAAGCCTATACTGATTAACTTATTTTCACATTAGGGCTGGTCAACTAATCGTGTAACACATTTTTTTTTATTGTATATATTTATGTTTATATACATTGTATGTATTCAATAATTTCTTTCATTAATTAGACCACTAAAGTTGGTATTTCAGTTTGATTTCTTTATAAGTATTGGTTTCAGTGTTGCCAACTCTAATACAGCCGAAATATTTCTTACAGTAATAAATAGAAGAAAAAAGAAATGTCTTAAATGATTAAGTAAGAGTTTTATTTGACACAGGCGGTCGATATTCCTTTATATAAATTGTTTGCGACAAAGACTGCGACGTGAACAGATCTTGGAGCATCAATCATTGAGTGATATTCAGTCAGTAACATGATTTGCAAGATATGAACGAATCAGAGCTTACATGGCTTACGTATTTTAAAGAATGTGGTAAGGCCCTTGAAACAAATAATGTTAGCCGAAAATCTGTGCGTAGCCCGAAAAATGTTTACTTCAATTCAAAGGCGTAAACCACTCAAAAGTAGTATAAGAACAAATAACCGAAGCCCGGTTTTGAGTTTAGCTATTGAGTGTTTGATATAAAATAATTGAAATGTTATCATTTGGTTACTAATTTTCCGGTTATCATCTGAAGTTTTAAGTTCTGGCTTTTTTAAAGCCTTTAAAAGATATACAGAGTGCACTTCACATTTATAAATATGTAAAATTGGACTATTGACTCTACCATGGAAATGCTTTAGCAGCTGTATTATTCTAATTGGTCAATTGACTAACAAAACCAGGACGTCCGGCATTATCGGGATAATTTTACGCGAAAGAGATCACGTGATAACACCAAATAATTAATTAATTTAGCTCTTTGTAGGAGAAAGTAGGAGAAAGCATTAAACTTCAAAGAAAAACGTTCTGAAATTGATCAAAAATTCCTCTGTTTTATGAAGAATAACCTTATTATAATTCATATGTCGTTGAATTATTTAATATGGATATTTATGTCAGCTCCTTGGATCAACATTAAATATGTATTTGCAGTTGTTAATTCAAATAAATAAACAAAAAAAAAAAAATGTGAGCGAATGATTTGTAAGAGGTTCACACATAAAAATGTCCGTGGCGTATGAACTTCACATTTTTAGTAATTTTCTGGACGTTAAAACTACTTAAGAAGTTCAAATTCGTATTGGTATTGTATATGCTATTATTGCTAAATTAAATTAGATTAAAAGCCGCTATACTAAGCATCCTACTAAGCATCGTGAATTTATAAATTTCACCATGGAGTGGTGAAATTTACAGGTGGTACATTTGTGCTTATTTGATTTTGATTTTGTGAACTCTCTTGCTTACTTTGACAAATGTCAGCTTAATGTTCAATCAGCGGTACTGCCTGCAATCAAGGGAGGAAATATGGAAATCACAAAGTTACGCTTTCTCGCTTTCTGTTTATTATTTTCATAGTGGTTTCTACACTTATTTTTCAGTGAAAGTGGGAAAGCAATTGAAAACTTGCTACAGGGTATTTAACAGCCAAACAAGCTCGAATGTACTGTTAATACTTTCTCTATATTTTGCTAATCCTCGCCATGTTTTTTCCGATGTCTTTTTCTAAAGACTTATACTAAAATTACATTGCCCAACCTGAAGCAATAAGAAGTTTAAGGAATCTTCGATAAAGAACACGTATCATGTACGAAAACAAATTTTTTTTTTTTTGCTTTTCGATTTGCTGCTGTTCCCATTCAAAGGCGAAGTTAAAGAAGAAAAAATTCGCTTAAGTTCCGGACAAAAGTTCATCTTAAATCGTAGCATTGAACATTGTTTTCTAGCAACGTGTACAAATTTTAAATAGCAACATTTTTTGAGAATACTATTGTTTTGCAAATTACATATGCAAAATTCGGCAACTGACCACATTAAAATCTAGAAAAAGCCATTAAAGAATACATTATGCGATGCTTGTTGTTTAGTATTACAGAATATTATTTTGGTTGTTTGTTTGTTTTGATAATAAAAACGATTTTGATGATGAAATAATTCACAGAAGACGATATGATTTTATATGTTTCAAAAAGTTAACGATTTGTTTATATGTATTGTGTAATCAGCCAGTACGGGGGTGGATTGATTAGTAATCGGCAATAAGTTGTTCAAGCAGAATGAAAAAATAAATTATTTTTTCAATAACATATGTATTTTTTTTAAGGTTTACAATAAACGTATTTTTCCAGCCATAAAGCGTCCAATGCATCCAAAAGAGCTTACTACACTAGAAATATTTGATAAAAACCATAATTAACTATCGAATTTTCGTGCATGAAATGGTTGAGTACATTTCAGAGACACTAGTCATAAAAAGTCTTAGTAATAATTTATATTTCATGAAAAAGCGTTTATACGGACATTTTTTTGGACTTAAAATGTTTGAAATGTTTTCCCATAGTATAAACGAAATAATAGTTTTGTATGATATTCAAAATAGTTTCTTTTTTTGAAATATTTAGGCGCGATAAAAATAGTTCTTGCGACGTTTCGGAAACGTTAACATAACATGGACCCATCACACCATACTAGAAATCAGAGAAGAGTATTTTCTGACGTTGAATCAAATATGGTGGAGACAGCCAAGATAAGTCTATAAGTCAACGAACTGCTTGTTTTTATGCGCATAAAATCATTTAGATCAGGTGTGGAAAACCGAACCCAATTCGGTTCGAAAAATTTAAGTATAAAACCAAATACAAAACACGACGTTGCACTGAACCAGTTCTAAGCTAGGCAGTTTTCTGTTGAACTGGAGTTGAACCGAATCAGTGGGAAACCGATTCGGAGTTGAATCAAAGCATTGTTAACATGAACCACAACCAATTATTTAGGAAAAATTTAGCTTTGAACCAGAAACTATTTGGTTTAATGGTTTAATTCAGTACACAACTAGTTCGATTTAAAAACATGAACACTTGCATCATCAATACGAGTGACTCAAAACGCCATTTTATTACTGCTTAAAGTCATCTGAATGATTTCAAAATAAAGAAATTGATTGATATATGAATAATACTGAGAGATGTTGACAGGCAATTTTTTTCATGCGTACAGCTGCTTTAAGGGCTTTAATGGAAATTGGTTGGATCTGCTAAGCGTAGTATACTGTGGGCGGCTTAAATTAAACAAAATCATGGCGGGTGATCAGTTCTAAAAACAATTGAAGCTTTTGAGTCGAAAATTCTTTGGAAATGCTCAAATGGAAAGTAATATGCCACCCACTGCATTCACCAGACGTTGTTCCTTCCAATTACAACTTGTTCCCATCGATGATTTTTGATCTGTCTTAACTGGTTTCCTCGTAATTACAGAAGAGCTGTGTAGATAGATCATGAGTCATCGATGGGAACAAGTCTGTTTGTTATTATAAAAATATGAAAAAGTCGAATATTATACATTGTACCAGTGTATTTTTTTAATCGAACGTTTTATATTTTACATACTTATTTGTAAAATGTACCAAATGTCTATATATAAAAGCTCTTCCATTAAGAGCGACCGAACTTTAAAATTAGTTGTCTTAGATACGGGGTATGCTCACTGATAAAACAAAGTTTGTATTACGTACTTGAATTGTTTCATAGCGATATCAAAAGTTGTTTCTTAAATGAAGTACAATGTACTTGCAAAATTGGAATATCACAAGCAATTGTCTTTCTCATTGACTGTCGCCGCAAAAACAAAAATATTTGTGGCACCTTATATTGTTGTAACAAGGGAAAGCCAAATTAGTTGAGAGCAGCTGAGAGACTAAATTTAGTTTTATCACTCTGAGATTGATAAAGAATTCTCTATTTACTTCAAGTGAAAATGACTTATTTTTAATGCAGAGCATTTTGTACTTGACTTGAGTACAGGTTTGTTCTTTCAAATATATTTTCATAGTTAATTCAAGAACAGAATTATGTTCTTGAATTAACTATGAAAATATAATTGATAGAACAAACCTGTACTCAAGTCAAATATTCTAAAGATTTCCTCGCATGATTTTCAAATCGATCCGTTTTTTACTTGATTTAAGAATAATTGAGTACGAATCGTACTTAAACTTTTAAGTATATTTTCGGTAAAAATCAATAATTCAATTAAGAATGCCAATTTCTTTTCTGTGTACATTGTAACTTTCTGTAAATATAGGAACACAACACAATTCATAAATATATGTACATACTTCGAACTAATTGCTGTAATCAAGAATAAATGAATGCTGATGTGGTCTTAATCCCTTTCTCACCTCACCATCGATCAGACTGACGCGATGACAGATATAAGAAAAGTTTTACAATTTTCATTGAGTTTGCTGTCACTTTTAGTTGAAATATGTAGATCTTTGACACTATTTTTAATACAATGCGATTAAGGTGTCAGATATATACGACCGTCTGAACATAGCCTAATTTACATGTGTTTGCTATTGTTTTTTGCTATGACTGATGTGCACTTTCTTTTTCTTTCTTTACACATCATCATTTTTTAAATCGTTTATTTACATGCGTATATTTATATTTTTTCAACTGCTGTCTAGTCGAAACTTTACCTTAAAATTTAATATCACTTATAATTCACACATAGTTTTTACATATTATTTCAATAATTTATTACTATTCTGTCTTTAATAACAATTTTCTATGTTTAGTGCTCAAGGCTCATAAAAAATTGCATGCCGTGCTTTACCATTTTGTATAACGTCACATAAATACATTTGTAAGATCTAATTTAATTGCAAGAATGTATCTCGTAGATGCATTTGTGCGTTAGTATTTTATAACTTTTTTTTTTTTTTATTTTCGTTAATATTCTTGGCATCGATTCAAATGAAATTCTCAACGTGCTGCGAATTTGTTCCGATATTATATTCATATACATATATATTCCATATGTACCACATAACATATCCGCAAGATACGCGATTTGCAGCATGTGTAGATACACATGTATGTGAATTTAGCTTCTTTGCATATCATCATTGCTTTTACGTGGCTTGGTGCAATCCTTAGTGATATCCTACTGTTATACTGCTGCCATTTGATGAGTTATCACTTTAAATGTACATTTCATTTTATGCGATGCAGAACGCCGAGAGCAACAAAACTGCTGCAATATTTTCCAGTGAAAATTTGCAAATAAAATACATGCACAAAATATTAAGTATCTCCATATTCAAATGCAACGATAGAGTTTAGAAAAGCGGATTTGGTTTTGCTTGCAGCAGTTTCGTATTTCGTATATTGTCAGTTTGGATGCATTGCAAAGCGCATTGACCTGTAAATGTTGAAACTGGGCGTTGCTGCTCGGTTTCGAGCTACTGAAGGATTGCCTGACTCTAAGGAGTAACAGCTAAACGAAAAAAATACGAGTTTCAAAGAAAATTCCATTTCACATTGTGAATGCCAAAGAAATTGCACGAAAAAAAAAATACCAACGACAAGAACACACAAGTTGGTCACGTCGATTTATTTAGTTCGGAGATCAGCTAAACTTATTTGAGGAGCTGAGTTGTGCTCTATATAGTCGAGTGCATTTGATTACTCACAAATTGTGTGGGTGTACTTTCCGAATACAAATCGTCAAATTCGATTTCAAGACTCTTGTGACAAAATGTCAATGTATTTATTGCTGCAGTTTAAATTTAGCGCAAGTAAGTGGATTCGTTTTTGTTCTTTTTTTAAGAACAATACAGTTGAAAAATTTCATTAAAAAATGCTTTCATATATTTTCACAAAAAACAAAAAAAAAAAATAATAATAATAATATTGCATTCAAATATTTGCAAAGTTTGCGCACAGCAATCATTCAATAATCGACCAAGAGAAACAAGCGATTGTATGTATAAAGCTGTATACTGCCTGCTGACTCTGTTCGAATATTCAATTGAAATTTTTATACAATTCATGGTATTAAGAGAATGGTATTAACTCTTTGTCAGAAAGTTTGTAATACACTGAAGGAGCCATCGGATATTATGGGACTTTTGATATTATGTCGATATATAGATGTATGAAAAAAGTAAAAAGGAAAATAAAGTAAGAAAACACAATAAATTCATCATGTTTTTTTGTTGATGTTGGTTGATGTGTCGTGTTTTTACAATTACAGGTGAATGTTGGCAACAGCTTTTGCGAACGATGATAATGATTTTACCGATATGAAAAACTTAAAAATTTAATGTTCCCATGTTCACACTCCCCAACAAACCATTGTCGAAAAAAAAATCGACCTTGACAATTTTATAAAAATTTCATCTGTCTTATTGTATTTAATAATAAGGTTTAATCTTTTATGGTCAATGCACAGCTTTTGAGATGTGACGCCTATATTATCTCAGAAGCTCTGTTGTCCAAGATCTGGTCTACAGTAGACATGTACATTTAACTAATAATAACTAATTCAGCAACGTTGGGATCATTAGGAGTAATCCCATTTGTGACTGTTCGTGTGCGTTCTAATTGCTGGCAGTGGTACGGTACCAGGGAACCCATATAATTAAGCTCATTTTGTACTCACTGCCGTGTTGAGCATATGTTTTATAAGTTTTCGACTATTATTATGTTTAGACTGAATGATACTATAGCATTTAAAGTATATGTCTATCTGAGAAGATAGAAGGTAGGTTATCAAACAAGGCGGATATCTGAGCTCTCCTATAGGAGTCGTAACAGAGCACTGTAATATTTTCCGAGTGGCCCAAGGGATGCATGTTCCCATCAGCATTTCTGTCGTAGCTGTATTGATGAAGATGACATGAAAAGTATCCAAAGTGCACTTCACTACTTAAAAAGAACATCCGATTTATCAAGAAACCATTCTTTGAAGAGCTGGAAAGTCGGGCACACTTCCCGCTGAAGTATCTGACACTTTTATTGACTCTACGATGATAACTGAGATACCTACCGCCAAAATAAAAACCATATCAAGAGGCAGCACGAGGCCTCATTGTAAACTCGAGCGGTCTGATTAACCTAACCTATTAAAAAGGGCAAAGCTAGTTATTACTGTGTACATAGTAGTGCTCGTAGTTGCTAGATAGCTGTCAGTTGTTACTTTTTAAACATACTTACTGTCACTCTTTGTCAGATTTTGCCAAACTGGCGTTTTAGTTTTAAGATACTTACAGATATTTGTCAAACCGGATTATACAAAGACAAAAAAACGGGCGAATGAATTTTAAAGGTCCAATTATTTTCGGACGTACTATTATATCGAATATTGATTCTTTGGTCTGATAATTGGAAATTTGTTCTTGTACGTAAACCCTAATAAAAGTCCATATCGCGACTCTACAAGAGGTAGCCCCATACAAACTTGCTCTCCTATTTTAAATTTGTGCTATAAACTTTATGTTTTTGATTGAGCTAAAAATGACAAATGTGGCTTATCTTCGTCAATTTTTACAAAATTTTCCATATAGGCCAGATCGGACCAGTTTAATGGGTGGCCACATGCAAGCCTTCCCTCTCTTTCTGATGTTTCTTATGAAAATTTGCCTATTTTCTGATTAATTAATACTAATTTTTCATTAATTCTAATAAAATCTACCGCATATTTCCAGTTCGGGTCACTAAATAATATAGTCTATGGTTCATATATTGAGCCTTAAACAAGGTACAGAATATTTTTAATTCGAGCGCACACTACTGACGCGTTCTTTCTTGTTTTGTACACATTTGGAGATATCTGGCTGAAATCTGTTATAGAGGCTTATTTTTATGTTAATAGTACTAGAAGCCAATTGCCTACTTTTGGGTTTTTGTATGAAAATCTTTTTTATTAGTGTAAATACGAACTTCAAATTGAATATGATGATTTCTTATAGACAGCCTCTGTCACATATATATATATATATATATCTAACCGTATTAATGGGACTTATTTCGATTAGATTACCTGCTATACAATTTAAAACTTCGTATGAAGTGTATTAATGTTTCGGTTCCGAAGTTAACGTTTCGTCTTGTTTGCCTTAATTTTTTTAGCAATAAAGTTGAATTTCCATTGGCAGCCAGTAACAAAGAAAAAAAAAAAAATACAGTCGAGTTGAACCGAGTTGAAGTAAGTCAGATGCCAGTTGAACTGTGCTCTTCGACTCACTCTGTTCTGTGAAGAAATTCGTGAAACTGTTCAAGTTTAAAATTTATAGCTGGCAGTCAAATGGAGCGAGTGAGCTGCAAATTACTTCTTGCAAAGACCTTTGCACATAATCAAAGATACTCAATTAAATTAAAGCAAACAATGTGCGGAGGCCGCAAGCCTAAACGGAGACATTGATTCTGTACATATTTCTTCGTACACTGAAAGAAATTTTGAAGAGAGTACTTACTTGTAATTCAATGTAGAAAATTAAAATGTATCCTGTACAAATGTCTGTATTACTATATATATTATTATATTACTTCATTATATTACTATATTACTTCATGTATAGTTAAATGTTTTCTCAATGGTTTAAGCTAAGGGGCCGTTTACGAATGGAATATACGCATATTTGGGGGAGTCGTAGTCACAATTACTTTTTACGGCTTATGGAGAGGAGAGAAACCTGAAATGTAAACATCTGCAATCTCACTTCTTTATTCTCGAGTATAACATGCGTTACGGTATCTATTTGACCCAAAAATAACATATTTTTTGCCATATATTATATATATTTTATTTTAAAGAATTGATAACAAATTTATGGCTTTTTTTAGACAAGCCTGACAGTTATCTTTATATGTATTGTTAACGGGCTTTTCTGGTCGTTGTGATTTAATTAAAATAATTTGTTGTTGCGAGGCCGTAGTTTTCGTAATATTATTAGAAATAATGCTTAAAATTAATATACAAAACTTTTACGCTTTTTTATCCTTCGTCTTTAATGTTTCTGTAACAACTGATCTCACAATTTTCTCAGAGTTGCTATTTTCATATAATTGTGTTAGTAAAAATAATCGGTACGGAATGTATTCTTGACATAAACTCGTTAGTTATCGTTACTTAAATCGATACGTTATCGTAATTCAAATATTCAGTTAAATTGAAATATAATAATCGGCCGCCAATTTCTGAAATCGCAATTTTTAAGGTTTTTGGCTCGTTTTTTGACATTAATTTTGCAGATTATTGCTTAGTTTCAAAATCATATTTAAAACATCATCTATCAACACCAGCTATGATCGAATCACGAAAATCTGGATCGTTTTCATCTGTCAAAATGATGTCTACACCAGCGACTTTTTGATCATCATTTAACTGATGTGGAACAAAACGTGCACACACGTTTCATTCTCATTCTCACAATGAAATTTGTATCGATAGCGATTATTTCACTTACTTTTTCCACTAAATCAGCACGATTAGATGCTTCGGGTCGTACAGCTCTTGAATCATCTTTTAAATCATCACGACCATTTTTAAATCGTATACAGAGAGCTAGAAGGGCACTAGTAAAAAACATTTCGGAAGAGGTGTTCACATTGAAATCGCAAGCAAGTCGCAAGCAAAACGGAACTACTGAAAGCTTAATTTGTTTACTTCTCAAATTTAACAAGCCACAGATCCTGAAAAATCAGCCAAAATAAATGCAATAAACTAATGACAGCAAAACATAGATTCTCAAAACTAGTTTAAGTAAACACATTAGTAGCTATTTCCCAAATTTCTCATGAACTTCTCGCAACTAGCTAAAAAATTTCACCACTCTGGTAGCGACCTGTCACTAGAGCTAATAATTCAAACTCAACTGATGTGTTCTCTTAAGAACTGTAGCCGTATTGTGATCTGCCACTCCGACTGTATGGCGTGTTTCGACAGATAATATTATTCGCATGTACGAGTAGTTATTTGGTTTTTATTGCTCTTTTCTTTTTCAGAAACGACATATTTCGAAAGAAATTTCTTACATATTGCAGCCACAAAAGATTTTGGACGAATCATCATTTTTGTCATCTTAATAGTGTAATAGTTGTTACTAAATGTGTACCACGGTATTCCTTCAAAGGCATCACTGTTCAAAATATGGAGTCCATTAAGGTTGCTAATGAGAAGAAAATATATTATGTGTTAATGTTATCATCAATACGTTGTTGTACCAAAGGCCAACCTCCTAATTGCGTTTCTGCATAGCAAACCACTATGAATGGTTCAAGTCCTGGTATTCCAAGGGTGCAAACACCACGTTTATTGTACGTGTATCTTCACTCAGCGCAATTTTTTGGCAGCGATATTTCTTTCATTTCATCTTTATATAAAATTGTTTGATTGTTTGCAATTTTATTAAAATATTCTTTGAATGGTTGTACATCATTCCAGAGCGTATGTAGGCTGATTAAATTTAGTTTATAGTTAGTTTTAATATGCATAAGACGTAGTGCAAGTGTACTAACCTATCATAAAGAGTATCAACACGCTCCGACACATCGGTACAATTAAGCGGTGACATTGGGTTTTTCTTTCTTTAGTAACATAAAATAAAGTTAGTTATACATTTAGCAATTTGTACTGTCATATTGGGTGTTTCAATTAGTTCGAAACTTTTCCTAAGAGATGGCGTGACTAGTAAATTTGCAATATTCCACTTTCCAAAGTGTATTCCCCCGTAAACCTTCCGTCATTGAGCGTTGGTTTCAGTGTAAGTCATTTGATTTAATATGTCTAACTTTGTACCTGATAAGGTGATGATGCTAATGCTAATGGCGTTGAAAAGATATATTTCGTAACTTCGAATATCCATAACTTTGCGAAAAAATCGTAATTGATCTCTTGAACTCTTAAATTAAAGGGTAAGAGTGGTACTAAATGATGTAACTGGAGTGACAAAATTTGTTGCACCCTGTACATAACCTCAAAAGTAGGAAAAAAACCGTTTGTCGGGTACATAACCTCAAATATCTGAAAATCCTGACGTGATGGGCCAATTCTGACCCCTTAGCTTTCCAACAACTGAAAGGACCCCGATATTTGTAGACCTGTGTAATCTATTGGAAATCCTTTTTGCATAATAAAATTTCAATTTTCGAGAAAAAAATATCTACGAATTAAACAAACACCCAATATGTATTATATGTATTACCTCAAATGAATTACTTCAATTTTTAATCGACCGATTTCCGAACGTAATTCGAAATTTTCAACTTGCAGTTTAAGATTTTTCTCCTCAAGATTTTCATAATCATCTTGAGTCGAAGCTACCATGAATCTAGATACACAAGATTCACCAAACATCGAGCTTCGCAAGCATGCAGGCTGTCCGGCGCAAAGTTCCAGTCGATGTCACAACTTCAGCTGAGCGAACCTAATTGTCCTTTCCGGTGAAGACCTGCACAATTCTGCATTTCATCCAGTTCATGCGGTGCACCGCACTGTCATATATCAGCACAAGATCTCCTACAGTAAGCGGCGCGATCTGCCCAAACTATTCCGTTCTTCTACAAAGCTCAGGCAGATACTCAGCAATCCATTTACGCCAGAAATAATGATGAAGTTGTTGCACAATACGCCACTGCTTCCTGGTTACTTCAAACTTTTCTTCAAGCAGGTGTGTAGTCTGATCAGAATTGGCTTTGCCCAACAAAAAATGATTTGGTGTGATAGGTTCATCATTCCGCGTGTCCAAAGCGATGTGCGTTAGTGGCCTTGCGATTACGATGTTTTCAGCTTCACACATCAATCTAAACAGCGAATGCTCTTTTAAATTCGTTCCAAGCAAAGCATGCCCCATAGCTCGTTTGACGCTGCGCACCAAGCGTTCCCAACATCCGCGCGAGTGTGGGTTGAGTGGACAATTGAAAAACCATTCAATTCTTCGTGTAGAAAACGCATCCGCAATGATTTTGTGGTCAAACTTTTCAAATTGTTGTCTCAGTTCTCGTTCGGAGCCAACTAAATTCGTACCATGGAGCGTATTCGTTTCGGCAGCCCAAGACGATTGATGAAATTTCTTATACATATCAAACATGTATCTGTCGACAAGTCGTATGCGATTTCCAAAGGTACCGCCCGTACAGTTAATCCATTGCTTCTCGGTTTGTCTGCCGCTTACAACATTAAACGGCCCCATGTAATCAAGACCAACATACGTAAAAGGTCGCACGTACGGAGTTAGTCGATCTATTGGTAGCTGCCCCATCATTGGAACAGTCGGTTTTGCTCTCTCGTTCTTGCATTGCTGGCAAGTGCGTGCAGCTCGTTGTATTTCAGCTACAATTGTATTTTCATTCTGGTGCTTGCAGTTAATATGATAATTCTGAACAATTAACGCCGACACGCGGTGCTTCTGAGGCATTATTATTGGCCGGCAAGTACCCACGGACACAGCATTTGCATAGTCGATGCGCCCACTTAAGAGGGGGTACACACCGAAAAACCACAGCTTCTGCATGCTCAATCTCGGAAACTTGCAGACACGATTTCCATTGTTTCAATTTGTCACGATGACGAGCACGCCAGCGTAGATTCCATGCAAGTTGTCCATATTGACAATGCAAATATATTTCGGTCGCAACTCTTGTTCAGTCAAATCAAGCCGTCCCAGTATCGGCCATTTTGTTTCATTCTCTCGCAAGAAATGTGGGCCATTTAACCAAAATGATTCACGTCATTCATTTTTGAATCGGGTACCAAAGTCCGCCGGATTCATAGCACTAGGCACCCAATTCCATTTGTTGCAACTCGTAGTTTCTAATATTTCATTTATACGATGCGCTACATACGGTTTATATCGACGATGATCCGAATTTATCCACGGCAGGAAAGTTTTCGAATCTGTCCACATTTAATTCGTTGAGGCTTCATTTCGTGCCCATCTAAAAAAATCTTCCGCAGCCTTGTAGCCATCACCGCCGATTGCAATTCAAGTCTTGGCACGGTCGCCAAGTTCATCGGTGCACATTTAGTTTTGCCCATTACAAACGGCGTATGCTATCCAGATTCCCTCATTCGCCAATAGGCTACTGCTGCATACGCTGACTCACTGGCATCGGCAAATACGTGTAGTTCAAATATATTTTGCGAAAAAGTTTTACCATAACAGCGTGGAATTCTTATACGACTTTCCTCATCCAACAGGTGTACCCAAGCTCGCCATGTTGATATATCTTGATATATCTGGTTCCATTAAATTTTCTTTAGATTGCAGAAGAAGTTTCCCAATCAACGCATGCTCTGCTATGCTGAATGGATCGAACGTCGACATAACAATGCGCAAAACTTCTCGCTTCGTTGGCACTCGCTCGTCTGATATAAGCGATTCGTCGACTTTACCAAACGAGAGTACAAATTTTAGTTCATCATTATTCTGATAATGCGAGACGACGCCCTTGTCCATATTCAACAGGTGATTTTCAGTGTCGTACCTCTCGTTGAACGCTGTTGAATTGGACACAAATCTTGATAATTGGAAGCCACCTTGAGAGTGTATCCCTATAACTTGCTCAGTCACCAGGATAGCTTCATTGTTATTGTCGAAAAAGTGCACAAAATCGTCAACATAATGATTGTGCAAGATCGTTTTAGTCACATCAGGATATTTTGTACTAAACTCAAGAGCATTTTTGTTCTTTACGTATTGCGAGGAAGCTGATGAACTTGTTGCGCAGAAGGTAATGACAGTCATCTCATAGTCAGCCATTTCAGCGTTTACGTCCTTTCGCCACAAAATGCGCTGAGCATTTCTGTCCTCTGGCCGAATTTTCACCTGTTGGAACATTTCAACGATATCCGCACAGACACCAATCTTCTTTTGTCTGAACTTCATTAAAACGTTTAATAGTGATTCGCACTCATCTGGCCCTCTTAGTAGTATCGAATTGAGCGAGACTCCATCAACTTCAGCCGCCGCGTCGAACACTATTCTCAATTTTCCAGGTTTGTTAGAGTTAGTGACGCCGAAATCCGGAAGGAACCATACCTTTCTCTCATCCTCATCCCGTCATCAATTCGCCGAATATAACCCTTTTTCTCGTAGTCGTCCATAATGCGAATATACTCCGGTTGATATTTTGCATCTCGTGGAAACTTTCTCTCTAGCGAAAGTTGCCGTTTCCTAGCCATATCTCTGCTGTGTGGAAAAGTAATGATCTCACTCTTCCACAACAGGCCTGTTTCAAAACGCATATTAATGCGTATTGTTGTGCTTTCTGGAATTTGTTTCATGAGCTTGAACATGCTGTTTCACTTCGCGTACCAATGTTTCGATTTCATTATCTTTCGCGTTGACTTGCACATTGAAGGCACCATATCTCTTTTCAATATCACTGCTTTGTTGGCCATAAACAATCCATCCAAGTTTTATCAAAATAACGGCCGGACCGGCCCAGTCACCAGCTAATACTTTTCTCGGTGTGCCCAAATGCTGAAATAATCAATTGGTACCTTTTTCAGGTGGCGATGTTTACTTTGTAGCTCGGACATCAAAACTGTTTGCTTCGGTAAACTCAGGTCGTTTACAGTCCGTACGCCTTTCAATCAAATTCCTCGTGGATCTGATATGCCAATGTCGAAACGGCTGGATAGCTCTGTTACTTCATTTCCGCCGAACCATTGAAGAGTCAATTTTTCCTTCGGACCGTTGTAGCAAGCGACAAGCCTGAAATAACGGTGCCTTGCGAACCAGCAATGAAAAAACGATCACAGAATTGTAGCAAACACAAAATCACGCCGTAGTAAATAAAAAAAATTTCATTTGATCTGCTGTCATCTCGCTCTTTGCTGTTGCTATTTCTACAATTTATGACGCGACAAAACTACAAGCAGAGGCAGAGCAAATACTTTCTTCATTTTTCGGCTATGGCTCTGCTACGGCTCTGTTCAAAGTGAGAGCGAGTTAGCGAGAGCATAGCAATAATTTTATAGCTCTTGCTGCTACGGAGATTAAATGCGAACGCTGTTTTTAGGATTAGTTTTTCTTCTGCATTATTTTTTATTCTGTTTTTGTAGTTGCTGATCTTGGAGGCCAGTTCGAATCTGCCAATTTCTCTCATTTTTTCCTCTTCCATGCTTTGGATTCCTTGTGCCAAGTCCGATATGATGTGAATTGGTGATAAATTCTACTTGGTTATGGGTAATGCAAATTTGGGTTTTAGATTTTGTTCTATTTGATATTATGTCGAGTGCTGTATTTTGGTTCTTTATTATGTCATTTACTTCTGTTTCTGAGATTGACTTTTTTAGTTCGTTTACTGTTCCTGATTTGGATGTTTTAATTGCACTGAAGTGTAGTTGCGTTTTCTTTATTTCAACCTGTAGTACTTTTTGTAAAAATTGGCATTCGTCGGCGTTTTCAGTGAAGCATCTTTTTGCGCATCTTCATTCGGCTTAGAGCGTTTCGATGGCGGATAATTGGGGGCTGTCAAATTGGAATGCGTTTCAGGCTGCAAATTCGATGTTATTGAACAGAGGGGCGGTGAGTCGACCGAAATGGGTGTGTTCGTGCTTGTTTTTCCAGTTTCATTTATAGATGGTGCCTGAAAAGATTTCAAATATTAATAAATTTAAATATTAGAGCTTCAGTACACAATTAAAGTCTGGCTTAATATTGCCAAGGGCTATGATGAGCAAAGCTTTAGTTGCAAAGCATATCCATATCCAAGCACCACATAAAATTTAAATCCGAAGACTTAACTATAAAAAGACAAATACCATTGTTCTCCTGCCATTAACCGAAGCGGTTTATAAATTTACTTATATTGATATGGGTGCATATGCCCATAATTCAGATATCGAAATATTATCAAGGAAAAAAAATTTTAACATCAATTTCTTTTTATTTTTAGTTGCAGAAAATACACTCAATGTTCCGTTACTGAAGTGAAATCACTCAAAACTCTATTTCTATTAAAATTGTAGAACACGAAGACTTCCATTTCGAAATATCAATGTGGGACAAAAAATATTCAATTATACACGGTGTGATCTAAATATAACCGAACTTTTTAGTTAAAAAAAAAAGAAAAACAAGTATGAAATTATGTTTCTAAGCTAATATATATTCAAAATACGATCAATTTAACTCAGTAAAATGTTTGGAACGCTCAAACAATTTATCCATAGACTTTTTAAACTTGCTTTTTGGGATGTTCTTTAGCACCTGATGCAGTTTTCAAGAAAGAGAACGGAAAGAGAACGGTGATTTATTAAGCGAATACGGAGGGTGGTCGACGAGACAAATTTGTTTTTTCATCAAAAATTCATTGACGACACGAGCGATTTTTTGACCATCATTTAACTGATGTGGAACAAAACGTGCACACACCTTTCTTTTACCCAAATCTTCAGTTAATATTTTGTAGATTGTACAGTAAGACGAATTTAATTCTTTTGCCTGCATTCTCATAGAGAAATTTGCATCGATAGCGATTATTTCACTTACTTTTTCCACTAACTGACCACGATTAGATGTTTCGGGTCGTTCAGGTCTTGGATCATCATTTAAATCATCAGGACCGTTTTTAGATCATGTAAACCACGTGTAAACTTGAGTACGACTCATTCAATCATCATCATAAACTTTTTTTAACAATTCATAAGTCTCAGAAAATGTTTTACCGAGTTTAATACAGAATTTCATATTTGCTCTTTGGTTCTATTATGTTTTTACGACATAACTACACAAACTGCTGTCATTTTGTAAACTGTTCGGCGTCTAATTAGTATATGCGTTGTCCATGGCAAAATCAACAATTTCATCAATAAAAAAAAAAAATAAATATTTACCAAAGATCCTCTAGGATTTATCATCAGATGTGGCTTGACAAATGACATCGCGTCAAAGTAAAATATTTGCTTCTTTAATGTACTCTGTAATAAATCAAAAAACAATATAATTAACAAAAAACAAGTAAGAATGTTCGAGTCGTTAGATTCGAATTGGGTTTCAAACCTTAAGACAATTTCTTTTTTAAATAAAAGCAAAAAAAAAACATTTATTTTATTTAATAACTATATGAAAAAATTTAAAAACAAATAAAAAGAAACATTTTTGAGTTATCCGATGCTTCTCTCTTTATTTTTTATAACATTTTGACAGTTTGTATTGTATGTGTTAAAGAATATACAGGGTGCAGCAGCATAACTTCCAATAAAACACATTTTATGTATCACCTGAGTCAAATTTATCAATCCAGTCATCAGTATCACTGTGAACTCATTTTCTTCAAAAAATCACGGTCCTATAATCCCAGGTGAGAAAGTTGCACTCCACAATGTGACTTTGGGTGAATGCAAAGGCCTTTCATCCAATTCTTGGGGATAGGTGTGGGGGGATAGGTTTTTCATCGCTGAAAAAACAACAACAAAGAAAAGTAGGTCTCGCGGCCAACGCACGATTCTCACTGTTCCAACGCATTATATCGACTGACCTGGAAGGATATAAAACTTTAAAACCACGCCTGTCGATTCGTATTACTCTCGCCACGCTACGATTCCTACAGCCTGAATGGCGTGCATTTCAAAAAAGGAAGTTATGCTGCCGCACACTGTATAGCAATTTTGTGAGCGCGGCATCAATATTTTTTCCAAAATTGTGCTAAATATCCGAGCTTGGAGACTATATCTTTTATAATAAGATTATAAACTTTAAGAGATCTGCCACGCCTCATTCTTCTTGTTGCATACTTTTTCGTTTTTCAAAATGCATGCGTTTGAACGAATTTTGGAAGCATTTTTGCCATTCAGAAGTTAATACCTCCAAAGACTGCAAAGACAGCTTCTTCAGGCGTTGAAAAACGATGACCTCGCGATTCATATTTAATGTGCGGGAACAAAAATATGTATGTCCTTGGGTGCTAAATCAGTGCTATAAGGCAGATGACCCATCAATTCGATGTTTTAAGTGCTCAAAACTTCGCTTGTGTGAACCGATGTATGCGATTAAGCATTGTCGTGGTGGAGGATGATCCGTTCTTCGGCGCTTAGTTTTCCTCAATTCTTCCAAATATTCTGACAAACAAATGTTTGTGTTCCACTCATAAATGAACGTTCCACGTTGCACTTCTCCTACCAGTTTTTAGGAGAAAAGAAAGGGTACCATTTGCTTCTGAGTGCTTCGAAAACAAACAATTTTTTTTTTTAGATTTGTTTCATCTTGTGTATACCCATATAGTCAATTGCTTTTTTATTTCGGTGTCATATGCATAAATCCATGATTCGATGCCACACGTTTCATGCCAAAAACATCCGAAAAAATTTTAATTTTATTTTTCACACATAATTTAAAACAGATTTTTTGATCAATTTTTTTCGTTAAAAAAAATTGCTAAGCACACAAAAATACGTCTAACCTTTATATATGTCAAAAACAAACTAAAAATACAAAATGGCTGGTAATGTCAACCTTTTTTTGGGAGCATGTGTACCAACATAAAAAAATAACATAAAAAAGTAACCGCAATTCAATGCAATTGATTTCCGGGCCCTGTCACGGATCGGAAATCAATGATTACATGGGTCACTAGGTTCAGACAATCCGCGAATGAGACAAGAGGAAGAACTGGAGTCCTTCAGCCAATCAGATCTCCTGAGAACCCCTTCAGCGCCATTCGCCAAGGTCGCCATATTCCCCACGCTCACTTACTCCTTAAGCTTTTGCAAGGGTCCGGCA